>CM021736.1:6750500-6903708 GCA_011075105.1 Heteronetta atricapilla
TGGCGGCGGCGGAGGAGGCGGCGTTGGCGGCGGCGGTTCGGGGGGCGCGGGCGGCGGTAAGGCGGGCGGCATCGTGATCTCGCCGTTCCGGCTGGAGGAGCTGACGAACCGGCTGGCCTCGCTGCAGCAGGAGAACAAGGTGCTGAAGATCGAGCTGGAGACCTACAAGCTCAAGTGCAAGGCGCTGCAGGAGGAGAACCGCGACCTGCGCAAGGCCAGCGTCACCATCGTGAGTGCGGGCGGCGCCGCCGCCGGGGGGGAGCCGCCGTGGGGCCGGGCCGGGCCGGGCCTCGCCGTGCCCCCGGGGCCGGGCAGCGGAGAGCGGGCAGGAGGGGCCCGGCCCGTACCCGGCCCCCGCTGAGGGCGGCAGGCGCGGCCCCGGAGTTTCCCCGAGCCCAGGTTTTCCTCCCGCCCGGGTCGGGGCTGTCCCCTGAGGGACACCCCCACGGGCAGGCCGGGCGGGCAGGGGCTGCAGGAGGGCGCCCTGGTCGCCAAACGGCGCTGGGCCAGGCCGGCCGCCGTGCTGGCAGTGCTGTTCCCAGAGGTTAGCGAGAAACTCCTCTGGAAGTCCCTCCGAAGCCGCGCAGGTGACACGCCGCTCTGTCCTGGCCCGGCTCGGCTCTGGCTTATGAGCGCTGAGAGGATAAACTATAACGCCGCTTTATTCGATGCTGTGAGGCATCAATCCTCAGCAAAACACATCCAAAACGTAACTAACGTGACTTTTTCTTCTGTCAGTGAGGCGTTTGGGGGTCGGAGCAGGGTATTTGTGCTGCTTCAGCTGCTGGAGCGCTCACTGAGGTGCTCGCGGCCTGTGAGGGGGCAGAGGGGTAACGTGCCAAGGACCGCAGCGAGGGAACGTGGGGGGCGGCAGGCACCGGCCTGCACGGCCTGGCCAGCACAGAGGTGCCCTGGAGGGCTCTCCAGCCCACCTGCGTGTTCATCCTCTTCTCCGATTTTTCACAGGGAGTGCTTTCTTGCAAGCATATCAGCTATCCTGTCGATAATCAGGTTTTCACTGTTGATAGATCTGGCAAAAGAATGGGATCTGGAGCTTATCTAGCAAACCTCGCATCTGGTCCCCGTAGTAAGCATTCAGCTTCTAGCAGGATGTGGGCCGGAAGAGTGCATGAAACACAATACAGAAGTAATTTATTCAGGGATGACAAATATAGTGCCAGTCGGGGAAACGTGTGCTTTGTTAATACTTCATACGAGTAGAGAATGTGTCTTAATTAGGTAGCAGCGGAGTGCCTTCTAATGCTGGAAGGGGCTAAGACATCTTGTCAGTCAGACATTTTCTCTTTGCCTGTTAGAAAGATAGCATCTTTCTGAACCCCTGGTAGGTGTGTTACTGTTTGTAAACAAGTTGCAAAAATGTTCCTGTGACTTCAGGTGGTTTTGGTTCTTTCCTGGGGACTTATTACCTCACGTTTTCATCAGATTTCAGTTGACAAAAATGAAGTATTTTTCTTAAATCTAAAACTGCATCTTTTCTGACATCCTGGCTACAGAGGGAAAATGTGTTAGACTTTTATAGCAACCTGTGGGCTGTTTACAAAACCAGCATCTTCAGCAGACGCTCTGGCTTTGGTATGCTAAACTGTGTGCACAGCTAAGTAAGCCACTTCTCATTCAGCAAGCAGCAAAATGATGAATGCAAAACAATTTTTTATTTTCAGGCCACCAAGACTCTGTGCTGTGGTTTACGTAGTTGTCCTGGTTTCAGTTGGGACAGAGGAGCTGAAAAGTCATTCGCTTAGTATAAGCACTGCTCTGTAACAATTAAAACATCAGCATGTTATCAGCACTCTTCTCATCCTAATCCAAAACATAGCACCCTCCAAGCTACTAGGAGGAAAATCAACCCTGTCCTAACTGAAACCAGGACAATAGTCCTTAATATAAACACATTTGCAGTCAAAATACTTTGTCATGTTGCTCTAAGCACAAAAGTGGTCGGAGATGAGCTTTGTTGGAACACAGAAATGCGTGCCATTTGCATGTAAATGTAGTTAAATGCAAAGTTTTCTGATTTTCCCCATTGTGATTCTAAACCTTTGTCAATTTACTCCCACAACCCTGCTCCTGCTCCTAGAGGAGAGCCGTGCGGGCAGGGCTGTGGCATGCCAGCTTCCTGCTGTAGGCACTGTAATGTCACAAATCAGCTTTGATTTTTATTGTTTGCTACGGATGAGCCGTGAAGCACAGATAAAACCGACAGGTAGCTGAAATAGCGGGTGAAATGACTAAACCTGTGTGCTGTAGCTGAAGGTGGCCCTTCTAGCCATGAAGCTCTTCATCCCTGAGCCTTTCACCGTCCCTTTGCTAGAACTTGGCTGTGCTAGTGCTGCAGGAACACTAAACTTTCCTTAGCGCCCTCCATTCTCTTTAATGGTTTTGAATATTTTCCCTTTAAGCTTTACCAAGTAGAAAGTGGTCTTTTTCCTCCTTCCTCTTGTACCTGTACTGCTGAATGTGTTTGTTAACACAGAATCAGAATCCTTTGGGTTGGTAAAGACCTCTGAGATCATCTAGTCCAACCTTAATTGGACATCTTTTTTGTTTCTTCGTTCGTGCGTGGTATTATCGGTGCACACATTACATATGAATGTGTACAGTTTAGGAATTAGCAGATTGCTGATAGTTCTGTGTTGTAGTTAGTCCTTGCATCATAGGGTTGAAAGCAACCTATGTTAAGCAGTTGTACTTGGAAAACTGGCTGAGAAAAGGTGTTGGCTTGGCAGGCTTGTATGCTCACTAACTTCACATGAACTCTCCTCTAAAATGTGTAAAAACAAATGCTGTTTTAATACTGGGGTCTGTAAAACAAGCTTGGACGAGGTGTACTTCCACAATGCTGTGCAAGCTCTGCTCCTTCCAGTAGCCTGAAATAGAAACGAAATTATGCTGTTGGTCATGTGTGAGGCTCTGAAATTAAATAAATATACGTGATAACTTTAATCGACCCGCTGTTATTGGTAACTAACCATGGGGGAGGCAATGTGTGGTGAGAGCTGTGTAAATTAGAAGTAGTATCTAGTAGTGCAAGAGCGAGTACTGGAAAGAAATAACTGAGATCCCTTGAGCTGTTTGAAGACAGTTCCCTCTGTACACATTTAGCAATCTTTAATTACATGATCGCACGATGTTTCTGCAAGATTCTTTTTAGGAAACGGACAGGATGGTGGGTGTTTAGGTTGGGAAAAAATTGTGCATCTGAAAATCTTAAAAGCTACATATTTGTGATGTTAAGTAGTTACTTTTGGTTATGGTGCTACGGTACCACAAGTGGAGTTCCTGTGTGAACTTCCTTTATTTCTTGGTGAGAAAGGTCTGCAAGGAAATGTCATGTTTAGTGGACTAAGTGTGGGACAGCACAACTTCTCTAGTGAAATAAGAGTACATGGCAAACGGGGTGGGGGGAATGACGGCTTTCCAACCCATTGAATTGTTGCCTGTCACAGAAGCTGAAGAACTTCAGCTGGGAGCCGGGTGCACGCATGTCTCCGTCAGGAAGTTTCTTTTGAAGTTGGTGGAACTTCGCCTTCTAGCTCTTTTTTCCACTTTCCAGTGTTTGATGTTACAAAGCCAACCTATTTCACTGAAAGACATGTAGCCTTTAATTGATAGTGAAGCATTTTGTTTTTCTTGGTTATTGTTCTGAATTGACAGACCTCAAAAGCAGGCTGCTTTTGATAACAAAACCAGTTTCAGTCCCTCGTTCCTACAGGTACATACATGCTTACCCTTGGTTCTTAGATTCAGCAATTTAACTCACGTGGATTGGCTTCTTACAGTCAGGCATCTCTGTAGCATTAGAGAAAGAAAGTGTAATAAGCCTTATGCCATTATTTTTTTTCCTGATGTCGTGTACTTGAGTAGCCTTAATCTGAAAATGTTCCCACTCCAGAGTGCCTGATACAGCAGTTTGTAATGTAGATTTTAAAGAACGGCTTCTCATTTTTTCGCCCAGTTTGCTTTGCAAGGAAGGAAACACTCCTAAAAGTCCCATGTTGCGGGCGTGCGTGGATGCCCAAAGGAGCATTGGTTTGGATGAAACAGACCAACCCAAACTGCTAACAGCATAAGTAACCTCTGCAGCTCAACCTGTACCTCAGGCGTGAGCTCGGCTGTTGCTGTTCTCCGGGTGTTAGCAGAGGGCATTTGCATCTCCTGGCTTTTCCTTCTCCTTTGCATTTCTGCAAAGTGATGTGAACAGGCTCCTACCAGCTGGGAGAAACAATGGAAGAGAAAGGCTTACTCAGCTCTCATTTCCTTGCTTGTAGTCACAAATTCTGAAGAAATTTGTTGCTTCCCATAACAGACATCTCCTGAAAACAAACAGGCTTCCAGTGACTTACAGATTGGCAAAATCCAGTGTGGTATGGTAGAGATGTTACAGTTTTTTCAGTAAACAGACAGAGTTAGATGCTGGAAATAAATACAATTTTAGCATTTTGTTCTCAAGGAAGTTTGTGGTGGGATGTGTGCATGTTTGTCATCTGCTGCCACGGCTCTTCATGGAAAATGTCAGCCTGGATAGTTAGTTTGGGGAGGTTAATGGGTGTGCTAGAGTGCTGAAAATCCTCTGCACAAATTGCTTTTTAACAGCTTTTTCCAATTGTGGAGTCTGCATCAGAGTTTCAAAGCAGAGCACCTGTTCCAGTGCAGAATATGAACAGCAGGAGAAAGTGCTGAACCAGCTAACTGACTGAAAACACGAACCTTTGAAAGGTGCTTACTTAAGGGCCGAGAGATCAATGGGAGAAATCAATTAGTAGGTACAAAGGTACCAAGTGGATCAAGAAAGTGAAGAGATTAATGTTTTAAAAGAGGTACCTGTAAGTTTATCATTTACCCTCTGTTTTCAAGTCGGTTTTGCATGAGTGAAAGAGATGGGTCTGCTGTTTTGTGGTGTCTTCTGTTGGTGTAAGAAATGTCTTTGGAGCTTCATTATCCAACTGGTTCAATTCTGGTTTGTAGTCAGCCAAAAAATCGATCTCAAACACCTTATTTTAGAAATGGTTTATTTACCTGCTTTTTACCTGCTTTTTAGAGTAAAGAGAGCATTATTTGCTAAGATTAGCAAGTTCATACACGGTGTAACTTCATGCACAGCTTTTCAGGAAGAGCAGATGTAGGTAATGACTGCCTTGTATTTGAATTTTATGTTTGCTTCATTCTCAAGAAGTTTCTATTGATCTTCTACAGAATGTCTGGAAAGGAAGGAAAGAAGCTTAATTATGGGCTTAATGTTTTTGGCCCTTAGGTTAACATGATAAAAGCAGTGCTATTTGCTGCACTGCTGGCAAACTAATGGTAGGAAGGTGTATTATCTGCTTCCCTTTGGTACTTGGGTATGGCCTCTGGCATGTGGAAGTCCCGGGGAAAAAATAACTGTAGTGGTGGTAACAGCACATCACTCTCTGTGCTATACAACTTCTTCAGTACTGGTTAAAAAGCAAACTAAAAAAAAATGAGTATGTTTCTGTCCTGGGCAGGACTGGATTCAAATAGTGAACAGGGAGCACTGAATACAGCTGCTTGCCCTTACAGGGGATTTGAGGCTTCAGAGGGCTGCTGCCTCACCTGCTGGGATTTCTGTCACATCTTCACGTGTTTCTGAGTAGTGCCTGCGTCAGATCTTGTAACTCTTATTGAAAAGTGTCTTTGGGAAGAGTATTTGGTTGTAAATAAGTCTCTGAAATGAAGAATCTGTCCTGCGCGAGTGCTCCTAGTCAAAGCCTTCCTTGCTGAGGCGAACGTTCTTGCAGTGCTTTGTGGCTCGGTTAATGAGTTTTACAAAGATACAGGCTTCAACAGATGTCTTCTACTTTCTTTTGACACCTGAAAGAAGCTCTCAAGGTCTGAGATGCTGGGACTCTAATGTGCTGGATCGAAAACGCTGTTGGTAAATGATGCACTGGTCTGGTCTAAACACATTTTCTTGCTTGAAGTTTATCCAGATGTTTCTGAGAGCTTAATTTGGAACGAGTAAGTTTTATTTTTTTATCTGTTATCATTGGTCTTTCTCTGTGAGCTTAGTGTTGTGTGCTCTGGCTAATTTGGCAGAGCTGCAGCAGCACACGCGTGCCTTTCCCAGACCTGGCTGGTAGCGCTGTGTTGCCCGCTAGCTCTTGGTTTGGTGCTAGTAACCGTGGAGCCATAGCCTGGGGAAGGGTATTTTCCCTTGGTCTTGAATTCCGTGAGGCTCTCTTCTCAGTCCAAAGAGGTAGCAACCTCAGTGAGTTTTTTCCCCCACATCAATTTCACCAATGCTATTTGCAGCAGTGAAGGTGAGCTGTCTCTGCTGGGGACTTTACTGAATAACAATGCACAGTAAATGTTTTGATCAAAATTGTGCTTAGCACATGTTGGTGTGAAATTGCATTAGAAATTTCCTACTGACGAGTATTTTTCAGATCTGTAAGCTACTTTGGAATTCCAGCTGTATACTTTATTTTACTGCTTTTTTAAAATATGGTATGGCATCTATTACTAAATCAGAAAGTCTTATGGGTGCCATGGACATGCCCTACACCTTTGTGGTTATCTTTATTACAAAAAGTCCTTGGCTGAAAGATGAATCTATGCTTATCTGCCAGAACTTGTTCCCTATAAAACCACGCTGAAATACTCTCTTAACGTTTCTGTACTTTATATAGTAAATGAATTTGTTCTCAGTACTGCCATTGGGTTGATAACCATCTGTGTCTTGCTTGCCTTGAAAGGTTGCACAACAGCTCTACTCCTTTGTCTGTGACTTTATTGGTATTGCTGTGTTTAATAATGGTGGCATGTCTTCAGTCAACAGGAATATTGGCATATTGTTCTGAATTAATTTGGGGCTGGAAGTGAAATGAGAACCGGTATTTCAGAGTACATTTGGGAATTCTTAATAATGTGAAGTTCTTGGAGTTTCTCTAGGCTTGCTGTTTTGTATATGAAGTCATTTTGTTTTTCTCTTCGATGAACTTTCTCATCAAAGTTGTATTGAATTGTGCATCAGGCTGGTTTGTAGTGAGTTTTTATTTTAAAAATGTCATTTAGCGGCAGGTTTGAACATTTACTGGCACTAACGGCCCTTCTTCCTTAGTATATCTCCAGTGAGTAAAGCATTTTGATGGAGAGGGTTGTTTTAGTTTCTTCTGTGTTGTGCCCCTAACGGGTTTGCTTTGACTGAAGAAAAAGTTCCTGTGCACTTTGCATCTGTTGCTTTGGAAGCTAGAGTAAAACATCAGGCTTCGTTAGAGATTCTAGCCCTGTTGCTAATCCCACTTTGAAAAGCTAGTATAGGCAGGACTGCAGAATAATTTTCAAATCCTGAAAGTTCAGTACTTCATTTTAGTTGAGGCTTTGAGGGTGATGGTGCTTGTTATTTGCTGGTTTTGAAGGATAAAGAAAAACTGACTTTCAGTGCAGTTATGTGGTCTTTGGTTTTCTTGCGTGTGTTAATTCATTTTCCTTGTTGGTAAACAACTGGTTGGTTGTTTCCTCCTACTGTTGATATTGACTTCAGTTAATATTGAAGTTATTTTCTAACCTCTTGGTCCTAAGTGTTGGTGTGTATGGGATGTATTTTGACTTATGGGCTTGTAATGCTAAAACTCCTTGTAGTACGTGAGGAGATAGAACTGTGTGCAGCACAGGTGTGTTAAGCAGTCTTACACAACTGCTCATGATTTCAGCAATGGATGTTGTCATCGTGCTGCATCCCATGAGGAATGCTTGGGTGGAAACTGGAAGACCACAAAACGCTTGGAAGGGTGACTCCGCACCGCAGCAGGCAGGGCTGGTCAGGGAGCTGAGCGCAGGGGATGCTGCGGGTGGACGTAGTGCTGGCTTCTCATGAGCCATTCTTGCAGTATGCAGTGAAGAACGAGGCAGTGCTCCTCCAAAGGAGCAAATGTTGTCAGCGGTAGGCATCTGATGTATTTCAGCATAGCCTGTTAAAAGCAGCGGAGAGAAACAGTTGCTTTGCTGCTCTTTTTATGCTTGGGGGTAGGAGGAAGTTGCTGAATTTAGCAGCAGAGCAAAGGGTGAATCCTTTTTTGTCGTCCTCCTTAAAAAAAAAAAAAGCTGGAGGAGGAGAATGATAGGGACAAAATGTACAAACTGAATTTTGCACAAATTTTGGGATCCAAGCAGAATGAATGTAAGAGATGAAGACATGCTCTAGAAGAGGCAGAAAATGAAATACAACACAAATTCCTATGGATCAGTAACAGAAAACACTGCTGTGATGTTTTGCTTCTAACACAGCAGCCTGGGGACATCCAGAAAGGAAGATCTCAAGTTCTGCTTCATCAGTCGAGTGCTGCTGTCTGAGTGGAGAGATGTCTTAGTTTTCTGAGATGGACCATTATGGTCCTGCTGAATACATGGGATGAAAGAAAGAAGTAAAAGTGAAGGCAAGACAACTGAGATAAACTATTCCAAAGTTAATAGCAAATGTCTAAGTTGGAAACTGTAGCAGATTTCACATCTGTGGGTTGTAAGGATTCCGTGATTAAAATTAGAGCAAGTTATCTGCAGAAATATCAAATCATTTTTTGTGACATTTACATCTGTACTTTTTCAACTTGTCTGTTTAAAATACAGACATTGCATGCTACCTGGTGCCTGTAGTGAGAGTTACTTCAGTTCCTGGGAGCTGTGCCCCCCTTCCTGTCTTCCCTTGCTGTGACTTGGTTCCTGGAAAGAGGGTATTCCTCTAGCTAGTCAGTTGACTCTGTAATTGAGGGAGAAACTCTTAGCATAAGGCCTTTTCTTCACCTTCATCTCTGAATACACCTGCTTAAAATTTTCATCTTCCATGCGTTAATTTTGCTCTTGGTCTGCTTTTTTGGTTTGGGGTAAGCTTTAGGAGGTAGATGTGCATCTCCTCAGCTGTGCTGTAGATCAGTGTCCTGGCACTCTCAGCTATCTGTAAACTTTGGTCAGATGTTTTAATTCTTTAAACTGCCATGGAATGTGATGTTTCTGCTTATGGCTGTAAAGCTTAGGGGGGTTTTAATCCCTTTATTGTTGTCGATGCTAATCATGATATTTAAAACTCCTACCACATAGATTTAAAAAAAAAGCAATCCTACAATGATACAGTTAAGTCCTGAATAAAGTATAAATTATTCTTATCAAGTCAGACGTGATAAAGTCTGATGTTTAATGCACTGTAGTACCAAGTTTCTGCTCCTTACAGTTTAATTTCTACTTTCAGCAGATTAGGTTGGAAAAGTGTTTCTTTTTTTGCTTTTCTTCTTATAGTGGTGGGATTGCCACTTTGTTTCCCGTCACTTCCAAATAAACAGCAAAAGCAGTTACTAAGGATTTTGCCAAATGTATTTTTTGATCAGTGCTTTTCCAAGAGCTTCAAGCAGTATGTATTTTGCACACCTGTGGCAAATGAAGAGTACCGTTTTTCTCCAGCTAGTGGTGCCAGGAACTGATTCAGGGTCTACGAGGGCAGGGTTTTGCCTATGAAGTCGTGGCAGAATCAGGAGAGTGGACACGTCCAGAGAGTTGTCTCCTGAAGAGTAAATTGAACCTGAGATGAAGGTCTGTAGTAACTTCCCTTTTCTTTGAAAAAGGAAAGGTGGAAAGGTTGGTAGACATTTCCTGTTTTGTTTTTTTTTTTTGGTGTGTGTGCGTGTGTGGGGTTACTTTTCAGTCTTAGACCTACTTTTCCAGTTCTTTTTGGGGTGAATAGTCAGGGATGATTGTATTTCCCCATATCCTGCAAACTTCTGCTTGTAGAGAGACAGAGCAGAAGGATGTGGATCTTTCATTTTCCCCATTGTCTTTTCCTGCAAATTTAACAGATACGTTACTTGTCTTGAAAGCCAGAAAAGTGATTGCACTTGAGAATATTGTGGTATGTATGATAAGAGGTCTGAACTGTAGATAAAAAATCTCCATTCACTGACTTGTAGGGAATCGTAAGTGGAACCGCTTGTTTGCTCTGATGGAATTAGAGTTAATACGCATTAACATTGGGATGGATGGTGCTTTGGGAGCTTCGTAACTGAACTGGCTTGGAACAAGGTGTGATGAGCATCAGCAACAAGCTGACAAGTGCTTTTCTAGAAAACCAAAGTGTGAGAGAGGAAATAAGGGGGGTTTTAAAAGCTCTTAGAACTAGCTCTTAGCAGGCTACTTCTGTTGAGTGACTAGGCATGCCTTGCTAGCGGGGTGAAAACATTGCCATCCCTGACAATTATCTGTGTTGTATTGAAACAAGTCATTTAAAAAAAATTGTGTTTTTAAGACAGTTGTGGAGGCACCGCATTGGTGATCCAACACGTTCTGCCTAGAAACATGGGGTGTAACAGGATAAGGCATGGGCTGTCATCTCCTCTGGTGAAGAAGAGCAAGAGTTTTATATGCAGATGCTTGCTGTGCTTTACCTGAGCTGAGTAAAGTGGAGTACGGCTTTCATGAAGGTGCCTTGGAAGGGTGGTCAACCTCTCTCTCCTCTCTGCCTGAATTTGCACTTCTCTGTCTGCAAAGAAAAACAGTTGTGACAGGATAGATGCTTTTAGCAAAAGCTTGCTGTGGTTGCATTTTGTGCAGAAGTTTGTTTTAAAACACAGGTCAGTGCCCGCTGGCACAGGCATAGATGAAAAGAGGCTATTCAGTAAATTAGTCACCTAGGAGTTATTCTTCTGTTTTCTTATTTGTCTTTTCTTTTTTGTTCGTTTGAATCTTTTCTTTTTCCTCCTCTGAAACTTTGTGAGCATTCAAGACTGAGTTTGCTAGTTGGTCAAACCCAGGCAGTGTATTTTGTAATTACCATGTGCCTACATTACTGATAAATCATCTTTTATCTTTAAGGGTAAAAGAGGTGAAATAGTACTTAAAATACATTAGCTAAAGTAACAATGCTAGTTACATTTTTTGTGCATTAGACATCTGATATTACAGAGTGATTTGGACTGATCAGCAGGACTGTGTTTCTTGCAGATTCTCCTACCAAGTGACGATATTGCTGGGTTTTAAGCTGGTGTTGATTATTGGTTTTGAAGTAGCCCAATGCAACTGGATTGTGTTAAACTGGAGTGTTATAGATGCAAATCAAACATAAAATCACAACATTTCTAAAGAAGTGTGATGGTTCTTTTTTGCCCTCTTTCGCATCCAGAGGGCTGTACTGTCAAAAAGTCAGGCAAACTTAACGTAAGGCTACAAATGCAGCTATGTGTATATCTGTGTACCAGTATATGCCTGCATCTTTATTTCATTTTCCAGCAACATTTATGCTGAGACTGAACAAAAGCAAAACCTGTTCCATGTGCTTCTGTATGCTATTTGTTCTGCACTTATTGATTAACTAGCAAGCTATTTACAGCATGAGATTACCAATGAGTTGACCAGTGAAACACCAGCAGCAGTGGACACCAAAGAGTAACACAAAAACCTTTCAACTACTCATCGGTGAAGGTTTAATAGAGATGCCAGGCTCTGGTTCAGTGGCCCTTATGACCTTGTGTGCACATGCAGCAGCGAGGAGGATCTCACCTTGCCTGTGTTTCGGAGCGCCTCGACACGCATACACATGGGAAGTGCGCCACCGCGGAGCATGCGGGAAGCGCGGTGTGGTCACACCTCGTGGGCAGCGCTGAGGCGGGGAAACGGCTGGATGAGATGGAGCCGCTCGGAAAGGCCTGCGGGCTGGATCGCTTTTTCCTGCTGGGGCATTCCTGTCTCAGCCTGTAGCTGCTGCTAGCTCACGTTACAGGGCTTGTGTGCGGGAGGCAACGGAGGCTGGGAGCTCCCAGCTTCTGCCTGGGGATGGGCAAGTGACAGTAAAATAGGTGCTGGACCTGTGTCTGGTGGGCAGTACTACTGCTACAGTGGTGTAGGGTTGGGCACTCGCGGTAGGAAATGTTTTAACACGATTGGCCTCTGCAATCCAGCTGCCTTCCTTCTGGGGAGCTGTATTAACACCCAAGCTTTAATTACGCTAAGACCTGCACAAGGGTGCCTGATCATGGTTAAGATACTAAGTGATTTGAACATTGATGAGTCTTCTGGGCCCTATCTTGACATTTTCTTAGTTACAGTGTTTTTTTCAATGGCTGTGTTTGTTGTTGTTTTTTTTTTTTTTAACAATTTAATGCCAGTATTTTGATAAGATAAACTCCCTTGAAGAGAGTAGACTCCATTTTTTTTGTTGTTGTTCTTTTGAAGAAAGGCATTTATATTATTTTAAAACTGTTTAAGTAAATTCAGGAATTCCGCTGTATTAATTCATAATTACATATAGCTCATTGTAAGTTGTATACAATGAACCAAATACATTAAATTTATAAACATTCTTGCGTACGAAATGACTCTTTCCATAACTTGCTTATTGCACTTGCACCGCTAGTGCATTTCAGTTGTGCAAGGCTCTTGCAGGTCAACATCAAACTGCAGAGAGAGAAGCTGTTTGAAGTGTGTACAGATCTGAAGTGGAATGGAATTGCATACCATCAGGCAATTTTCTTTACTGCTGATGCTCACAGATTATTTAGTGTGTATGAACACTGCTGAACAAATTGGTATTTAGGAAGGTAGTCGATTTTGAGGGCTCCTTTAAAGTGCTGTTTCTTGCGGAGCTTTCCATACGGTAAGATGTGTGCATGCGTATCTTGAATGTAACTTCATTTCTGAGAGAAGTTCTCACGAGGCTGCGTGGGTGATGTGTAGCTGAAAACATCTGATCACGGTTAAAGCTGACGTGGAAAAAAATGTGTCTCAAGTCATTTGTCTCAACTCATTTCTCAACGTGGTCTGTGCCAGTGGAGATGAATAAGGCAGTCAGCTGGGTCGCTTTGTAGGCATCGGGTGAAAAACTTGCTGTGCCTGGAGTTGAGCAGCAGGGGGTTGTGGCACAAGTGTTTTGACGCTTCCAGCCAAAACCTGGCTGGCCTTTTAGAAAGAGGGTGGTAGGGGATGAAGGGGGGAGAGAATTGCCAACTATAAGTGGAGATTAAAAGCAACTGTATTTTAGCACTGTAATGGCTCATCATACAGGTAGTTCTGTGTTACTGTATTAAAAGCTACATATCTTCCTCTCATACAGCAGAACAAACCTGCTGAAATGTTATAGGAGTTGTGTTTTGAGGCCGCTCTGCGTGTGGCTTTAATGTTAAAGGATAGGTAACATTTAGAGTAGTTGTTAGTAGGTTGAGGCCTGATGCTGGTTTATTTATTTATTTCCTCTCCTGTCAGTGAGTGTTGGAAGTAACATCTGTGGCATGCCTGTAAGTTAAAGAAAAAAATACAGTGAAAAGCCCTTCTGCCTCATCTATCATGTTTGCTTTAAAAAAAAAAGGGGGGGGGGATTTTGAAGGAAACACACCAAGGCATTACTGCTTGGTTGTTGGGGTTTATTTCGTGAAAGTATGTGGCTTCCACTGTGTGCCCAAAGATAAAGATACACAGCTCTGCTATTTGTGTAACTCCATCGCTCCTGAAAATTCCTCTTACAGAAGGGAAAATAAAAGGAAAAAAAACATACAAGAAGAAAAAAGAAAGTAAAAAGAAAGAACATACTTGTATGTCAGAAGTGAGGAAGTGACCCTGGGGGTTGCCCTAGATTGAACAGGAAATCACACTACAAATCGAACCCAGAGCTTGAATGCCAGCTCACCGCTGTAACCGCAGGAGTGTTCACTCTTTGCTCTGCAGACAGGCCACCAGACTGAAGAAAGTGCCTGGCTGTGAGTGCAGAGCTGCCCCCACGGCACATGGGGACTTCAGCAGACCTTCCTCGTCCTTCAAACCCCACAGACTGCTGCCGAGCAGTCACAGTAGCGTGCAGTGGTGTGAGCCTTGGTCCCTGAGCTGACTTTTGTTTCATGTTCCTGAGAGTTGCTTTTCCCTAGGACATTGGTTGCAGTGGTTTGTATTTCTCCTTGTCTGAAATGTGCAGGATGTGCAGCGTGGTTGTTTCAGGGTTTATAAGAAAAAACAGCTCTGGCTGGGGAGAGCTGCAGAGTAAAAGTTTCCCCTGTAAGGGAACAGTATCAGTTCACCAGAGTATTTATTTTGTTTGTAGATCGATAGTTTTCCATATTTTAAACTGGTGCCAGAAATTGTGGCCAGAGCAGTATCTTGAGTTAGCAGTGCTGGAGGAGGGTTGTGTACTACAGCAGACTTGGGAAATGCTGCTTTTGTTTTGTGCAAGAATTTTATATTTCTAAAATCCTGCCATTGTGACTTACTGCTCTTCATGCCCTTTTTACCTCTTCCTGTTTTCTCGTAGGACTTCGGGCCAGGCTGCTTTCTGAAGAGGCAGCGCTAGTTCAGTGTAACATGCGCAGCAGCTGAGATCATCCCTTCTGAAGCTGCCCCAGCGTTTCAGGCTATATTCAGTAGCAAAGATTGAGTTTCTTCTGTACAGCCAGCAGATTAAATTGCTCTTCAGCTCCATCTGCAGGCTTATATTATCCATAGGGTAGTATGCATATGTCAGTTCCTTGATAACGTAGTATTGACGTTCACTGAGTAGCTCTTGGATTGTTGAACCTGCTTCCTTACCTCTTTGCAGTACTGGGGATATTAGTGAAACTTTCAGAAGAGCTAACCTAGGAGCAGAAGGGAGCGTAGGTAACTGAAATTTTTATGACTTTGTTAAAGCTGGTGCCTCATTAGACAGCCTGGGCTTTGCTGTTTCATAAAATCTCACCACTAAGACACTGTGGTTGGAATATGGTCCAGTGATCAGAGAGAGAGCAGCTCACCAGAAGCAAGAAAACTGCGGGAACTAGAAGCAAATGGGCAGAGGAGAATCTAGCAGCGTGCACTTGGTCTGCTAGAGATATATTTACAGGAAGAGCTGACGGCATAACAATAAGTTAACCCTAAACTTTACAGTTTAGACTAGTGCATGCAGCCTGTGGAAAAATAACTTGTGATGAGATTCACTTTTCAATGCTATACTCAGTTTCTATATACAATTTAAGAGAAATATATCTCTTTTTTTTCTTTCAAAAAGCAGTCCACTGGGTTGTAAACTCACAAGGACGTGTTTTTTTTTTGTTTGTTTTTTTTTTTACAACACTTCATACATCAGCTCTACTAGTAATCAGGACGTCCCATTCTATTGCCATAGAAATGGGAAAAAAATCTTAAAAAAATACAAGAATTTTTATGCATTTCATGTGCACAAGAGTGTTTTTAAATCTTCTCTTCATCCTTTATTTCTTGCAAAATAACATGATAGTCTTTGACCTTTATGTTCTCAACCACAGTAGTTACAGGTTTTTCCTCAGTGGGTATGCCCGTGCAGTCCTGGGAGTTTGAGACATGGGGACAGGTGGCTGTGGCTGTGTTTCTGCATGAAATTTGTGCTGGAAGCACATCGCTCGTTTCAGGTTTCCAGAGACTGACTGAGACAGTGTTATCATTTTATATCACTCAGGGTCTCAGCAGTTTGTTTTGTAACCTGGTGTACAGAATGAAGTGAATTGCTGTTTGTGGATGTTGAATGTAATACGAGTAACAGGAACCACGAACTCTGTACCTTCACAGACCCACTGTCTCTCATTTCCTTGCCCTTTCTCATTTTCTGCAGATCCTATCAGGGCCTCTTTTCAAATGCAGATACTCAATAATGAGGCAGATTGTTTGTATGGAAACACGGGGTATATATATGTCCAGAAAAATATTGCAGTGACAGTCTGTGCAGGAAATAGGATGAAAAACATTTTTTACTGCCTTGAAACATCAGCTTGACTGTGGGCTAAATGAGTAATAGTTCCAAGATTTCAGGCATTATTAAGATAAACATGAATAATTTTATCACTTAAGATAGTCAAACTATCTCCAGTGTAATGAGTAACATGATAAAGGGAAAGAATCAGAATGGAAGTATGCAGATATAGAAGAAATATGGTAACACTTCATGTGCTTTTTATACCAAGTCTCATAATGGTAGTATATATATATATTTTTTGACTTAGTAGTTTGTGTTGAAATTGCTGACCACTGGGTAATTTCAGTGGACGTTCATTGTATTACATTTGATGTATGGATATCTGGAAAGTACAGATCCTATTTGGATTTATAGGCTTCCTGTTTGTTTAGCTGAGGACTGTGTTTCTGGTGTGCTGGAGGCAGATGTAATCCTATTCAGCTTTTCCTTTGAGCCAGCTGAATCAAGCTGGTGTCCTACGCAGTGCAGGCAGCAGGGTCGTTCCCGATCAGCCTCCCCAGGCCAGAAGTGTGGCCCTTCAGTACTTATGGCCTCGTGCCAGAGCTCTGCCTCTGTGGTAAGCCAGTTTAGGAAGCCCATCCCAGAAAGAAAAATGGGAGGAGGAGAGGAAAGGATGACTGCTTGGGTGTCTCCTCCTGCCTGCTCTGGTCCGTCACCTGCTCGCCTTAGCTCCAGTGCCGGCACCGAGGAGGGGCAGAGCTGTTTGCCCAGGGCTGGGCAGGGATGCTGGAGGCTCCTGGGCACGCTGACCGAAGCACCCAGCATTAATGTGCCACCAGCATCTGGCTATGGGGTACTGCTCTTCAGGTCAGTGCTGCAGTGCTGTCATGTCAGAGCTTCAGATGGGTGCAGAGCAAACCTGTACAAGTTAGAAATGAACAGAAACCAAAGCAGAAGTGCCTTGCTTCTTTATTTTAGACTTATTTAGAATCAAGTGATTTCTGATTTAATTTTAGGTATGCTTGGTCTGTCTTTCTCAGTTTTATTGTCTTTGAACCATTGAAAAGCAGACACCAGTAGAAATCCTGTGTAGTGAAGACAATAGAGGAGATGGTTTTGGAACAGAACACATGAATTTTAACGATTTGAGGACAATGAACCCTTGCAATTTGACTTGTTTACTCTGTTCTGACGTTTCTCTGAAGACACGAGATGTTAGTAGCTCAAAGTAAAGCCACATTTAGAAAGTGATAGTGTTATTGAGATATTAGATTCCTTGTGTTGTAGAGTTCTGAGACATAAAATTTTAAAAGCTGACACTTTAGTATTTCTTCAAACCAACTGAGCATCCATATATTGTCCTGATGTGGCAAGTGATGCTACTGATGCCAAATGTGCTGGAGTAGTGGTTCTCTGCTAGTGAGATGCAGTAACAACAAGGAGGTGCTGTGCAGGACCTCAGCTAATAAACTAAGCCAGATCTTTTTTTTTTTTTTCTTTTTTTTTTTTCTCCCCTCCCTCAGCTTGGGTTTGTGCCAAGGGAGAGGGAAACTGGTAGCAGTAGCAGATGGTGAGAAGGGCCAAGACACAAAAGCAGTAGAGATGGGAGAAGACTCAAGAAAGCAGCGATGAGGATGTGAAGAGAAAGATGGAGAGAGGACTCAACTGATAAGTTGCCAAATTATTGCTCTAGGTTTTATGATGCTGGAGATACAATGAGGATATTTACATTGTCCCTATTGTTCCACCAGCTTTAGAGACAGTTATGTTCTTTAAGGAACTTTTCTTGTTGGCATGGAACGTGTCTCTGCTTAACTAATTGCCTCTTGGACTACTAGGGAATACATCATTATGGCGAAAAGGTCACTGGCACAATGAAATCCTTTAAGTGCCTTCCATTGTGCAGTATGTATAAAGAGACGATTATTCTGGCACGTTTCAGGCAGAAGATTATGGAAGTTAAACTTTCAGTAAAACTCCAGTTATGCTTTTTGTTACTTCGTAAATTTTTCTCTCTCAAATTTAACCACAATAATACCTAGTGAATCTTCACGTATCGCTAGCTATAAGCAGCATTCTATTTCAGATACATTCTACTTCATCAGAATCAGGGCAAATCACGCATCTGCAGTTCAGGTGATGTGGACTTAATTGTAGGGAGTGAAAATATTCCGTAACATTACGTGGTCTCATTTATTAAAAGTCGTGGCTCAGGAATTCTCAGTTTGTGTCATCCTGTTGTTTCGGGCTGCTTGTCCTTTGGTGGAATCAGGAGCTGGCTTCACCCCTCTGTAGCTGCAACCTTTCATTTGCCCATATGAAATACCCTTTGTGCTCTTTCAGAGCAGACTTTCCAGAGAACATCTTTATTCCATTTATGAAGTTTCTAAAGTCTACAATAAAAAAAGGGAAGAAAAGGAAAAGAAACATCTGAATTGCAGTGCTAGTGAGCTGCCTTTCTTTGTCGCAGTGCCTAGGTACTCTAGGAGAGCTGAAAAGGAAATTGTCTTCTCTAGTGATTTCTTCATGGGGAAGATTTCCAGCAGAGCTCTCATCTGAAATTTGGAAATCCTCAGGGTAAAACTGCAACATGCGGGGTTTTTGTTTGTTTGTTTTAAAGCTGATTTTGTATGTAGTGAGGGAACAGATCTGAGAAATAATCATGGAATCATTGAATATCCTGAGTTGGAAAGGATCCGCAGGGAACATTGGGTGCAACTCCTGGCTCCACACAGGACCACCCCAAAACCAGACCCCTATGTGGGAGAGCATTGTCCAAACACTTATTGAACCCCAGCAGCTCAGTGCCATGACCACAGCCCTGGGCAGACTGTCCCAGTGCCCGACCACCCTCTGGGTGCAGAACATTTCCCTGACACCCAGCCTGGCCCTCCCCTGTCCCAGCTCCATGCCGTTCCCTCGGGTCCTGTCGCTGTCCCCAGAGAGCAGAGCTCAGCGCCTGCCCCTCCGCTCCCTGTCAGGGAGCTGTAGAGCAGTAGAAGAATGTTTTTTTGTCGGGCTGGTGGTTGAGCAGAAATCCTCATGATGGGAACTGTACTGCCTGTGGATGAGAAGCAAGGCGTATCTGCGTGAAAGGATAAACACGTTATTTGACTCCTAGAGAACAGTGCTGTAATCTAAGGGATCTGACAAGAAGGCACCGTGCTGAATGCAGCACAGTCTCAGATCCATGCTTCAGCTCTTACTGGAGAACATTTAGAGAGGAGGTTTTTTTGTTTCTTTCTTTTTTTTTTAGGAATAATGAAGGTAGAAGTTGATATCTCTGAATTGGTAATCTTTTTATGAAGTCAAAAAGATTGGGGAGTTTGTGCATTTGGTTGGGAGAAGCCATCTTAAACCATCAGTGTAGTTTCCAAAGTGGAATGATGGGCAATAAAAAGGAAGAAGGATGCTGTTGTGCTAGAAAAGATAACAGCGCTTAGATTCATCCTGCTGTTCTCCAAGATGGAAGGACAAGATTTAAGAAGAAGTGGGGAAGAAGGAAGGGAATATAAAGGGGAACAGAGTAGGTGTAATTTTTAAAACGGAAACTTGCTTCTTTTCTTAAAACTGTCTTTATTTCACAGCAAGCAAGGGCAGAGCAGGAAGAGGAATTCATCAGTAATACTCTGTTTAAGAAGATTCAAGCTCTGCAGAAAGAAAAAGAAACACTTGCAGTAAACTATGAAAAGGAAGAGGAATTTCTCACTAATGAGCTCTCAAGAAAACTGATGCAGGTAAGTGGTTCCTTTACTCATGTTTCTCCCAGGAGCCTCAGAGCCAAATGGTGGTTGAACTTTTGATTTTGTTAGCATGACTGCAGCCAGGGGGATGTGGTCACGTTGTAGCTGTTTAGAGCTGACACTTGATAAATGCTAAGTACAATACAATAACTGTAGTGAGTGTTTGTTTGTTTGTTTGTTTTAATACATTGATGTAGAATTTGCATTTCCAAATGCATACTACTAAGAACTGGAAAGTTTTTACAGAGATGCAAAGAAATAGATGTAACTTAAAGTAAATGCTAACTGTTCAGCAGAACAGTTGCTATTTAATTTTAAAAGTTAGTGAAACTGACACTTTTTTTTTTTCTGGAGTATATGATATTTAAAAGGAGTCCTGAAATACTAAACTTAGCATATAAAAATGTGCAATGATGCTTGTAGGTTGCCAGGAGAGTATCTGTAAGTTTATCCATACTTTTAACAAAACAGTTCCTTCTCTTTAATTAAAATGTTAATATGCTTTGGGTGGTAAAAGTAAAAAGTTTAAGGTGCTGTACTGACTCATGGCAGAGAAACTTCTTTTGATTACCTGTGCTGCAAAGTTTTGGAGACTGGGTGAATATTTGTGGAAAATATTGTACATGCTTTTGCCCTGCTCTGAGAGACATGGTTTTCCCTATTTTTCCCTATTTTCTGCTATTGTCCTCTGAAGGAAACAGGGCAGTAACTTAGGTGAATTGCTAGTATGACCCACTGTGGCTCTTCCCCTGTGATTATTTACAACCTCTCAGTGAAAAAACAGTTGACTTTAAAGAACCTGATTTGTGTTTTGTAAGAATTTCTTCGATTCTGTGGCTAAAGATTTGAGACGAGCTTAGCCCTGCAGTTAGGAAACGCATTGTTTCTAAAAAACATTAGAGCTAATCCCATTTGACACTTCCTTAATGAAAGCTGGCACTTCTGTGACTTTGTCAATGTAATGCCTAATGTCATCTAGTACGTTAAGCATCAAGAAAACTCTTTTCCCAATCTTGTATTTACTTTTTCACTGTCTTTGAGGACTGATGAAAATCTTTCTGAATAAGATTTGCATTTGCTTTCTAAAGCATACATTTTCACAAAAAATCAGCAGATGGTAGTAAAAAGAAAAAAAAATAGGTATGCGTGGGGAGGTATTGAGTGTTCTTTTCTATTTGAAGATGTCAATGTTATAGAAAAATCTTCATACTAAAGTCTTTTCCAGGAAAGGAAGAAATGATAAGCCAGGCAATGTTGTTTGACTGAAAGGGCTATGTAGAAATCAGTGACAGAAGTGTGTTGCTGGGGGCCATACCACTGCATTGTGTGCAGCAAAGTAACGATTTAAAAGTAAAAGCGTGAATTACACTTGATTTGACTGAAGGGTTTTAGACTTGCACAAATGTGTACTACATGGGTTCTTCAGTAACTAAATTGACTAATTTTTAGTAATTGCTTGAAATACACTTTGCTGGTAAGATTACCTTAGCCTTTTCCTAGACTTTAACTGTCATACACATTCTGGAAAGTGAGAGATTGCTTTAAAGCTGTATCTTTAACAGTTCTTAAAATGTTAGTATTATACAAAGTAGGTTTGACATTACAGAGAGAAATAGAATCTTATTGTCAACTTAATACTACAGCGATTTTTTATTATTTTCTGCTGTGGCTTTCAGAAAGTATCCTTTGGCTGTCATCCCAAATTAGGGAAAAGTGTAAACAATCAGTGATCCTCAAAATGGCCAAAAGTGTGCTGCATTGTAGTGTATGACAATTCTAGGGTGTTATGCTCTTTACCCATTGGAAGTTCAGGTATAGCTTCGTTCTCGCTATTGAAAGATTCAGAGAAGCAAAACGAAGTCATAAACCTGATGAGGCTATTCTAGCCTTTTATTTGGCATCTGGAGAAAATCCTCAGTTTTGGATTCATCGTCATCCAGTAGATATTACCCAGCTTTCAGTAGGCCAGCCACAAGTTCCTGATGAAAGGAAGTAACAACATAGCCATAACTACAGGTAAAGTTCTGACCACTGGGTGCTTTTATTGAAAAGTATCTCACACTTTGCTTCATGTGACTTTCCTGTAAGTCTCATTCATCTTTTGTTAAATGTGGTTATGTCAACCAGATTTTAAAAGGTGACAATTTTTTAAATGCACCGGTGTTCAAAATCGATAGCGCTGGAACTGTAATTTTGGCCAACATCATTAGGTAACAGTTTTTGAAAGTCCTTTGTTTTTCACAGCTGTAGGGGCTTATGTATGGCATTCAGAGCAGCATCGGGAACGAGCTCCCAGAACGTTAATACGCTTGACACGTGAAAGCTGTCTGCCAGCACAAGCTGCAGCACTCCTTGCTAATAGCCCAGCGAGAATTCCCCAGTTCAGCATGATGTGACTTGCTGTTATAAAACATTATATTACATCAGGTTTTCGATGTAGTTGTAAGAAACTAAATTTGAAACGTTCAGAGTATGCCAGACTGGTTCTGAACATACACAGTAGTATCATGTGGAAAAAAAAAAGCGTTTTCACTGGAATACTGCTGTCTTCCTGCGGCCAGGCTTTCTGGTGGTACACTGTTGCTTGATAATAGTTGTTCGTAACTATGGCATTAACTTTTACTGATTCTACAAGCCCAATAAATAACTGTATGTTTTTGCTGGTTAAAGTTCCTTTGATTAGCATAATTTTTGATTTTTCTAGATTGAAGGTGACAGATATGAAGGGGAGCATCCGCATCATAGATGTTTTGGAGTAAACAAAAGATTTTCATCACATACATTCCTGATATATCTTTTATAAGCCTTATATAAATTCACTGTACTTTCCCACATACTCTATATTTTTGTCTAGCTGGCTAAGTATCTGAAAAGTTGGGCACAAGTATTTTGTAGGCACCTCGATTCCTAGTCATTAGAGTATAGTGGTAGCATTTTACAGAGTATCATTACAACTGTTTTGATGCACAATATCTTATTGCAGCTGTGTACATGGAATTTTGAGTTACTGTTTTGAGATTTAAAGAAGTAAATCTTGAAAATCACATCTGTTGTGAAACAACGCTACTCTAAAGAGTAATCAATTTTTAATATTGCTTTAATTTATAAAGTAATTATTCTTTAAGTTGTCCAGCAGTCTATTTCAAAATCACAGATTTTTCCATATCGTTATTATTTTTGAAATTGCAAAATGCTCCAAGTAAGTACTTGGCCTTAGAAGTAAAATGTTAAGACTTATGGAGATAATAGTGTAATGAATAGTCAGGATAATGAAGTAATTGGGAAGCTATCGCAAAAGGTTTTTCATGCAAATCTGATTCTTGACAATTCTTTCAAAAATTGTAAGCATGTTGGCATAAGCTATTACCCTTCCTGCTCTCCAAAACACCATATGTCAGCTTGAGGATGCAAATAAGTAATAATTGAGTGAAATAAACTGAGTCAGCTCATCTATCATGTATTTGATGAACATCTGGATGTAAAGAGGAGTCACACTGATAGGAATTTGTTAATAAAAAGGACCTTCAAGATGCATCAGAGGAGGAATTGGACAACTTTTAAGGGCTGGAATGCTAAAAATAGACTGTTAGGACAGTGTACAAGGTCATAGTCTGAGGGATAAGTGAGAGTTGTGTTTTTTTTTTATAGGGGAACTTCATCCATTAGCTCTGTTATTTCAGGATAACGCTTCCAGCTGTACCAGGGAAGGGTCGTAGAGTAAGGAAGTAAGGAAAATGTGGTGCTGCATTGTGTTGGGAAACTTCTCAGTAGAGAGAAGAGGAAATTACTGTAGTTGTGTAGAACTTGCCTGAAGTAATGTGTGCACTCTTACTGTTAAGCTTTATATTTGAAAGCCCAATTCTTGCTTTAAAGTATTTGCTCTCTTGCCCCAAGTCCATATCTGATCTTGTGTAAAAGCTTACGGTATTTCTCATACAGTTTTCACACACATTTCAAGGTTTATAAGGCATTGTCCTGAAGGTGATATGTTCTAACATTTTTTTCCTTCTCTCCAGCTGGCAGCTATAGGTGTGTATATAAACAGTTGTTATTATAATTGCATATAATTTAGAAGTTTGAAAATACTCTCTTTACTAAGTAAAACAAACACTTTGTCTCAGTGTTAGCAATTCTGTTTTTCAGTGTTAGGGTTTCAGCATTAATTGTTGGTTGTTTTTTTTTTTTTCTGATCAAAGCCAGTGAAAGGGAAGAAAGATTTTACCAAATTGTGAGTGACAGATACCATTAACATGTGTTTTGGGGGTGTGCTAGTACACTTTTCTTTCCACTTTGAATAATATTCATTTTACTTCCTACTTAGTGTATTTATGTTCAAATCAGAATATAAAATGTTCCTGTAGTCAGTCTTTCCTGCCTTTACTTATTAGCCTTTTGATCAGCTACAATCGTCCTTTGGCTACGGTTTACACTCCCAAGAAAGGATTTAATAGATGCTACACAGTTGCTATAGATCTTACAAGCCTCATCAGTTCCCGTGTGATGTAAATTGCACACAAGCTTTAGAATAAATGATTTGCCAAACAAGATTTTGTTCTCACAGCTCAATTTGTTTTAAATATGATGATTGCATTTGTGTATAGGACATGAGAGCAAGAAATAGTATTTGCTGGTAAGTTGGCTTGAGGTACCTTCGTATGGCCATACCAGTAGCCTGACTCACTAAACTGTCTGCAAATGCTAGCAGCCCCTAACCAGACACTTTGTTAGCAGCATCTGGCTTTAGGCTGAGTAAGAGATTTTGGCAACGTGATTTTTCACACAGTTTATTCTGCTAACGAAATATAAGCTGATTACAGCAACTGGCTTTGATTTAAATTTTTAGCTAGGTGAAAGAAATAAAGTGTCTAGAGCAAAATGAAGATTGATGGAAGTACGAGCACCTTGAGCTAGGTCATCTGCATGCTGTTTGCTCCTTGTGCGCCTTGGCTGTCTTCAGTCTTAAACTTGGGGCTACTGGATGGGGTAGAGGACAGACTTAGAAAATGGAAAAACTAAATGATATCCTGTTCATACGAAAACTGTTTTTTCCAACCAAGTTGAACTCCATTACTGAAGCAAGAAACTTCAAATTGTTGATTATCAAACAATACAGACGGTATCTTGATTTGTAAGTGTGAATAAACCTTTTGTTTTAATGAAAAATCTTACTTAGCAGCCCTGCATTTTCTCACAAAAGAAAAGAAATGGCTTTATTTTTGACTAAAGTGTTTAACAAAATTTCCCAGCCATTCAACCTCGAGTGGCCATGGTAGCCTCAGTTACTATTGCTCTGTAGTCCATGTGGCTTCCTCAAGTGCATAGGAATTTCTGTGAACTTCAGGAATTTTTGGAGAAAAGTGATTTTATTTAAAGTGTATGGAGAAAACTCGCTTATTTTACACGCCATTCTGGTGCTTACTTTAATATGTGAAAAATGAAGTCTCAGTACTGATAAGCCCTGAAAATACAGTTGAACCGTAGACTTCTTCCATATGTATGTTGCCAAGCTATTCCTGTCTGTCTTCTGTTCTCTCCACACTCACATTTCTGCTCTGAATCTTTTGCCAGGCTGCATTTCAGATTATTTTGTTTCCAAATAACAGCAAAAGGAACTGAATTAATGAATTTTAGCTTGTTGAGGAAAGACTGTTGGTTGCGCTGTACATTTTGAAGTTTTTTGAGAAGAATTATCAGTAGAGAAGTTAATGTTCTGTAAGAATTAACATGTAAATAAATGTAAAAATGGGGTGTAACTTGTGTTTAAAATACTTCCATATCTCCTAAATTTTTAGCTACAGCATGAGAAAGCTGAACTGGAGCAGCATCTAGAACAGGAACAGGAATTTCAAGTGAACAAACTGATGAAGAAGATTAAAAAACTGGAAAATGATACAATTTCGAAGCAGCTCACCCTGGAGCAGGTAACTTCTTGCTTTCAAAATTATATGATTGTAAAACAAAAACAAGGATTCAAAAGAAATCTACTTATTTTGTATTAGGTTTGACTTTGTTTTTAAGTCTGTAAGAAACTAGCCAATATCAACAATATAATTAAAAGTGATTTTAACTTGTAGCCAAAGCAGTACAGCATTAACAGAATTTATTATGAAAAATATATATATATTTTTTTTTTCCCATGGCCTTTATGACTTTTAGTACCCTTAATTCTGGCCTTCATGTTGGCCGGACAGCTGTGACTATTTTGCAAATGCAACTTACTTTTTTGTAAGTTATACTTCTTGTTGCTGTTTGTCAGCTTCCACTATCATACTAGTGTTGAGAAAGACTGCCGTTTCTAATAGCAGGTAGGCACAACAGCAAACCATATACATGTGGTCTGTTGTGCTCTAGGTCACCTTTTTGTGGTAGCATGGATAGCACAAGACTTGATTGTCAGATGTCTGCTCTGTGTATGCTCACAGATTTGAGATTGACTATGTCCAGTTCCCTTTCTTCCTGGAGAGAGCTATGAAGAGGAGAGATAAAATACCACTTGTTTTGGTCTTGTTTTTACTGGAAATGTAAGCTTAGGGATTGCCTCTATGTCAAATTTTGGGCATGTGTATCAAAGCATCTTGGTGGCCTTAGTAGCAATCCTTTTAATATAAAGGCAAACAGATAAAAAAAATACAGGCTTAATAAGGAACTTCAGTTTTTCTAGGTTGTGAAATTCCAGTAATTTTGAGTGGTGAAAATATAGTACGTTATTCCTGAGAATTTGTTTGCTGTTCTTATCGGATGTATAATTTTTATGTTGCTGATAATCTGAAATTCTATCTTTTTTTATTTCAGATGAAATTGTAGGTAAATTAATAGCTAGCTTAATGATAAAATGGGTTTTCTCAATTCTTTTGTTAACATTCTGTACAGATCGATCTATGGAATGAACTGTAACAGAGTAGAAAGATGTAGTTGCCAGCAAATCCTTAACCAGTGTGGAAATTAATGAGATTGAAATAACTCTCTTAGCCACAAGGTGGTGGTGACGGCCACATAATCAAAATTGAAATGAATGCAAAGTAAGATTGCAGATTAAGCTGGTTTAGTCTTCGAAATAGAAGCACAAGCCACAGCTGGCATTTTAATAGTATTTATTTTTGTATTGTTATGGACGCACAGAGACTTGTGAAATTGTAACATTTGATTTTTTTTGCTGCATTTGAATATCAACAATAGATCATTTTTTTAAAAAGTGTGGAAGCTCAGTGATGAGTTACTTAATTTTGGTGATATCAGGTCTTTCAAATACCTATCTTGAAAGCTTAGTTCAATTAAGAAGGTGTTAAAGTAGGTTTTGAGTCTTACTTTGAAAGTCCATGTGTATTTAAGTGTAATCCAATGTCTATCTTAATTTCCTCTTGCAGTAAGATTGCAGTAAGTTCACCTGAAATGGCTGTTACAAAACAAATATACCTACATGCTTTGTGAATTCACAGTTCTGCTCAGCATGCTGCAGATCCATTAAAGCTTCAATTCATTAAAGCTTTAATATCCTGACACTGGGAGGAACTGGGAAAAAACTTGAAACCAACAAAGAGGATACTTGTTTCCAGTATTTTCTCATATTACTTGAAAAGTGGAGTTCTAGATCTCCTTTAGATAGCCCACTGTCTTTGGTATTTCATTAGAACACATCTGTCAGCCTTCAGGGTATAACTCTTTTGTCTCTTGTCCCTGATGATTTGACCTTGCCACTGTGCGTACTCATCTACATTCAGATGCCTAATTAATAATAGACTCTGCTGCCTTGGTGATGGCTACTATAATCCTAAATGTAATCTTAGATTTTTCAAATTAGAGTTTATAAATAATTTGCTTTGTCTTCAAATTCCAGTATGCTCTTTTTTTCCTACCATTAAATGAAATAGATTTATTTTCACTAGTATGCCTTTGTATTTTTGTTTGGTGCTGGATCAATAATGTAGCTGTAAAATAGACTACGAAGGTCAGACCAGGTGAGTTTAAACCACATGGCATTGAAGTGATGCAAAAACCATTGCTGTACAATTAGTCATCTACAGTCAAACCTTCTTCATCATGTGTTTGTACCGATAGCTATCTGGTGTTGGTAATATAGGAGCACGATAGGCAGATTCCCCGAGTATTTTGTGCACTTTCTTCCCTGTGAACTCAGTCAGCTCCAAGCGTTGGTCAAGCTGGCTATTGAGCTGCAAATCACTGTCTCTTTCCAGGGGCTGAGCATTTTGCCTTCGTACCATTCCAGCTCCTGCTACTGTGGACAAGGCAGTAGAAGTCAGGATACAAATTCTCATCCCTCATGTGAGACTGAAACATGTTGCTCTTGACTTCCGTGCTATCGAAGTCTAAATTCCCTTAATTGTTAATCTACATCTAGAAATGTAGACGTGGACAGGTTGTCTAAACCTGTTTTTTCGAAGTGTGCTCCCTATTACTCATCAATATAAGTGTATTTTTACTTACAGTATCTAATTGCCCAGAGTTTTGAAGAAGAAAGTTGTGCAGTCATTCATTGAACTGTTACTGTTGCATAAGGTGTGTAAGTGTAAATTCTGTTTGGTTATTTCAGTATCAATTGAGAGTCTAGAATGTGGCCCTTAGGGATTTAGATGGTGTAACAGCACTTCAGGCATAGTGATGCAATAAACATGTGGGGAAATCATTTTATCTATTTGCAGTCTTTCTTTTTGTAATGTGCTTTTTTTTGCCTATTGGGAAAGTGGTCAGTGTTAACTACAGCTTGGTTGAGAAAAATACCTCATGGTATTTTCGATCTTAAAGGCAATGATTGTTGCATCTGTTTTGTCATATTAACTCCTGGAGTTCAGCTGCCAGTGTTACTGAGTAAGATCAGCTGTGCCTCTTAATATTCTAGTATGAACGTGAAAAATGCCAGGTTAAGTGTTTTTGCATATAAAGTGCTTGAGATAGAAATTAAATTGTTTCTGCTAGTAAGGATTGATGCTGTATCACTGAAGGCAGTTCAGTTTTTTTTCGTTTCTGGTTCTCATGTTATCTAACACAAGTCAGACATGGATTTTCTTCTGTTTCTGGCTTACATAAGTGTGATTCTTCCACTTTTAACGTAAGTTTTTTTCAAGGGAATAAGTGCTTAAATAGTGGAGTGTAAATTGCATTTGAACTTCAGAGGCTTGTGGAATAGGAGACTTTTCTGAATAAACTTCTTATGACATAAGTGACCATGTGTCCAGGTTTCAAGCTCCTCTTTACTGGCAAGCAGCAACAAGTTCTGTGTAAAAAATTTCTGTTAAGATGACGATAACTGTGCAACTCCTGAATCTCTTCAATTTTCCAGAGATAAATCTCTGTGACCAGTGTGTTTTGCCTGAATTTTGTCTCTTCTTTGCATTTGCCTTGATGTTTTAAAGCATCATGTGAAAGCCTTATTTTTCTTCTAAGACAATGATCTTTTCTAATGATAATTCCTTGAAAAAAAAAAATGAAAAATGTTCCCATCATTTTAATTCATTGCTTTCCTCTGCAGCTAAGACGTGAGAAGATTGACCTTGAAAATACCTTGGAACAAGAACAAGAAGCACTAGTGAATCGTCTCTGGAAGAGGATGGATAAGCTTGAAGCAGAAAAACGGTTTGTCTTGTTGCACTGTGTTACTGTGGGAGATGTATGATTTAATACTTAACCTGCTAGTTTTAAGTATGTTTCTCTCTGTCATGCAAGGACTATTTCATCTGTCAAAACCTGGAGGTTAACACAGTTGTAAAGCTCCTTGTTTACCCTATACCACATGCTTGAGTGCCTACACTAGATGAAACTCAGTAGTATAAAAATGATCTGGGAAAACTTGAAGGAATTTGATGATTTTTTTTTCAACTGCCAATAATTTTTAACGTTTCTGATTTTGGGTCAGCTTTCTATTGATGGCCCAAAGAAATTAACGTGGTATTTTAGTGTAACCATTACATGAGACGCTCTTGTTTTTTCCCTATCTGCTTGAAAAAGACTTCAGCTTTTTCTCAGTGGTTTGCACTCATGTCATTGACACTTCCTGCTGCTTCTTCAACAGAAAATAAGACAGAGATAGTTTATGTTCTTGGGAAAGCTAAGATTAAAAATACGTATTAAAGTGACTCTCTCTGTGCTGTATTATAAGAACTCTGCTTTGGGGGCAATAAGGGAAAAGAGGTGACTAATTCCTTGTTTTCTACTACATGTTTTAGGAGAGCTATGTTAGTGTGACTCCATGAATCTTGACTGGAGACTTGGAAAGCACCTGAACCTATATGAACTGCAATTCTTGTAGTTCTGTTTTACAGAGCCCTGTGGAAGGTGCTCTGAAGAGCTACATGTAATACTGAACAGTGGTAAATCCATACCGAATGGTCCTTTGGTAGGATTTTTGCACATCGTAGCTTTAAAGTATTTTTTTTTTTTAAGTCAAACCATTCCTGGTTTAATTTATCTCAGATGGTGTGCCTTCTTTCTGGGAGATAGGTGGAGTTGTAGACCATGCTTTAGTACTGCATTGAATGGTGTGTATAAATACCAGGCCATGCCAAGAGCTGTGCTTGCGTAGTGCTGTTGTCCCTGTTCTTCAGTGCAGCCTTGGATCTGGCCAGTCAACATGGTTCTGGTGAAGAACAGTTTCCTGCTTTCCATCTGAAAAATACATGTTAACTTGAAAAATGTTCATTAAAACATTAATATGTACTATCTGCTTGTTTCATCATGAAAAATGATGATTACTCCTGAATTTACACAGTCGGGTGTTTGAGGTGTTTGAAACCTTGACTGTAAGGAAAGAACAATATGATGAGAAATATTTTTCTGTTTGGTGATACTTTAAAGGAAGAGAATATCTGCTTGAGAAAGCATCTATGAAGTTTTCTCTCTTTTGCTAATAGTGAAATGCAGAAAAGCTTGTATTTCACCATAGATAAACTACACTCATTTGTTCATCTTGAATGTTTATTCTTCCTCTAAGAACATAAATGTAAAATCTTGGAAGAGATTAAATGAATTGGCTTGGAAATTATTATGGGGGTTAAGTACAGTTTGAGTATAAAACCGAGGTAACTATCTAAAGTCTGTAACTTGCTTTTTTCCCAAGCTATATGCAGAAATATTTGGCGGTGTCAACACCTGAATATTTTAGAAAATTCATCTGTACCTGGACAACAGATTTTACCATCAAATTTTGGGCTAAAAAGAACAACACACACAACATTATTAATCCTCCTGAAATTTTCCGGAAAAAATGCAGTAGTTAGCATAAATCTTATATACCTGCCAAAGCCTTGTAGTACCTTTTGGGGGAGTTTAAGGGGTTTTCTTTTCATTTAAATTGAAAGTAAAGTTTAAGCTATTTTTCATTCAGAATTTTGCAGGAGAAATTAGACCAGCCAGTATCTGCTCCGCCATCACCCAGAGACATATCAATGGAGATAGATTCCCCTGAAAATATGATGAGACACATCAGGTTTTTAAAGAATGAAGTGGAGAGGTTAAAGAAACAACTGAGGGCTGCACAGTTACAGCGTGAGTAAACAACTTGTTTTAAATCTTTAAGTCTGTGTAATGTAAGATTTTTATAGAGACTTTCAGGAGTTTAAGGTACAAGTGAAAAAATAGGACAAATTTGGCCTAAGACAGCTTCATAATTGCAGTAATTAATGTACTTATGCTGTATTTATTTGTTGGGTTTCTGGTTTTTTTTTGGGGGGGGGTGTCTCTGTGTTGTTGATTCTTTAGCTTTACTAGAACGGGAAAAAATTGCCAAATATTTCTTGAATATATTTGGGCTGTAAAAAATGTTTATTTTTTTCCGCCAGAGACTTTTAGCAGTATTTCAGCACACGGATTTTTTAAAACGTACTTAAGAATTACATTGCAAGAAGCCAAATACAACTTAAGAATTACTCAAAAGAATTTACTTTAGCAAAGTAAAGTTCAGTTGTATATAGGAATTACATTTAATGGTTGCAGGCTGTGCTGAGGTAATTTTAGCTTTGCTAAAGACTAATTTTTCAAGCACCTGTTTTGGCTTCACAGTGTAGCAAAATGAGTAATCTTATTTTGTTCTTCCTTAAGTAAGATCCCTTTGAAATAGTTGTGCAGAAGTCTGTGTATTTCTGTTGTGGGAGGTGCGGTGGAGCCTTGTCCAGAAGTGGATGGCTTGCTTTCTGCCGTGCCTCTTGAGGGGAGGGAAGGGGGGTCTGGGTGGCAGAAAGATCACTTGTGCCTTCTTGCAATCTGCTATGCTGTTCCATCATCCCTTCATCCTAAATCTAAAATTTCTATCTAAGGTTTGTCAGTTCTTCCTTTTCTGGTAATGTAGTTTCTAGTCAGTAGTGTTACGTTTTGTCTGAGAGATGAGGAGGTGCCTAACTACATGGACAGGAGATCTGGGAGAGCAGAAAGCAGGTAGTCATCCCCCTTTGTGGTGCTGGTCCTGAGAGGCTGGCTGCAGTGCTTCAGATCCTGTTTAGAGACACAGCTCCCAGGGGCAGCAGCCTTCCTTACGGGCAGAGATGGTGTGAGAGTGCTCTTGTGCAAAGGCCTTGTGCACAAGTTTGTGGTATTAACAATTTGTTTCAGTTGAAAGAAGCTAAGGGCTGCTAATCTCTGTATTTGCCAGTTCTGCACTGCGTGTGGCCTTCAATTCTCTTCAGAATGAGAGCAAAGCCTTAGATTTAAAGCACTCACTACAGATTTGGCCTAATAAATTTCATTTCACGTGTTCTTTGTTGTTTTCAGGTCGTTTTTGTGGGGTTTTTCTGTTTTTGTTTTTTTTGAAATGCTGTAATTCAGAGTAAAATTTTGAAGCATTTGAAGTCAAATTGTTATGGAAAATGAGATTTAGGTTTAGAAGTACTCTTTTCTATTGTGAACAGGTTAAACAGAGCTGCAGTATGTACAACAGTACTGATAGAAATTGTGGATATACTGGTTTGTGGGCTGCCAGTAAAGCAGAAGATGAAATGGATACACCTTTCTTTCAGGAGGAAGTTTGGTGTTTGCAATGTGTGGTCATTTGAGAACCTTTACTATCTATTATTCATAAATACTTACTAATTCTGCTTACTGAATTCTCATTTTGATATTACATTTTCCTAAAACACTTACTTCCACTCTAGGAACTGTTTTGATATAATAATAGATGCATATGAGTGATACTGTTACATTTACAAGTGGTATTTCCACTGAAAAGAGACAAGGCATGTATAGTTGATAATTTGGGAACACCCTTCTGAAATAGGAATATTCTTTTGATTAAAGAGTACAGCATAAAGAAATGAGCACAAAGAGTGATGGATCATATTTTTATTTAAATAACAATGAATTCACTCTATACTTGATCAAATACTAGAAAGTCTCACAAAATACATAGTATGTATAATAAGTCTTCTTCAAATGTTCCGTTTTATTAAAGTAATGTGTCAAAATGCTGCGTAGCTTTCCATGATTATAATTTAATCATTTAAATGGTCTGCCAAATGTCTTAAAGTAATGTTCGCTGCACGCAGTTTAGAATTGCAAACTCAAATTGTCTTTTGATATAGAGAGTAAACCACTTGTTAACTTTTAATATTGGTAGATGACCCGCTGGCCCATGTCTATCATGAAATCTAATTGAATGCATGCTATATTTATAAGATAACAATTTAATACAAGTTTCAGTATTTTGTGTTTCAGCAATTGTTTTGTGATTCCTCTCTTGAAATGGAAATAAACCTTTAAAAGTATTTCTTTGCTGTTACAGTAATATTTTTGTAGGTGTGTAATTGCATTACTTTAAAGGGGCAGGAATTGATTTGATTGATTTACTATTTTCTTTGACTTTTTCTCTGCTTTTCAAATTCATTTAAGTAAATGCTTGAAAGTTCTTTTTATTTGTATCCTTATTTACAAAATTGCTGTCAGTAATTTATTTTAGTAGCTACTGTTGCAAGTTAGCCTTTGATGTAATGACTTAGAGGTGAGAACTTTGAGTGATCCGTCCTGACCATTTTCTATGCCCTCATTCTTGAAGTGCTGGGGTAAAATTAGACACAACACATGTGCCTGTCTGTGAAATTGAATGTTAACCAAATTTTAACAGAATTCTAAATTTCAGATTCAGAGAAGATGGCACAATATTTAGAAGAGGAGCGACATATGAGAGAAGAAAACTTGAGGCTTCAAAGAAAATTGCAGAGGGAAATGGAGCGTAGGGAAGCACTCTGCAGGCAGCTGTCAGAAAGTGAATCCAGCTTAGAAATGGATGATGAAAGGTGTGTATTTTCTAGCTGTCCAGATATGTTGGCATTGAGCTCGTTAGCTAATGCTTATGCTTGTTTTTTAATATTAGAAAATGAGCACTCATATAAATAACTTAGATATGGATTTAATTTATTTCAAATTTCAACGTGGTCCAGGAATATTTTTATTAGAATTATATCAAACTTGTTTAGAATTTAGATCAATTGTAACAGTGAAAAATAGTTTTCTGAAGATCGTTAGGGTTTTAATAGTGTATAGTAAAATAAACATGCCTGTGGGATCGAGCTTCAAGATAATTAAATCATGATACCTTTGTTTTTCACTTAACTTGGTAACTGCAATGAATTCTGTGAGGTAGGAAAAATATACTTAATTGGGGTAATTTTTCTTTTGCAGAAGATAGAAAGTATTTTGCCAAATCCAAAGGAATAGTGTATAAAGCTTTAGAAAGAAGAAGCATTTCCAGAGCTAGTGGGTTTGTTCTTGGTGTCCAAAACGTAATATCCTTGGTTTCTTTTTATCTCTACTACAAGCTGCATTGCTTTCAGTGACCTTAGAAATAGTCTTGAATTTTTTTCATGGTTTTATACGATGCCTTTTATTTTCTAACATCATAGTGTTATGACAGTGTTATATCTTGAAAGAGGTTTTAAGTATACTTTTTTACGTTATTTTGGATTTATAGTGGTACTTAAAAAACAAAACAAACAAAAAACCCTCACTCTGTGATGTGTATTCTTCTGATACTAAGATTCTTCTTTGGTCATCAGTATATTTGTTATGAGATATAATTTACCAGAAAACAAAGTACCAGATACTTTGCTTCAAGGAGCGCCCTTAAAATTCAAGGTAATATTTTCATTTTAATGAGATACTAGGCAGCTGACGTGTATTGCAGTAGCATCTAGTATCACAATGTAGTGAATGCTGTGTGAATTAATTATTGTTAGAAACACAGGGTTCTCATCTTCAAATCTAATTCTATGAGACTAATCTTTTCTGCCAATATTTATGTTGTTATAGAAATACAGTAAAAATTTATATTCATATGAATTATCAATATTCATTCAAAAAATCCAGAGTGCTCTAACTTTTTTTCAGCTTTTTATAGGTAGTGGTAGTAATAAAATGTAGGGGAAAAAAAGAAAAAGAAATGTCATTGTCATGTTGATTTGTTTTGGTACTATAAACGCATTAGAGAATCACTCCAAAGAGGTGTTTGCATGGTAAGGAATATAAAGTAAAGTGAGGGAAGAGGCAGCTGTTAGAGTGGTTAGTCTTAGAAGAGAACTGTGTAGACCAAAACTGTAGAACTACATGCAGTAATTACTTAAAAACAGAAAATTGTCAGCATACTTTGTCTTCCTAAAAATGGTTGTGCTGACAGATCAGATATCCATTTTTTCAGTTGCATTGTTAGCTGATGATACTTATTTTTTACAGAGTAGATGAAGATGCTTTACTGAAATCAGAATGCACAGCTCTTGCAAAATTTCTTACTCCTGACTAGCAGTAGCCTTGCTTTCTCAGTCCTCCATCTTACTCTCTTCAGCAACAGGGAAAGTTCTAAAACCAAGAAGCATACTAGTGGTGTGCTGCTATTTCATATGATACAATCCAGGTAACTAAGATGACTTACAGAAAATTGTCTTCACGTAGAATAAGATTAAACCACAAAGATCACTGCGTTGCTGTAATACAATTATTGTCTGTGTTACACGTTACTGAGCATTATAGAAGTAGCCTAGTCAGTTCAGTTTTGCTAACCCTGCCATTGGTAGCTCTTTGGAAAACTTATGTTTAAGCAAACTGTAGTTTACCAGCTGTTGTTCTCTATTGTAGCTACTGTTACTACCTTATCTGCCCAATTTTAAACCAAGTTCAGCATCACTACAGTGCACTGCCTCTGTTAAGTGTTGTGGCTTAGTGACTCTGAATATCATGGTTAAACATTAATTAGATGCAGCATCAAAGCATACATCAGTTTGCTTAAGAACTGGCATACAGAACTCAAAGTAGTAATTTTTGTGAGTTCTATTGAATATGAAAATTATTAATGCTACCCCTTGTTTTGGATTGGTTTGGTTTCCTGTGATCTGAAAATAAGTGTAGTTACCAAAAATTTCTGAACAGCACCACGGTAGAAGGGAAGACAAGTAAGAGTCAGAGGGCATTTAGGTAGCTAATTTTATCTTCTGCTTTGCTGCATCCAGTAAAGAAACACAGATAAATGCAGTGTTATTCTGGGTGCACTGATGTACAGGTAGAGGAGGAAATGAGAAGGGAAACCTGTAATGCAGACAGTGACTGAAAAATCTCCAGGGAGTGTGCATAAGCAAGTCAACTTAAAAGCTGCCAGTGCAGTGCTTTGGAAAAAAATCGTTAACTTGCTTCTGATATATAAACAGTGAGTGGCAAATAGGAACAATTGGTATGATTCTTATTTCCTTTTATATTAAAAAGGATTGGTAGCTAATGGTTGTGAATTAACTTTGCTGTATTCAGTGAGGAAAGTACAAATCAATGCCACTAACTAGTTAAGGGTGGGATAAAATGCCACCTGTTTATTTTATCAAAATGAAGTGTGGGAGTCATCTTGCTACACAGCCTGCAAACATCTTTTAACAGGTGAAAGTGCTGCATTCAAAATGTCTGTCCGTTTCCATGGCAAAAGACGTGATGAGCAGATGGATTAATGTTGAGAGTAGACGGATTCAAATAGGAAGAAGGGCTGGGAGGCTGACCAGCTGTTGGAACAAATTATCAATACTTCAGTGGCTTTTCTCCCCTTTCTGTGTTTTCAAATTAGTATTTGATTCCCTTTCTGGGAGATACTCTCCAGCTAGACAAGCTGTTGAGTTCAATGTAGAAATTATATGTAAAATGCAGGGCTACAGCGTAGGTCAGATCAGTTGATGTGATTTATACCTCTGACCTTAATACATACTATTCCAACTGCGTACAGCTTGTACAGTTTTCACTGCAAATGACTAAGGTGAGTCCAGCTGTTTCCATGGAAATCTAAGCCATTACTAGAACATTCAGCAATGAAGAAAGTGTTCCTGTCATGGCTTCCTAAAGGTCCTACACTAATCTAACACGATTCTTATGGGAATTCAAAATGCACAGTGAAACATTTAAAGCATGGAATGTTTTAAAAGGTTTAATCTAATTATTCTTTACCTTTTTTTTTTTAAAGATATTTTAATGAGATGTCTGCACAAGGATTAAGACCTCGCACTGTGTCCAGTCCTATCCCTTATACACCCTCACCAAGTTCTAGCAGACCTATATCACCTGGTAAATATTTTACCCAGTTTGTAAAATTTTTGTATGCATTACATAATAGCGTTCCTGTGTTGATAGCCTCTTAAAGCTAGTCTTGGGGCAAAAAGTGCATCATAAATGTAAGAACAGATTTGCCTTACATTTATTTTAGTACAGCATGTGTTTTTAGATGGGTCTGTTTTACATTGTGATCAAATATTACAGGTCAGTTAAGTAGTTATCTTTTGAACCCCTTATCATCCCTACCTTCCCCCCTTTTTGTACTTCTGCAAATTTCTGATGTAAAGCAATAGCATATTAAAATTTCTGTTGCTAGTACTTTTAACAAAGGAAAATTAACTTTTTTTGAGTATAGTAAGTGGATGATATAGTCTTCAGAATTTCAGAAGAACCTGAATGGCTTACACCTGACCTTAAATTATTGAGTTTTTAATTATTGAATATATTTTTATGTTAAAGGAAATGTATTTGTGTTATTAAGACATTTGCTGATAGGTATAAAATCCCTTAAAATTGCTATTGGACATTCATTATAAGTTGTTAGCCGTGGATGTCATGTGGTGATCACAAATACACTTGTACTTAGTAAAGTAAATCCTGCATGCCCTGCTTTCCCAAGTTCACCTTCAGAATCTATCAGAGAGAGTCCTACAATAAGAGCAAAGGAGACATGCTCTATATCAACACATTCTGCAAAATGGGATTTAGACATTTTATTACATAGGTTTAAACATATGAAATGTGTTTAAATCTTGGTTTTCAGGATTTACTTTAGTTTTTCAGAAAGACTCAAAACAATTTTCAGGCTTATGTTGGTAAAAGAGTGAGCACATGCACCCATAAGCCAGTGTTAGAGATACGATAATTCAGCTTTTTAAGAGTTTTTGGGGGGAGTTCTAAAATGAGAGAGTTTGCTTGGCTTTCAATGTTTTGCAAGTTATATTACCAGAAAAACAATATGTGATTTTTAATCCTTTGCCTGTAAGTGTATACAGAAAAGTAGTCATACTAAAAACTGTTCTGGAGCAATAACTACTTTGGGTGTATGCATGTGCAGCCTTCATAATAATACAGTATTCAGCTGCACGTTGTCTGTAGTCCACACAGTGGTTATAGTAATGGTAAAAAGTGTATGTGGTGGAAATTTTCTGGCAATTTACAATGAGCTTGCATCCTAAATTACCTAGAAATGCGCTTAATTCAGATGCTGATGTGTCAGTGCAGGAGTGCTCTTTGGGTTTATTGTTGCTACATTGGGACTGTGGCACGTTCCTTGCTTACTATGGGCTGTTGGGTCAAGTGCCTCTGCTGGTGGGAGACAGAGACCTGCATTCTCGTGGGAACTGTATTTCACAAGCAATGGATGCTGCAATTCAGTATGAAAATGAGTTTGTTTTTTTTTTTTAAAAAAAAGCACAGGTGAAATGATCATTTATAACGGAATTCACAATTTTAATTTTGGTAATGTTTGTACAGTAAATGTTCCAGCCTAGCACTTCTGCACAGACAGCTATGTTGCTCTTCACATCTGATAAATTAATGTCTATTGTTGGACAGACCTCAGAAGAATAGAAACAGCAGTTTGCTAAAGAACTAATGAGATCAATAGGGAATCTCATACAGCTGTTTGGTAGGTATGAATGCAATAGTTAATGAAAACAAATGGTTTTTGAAAAGTAGTACAGTAAGACGCTGCAAAAAGTATAAGCACAGAATAATGCAACAGTGAATATTTTGCATCGAGTGCTTTTATGACTTGGCATGTTTCTTTTAGGAAACAATGTGTCTGAATTTGTAGAGGAATAATTTGAAACACATTAGAAATGCTATAATTTTATCTGGATATCCAGGTCAGGTTTAATGGCTCAGATTCTGGCTCCTGAATCCTGGAGCCTTTTGTGCTTGTGTGGCTCGAGATGCTGCTTTTGAAGACTCCTTCAAGCTGAGCTACTGCTGAGGTTTATATCACCCTGCATAAACCTGAGAAGTCTGGGTACATTGCTACCCCTGGGCAGCCAGGGAGTGGTTGCTGCAATTACTGATTAGTCTTTAGTGTGGATGAATTCATGTATATTTTGCTTCTACAGCTAGGCTAGATAGATATTTTAGGCTGCAGAGATGCAGATGAGCTACTTTGGATTATGTGCACTATGTTATCGCCGCTTTGACTGCCAGATTGACTTGTGTTTATAAAACTTTTGGAGCTGATTTATCCCAAAGCAATCCACAATTGTAATGTTGTAAAGATGTCTTAAACCGTGTGTTCTATTTTTTTATTGTTCAGGGCTCTCATCTCTGACTTGCAATGCAAATTGTCACCTACCTGAACATTGACTTGTGTTTCTGTCCTTATGCTTGTAAAAGCACTTAGCTATAAAATGTGCTGTACAGACAATTGGACTACTTTAGTCAAAAATCAGATTTTGTTCATCTGTATTGTTTAGCTACTCTAAAGTGATTGATTCCATTGGAGTTGCTCATAATTTGCACCAGATGTACATTGAAGCAAGGGTGGTATGTTTTCTTATATAACTTTATTAGTAATCTGAGATCTGAGGCTTGTTTTTTTGTGTGTGTGTTGTGTTTTTTTTTTTTTTTTTTTTTTTTTTTTCCCTGAGATCTCTCTTCAGTCAAACATAGGCAGAGCCAGGTGTTGTATACTGTAACTGCAGTGGCACTTTGTTGCATTTAGTGTAGAAGTGTGAAAACTGTTAAATCCAGTGTACTAAAAATTTAGTAGGCTTTTAGAAGAAATATTGGTCATAATTCTCCAAAGCTGTTTCCAGTTTTTAATAGTAAACAGCTGAGAAAAGAGACTCGTCTCCTATACTACTGATGTTTTTGCCAGAAGGCGATAGTGAGCTAAAGGTTTCGGAAAATCTGCAGTTTTGAGAATGTTCAGAACACTTCAAGGTCTGAATTTCAAGCACTTAGCTGCTGACATGGTTTTTTTTGTTGTTGTTTTTTTTTTACCTTGGTTAGTTATACAGGTACTCAGCATTTTTATAAACCAGTATTTACAGAAAGATATTCAGAAAGAAGAATTAGATTAGATATTTTCACTTCTGAATAATATGGTTACCTTAATATGGATAAAACATTGTAATTTTAAATGTTACTTGTAGTGTAGTCCAGCTATGGAAGATTATACCAGAATATTTTAGCTTCACAGCCCCAAAGATTATTGGATCTCTGCCTATAAGCACAAGGGCAAAACAAGTGGAAGTCTGGGCTGCCATTGGTTTGGCTGCTGAGGTGTTATGCCTTGAAGGAGCCACCGCCATCTAGTTTCTGTCTTGTGGAAACTCTTAGTGTCCCAGTGCTAAACAGCTTTTCCAGGCACAACCTGTCTGCTTCTTCAGACTGCATTTTTTTCAGGGAGCAATTTGCTCTGAGAAGAGATGGAAAGCTGGATGGAAATGTCTGTGAACTAAAACTAAGCTGCTAAGGGAGCCCTACCCTGTTTATGTTAAGTGAAACATTGTTCAATGTTGTGTAATACGCATTTTTGAACACATGGCAGTTTACTATGGGAAAAGAATAAAACAAATTTTATATCATCTTTGACTATTTTAGGTGTCTAATTCAATATCAGTTACAATTTCTTTAAACCATCATTATTTCAAAATACAGCAAACAAAAACAAAACAAAAAAAAAACCCACAAAATAGTTTGTAAAATAAACAAGAATATTGATTTTTGCCTTGTTCTAACCATTTTTAGGTCTGTCATATGCAAGTCACACAGTTGGTTTCACACCACCAACTTCACTGACTAGAGCTGGAATGTCTTACTACAATTCCCCAGGCCTTCATGTGCAACATATGGGACCATCCCATGGTATTACAGTAAGTATTCTAAATAGCAATGTTTGTTACCAGTGTCAGTTTGGTTTATAAAAGTTATGATTGCTTGTCCTTAAGCTTTTGTGCAAAATGTTTTTGTAAATGTTTGTTTTTGTCTCCTTACTCCAAGATATCTATTGCTGCTTTCTTCAACCCTGATTTTCCTCTTCACCCCTCAGAAACTGATTCTTTTTGGAGAACCTTATTTTCTGCAAAAGAGTAGGATGTATTGTCATCTTAAGGACAGTAATAGGTATCATCTTATGGATCAGCAGGCAGGGTGTGAGAAGTGATGTTCTAAGCTACTGAGCCTATCCCAGGAAGTAAAAACATTGCTTTCATTTTTCTCCTAGTCTCCACCATCTGACGGATGAGTCATCTGAGGTTGCTCCAAGCTCAGGTTTTCTTCAGGATGGCACACAATGCTACCACCATGTCACTGTAACAGGCAGTTAACTCTTATTTTCTATTCTCATTGGCAAAGAAGAAAGTTAATATATTAAACATTTGTTAGGACAATTTCTCAGTATCTTTCAACTGGATTTATTTCCTTTTTAACTCTGATGTTTGATGCATTTCTGCTTAATTGATGAGTTTCTTCTAAATATTTGTGGAGTTTAACAAGAAAACAGAGCCTAAGTATTAACCATTTGGCAGGATAGCTTCTAAGCTCTAATGTGTCAAGGCCATTTTGATTTTTCTCAACAGGTATGGTAGAATGTAAATATTGTCCTTTAATATGTTTGCATATACTTGTCATTCTCAGATGTGAAAGCGTGTTTCAGTAGAGTATTTAGTAGAATGCTAAAATATGTCTGCTTCTTATATTGCTTAGGTGGGCATGCTAAAGTAATTGTTAATTGCAAATTGAGATGGGAACTATATAGTAGTGGGTAGAACAGGAGGCTGGATCTCAGCAGGAAGGCAGAATCCTGGTCCAGGTCCAGCCCTCTGATGTGACTAACCTGGGGTTAGTCATAGGAAAATCTGGAAAAACCTAGAAACTAATTTTATAAATAAGTTTAAGGAACTTGTTCTGTTCGCTCTCTATGAAATTTTGATTCTGCTCTTTCTGATACTATAAATTAATTGGAGTAACACTGAGTCACTGACAAAGACAACCACCAGGACAAAATACTAATTGTTAAGTGGCTCATGGCTTTTCCTTTATACTTAAGCCAGGTCCCTTCATATTATTAGACGTATACAAATGCAATAAATGATTTTAAGTGTTTCAGAAACATCAATCAACTGTTGATAATCCTTTGGCTATTTTCGTAGAGCATTTAACTAATCTATTTTACATAATTGTTCAAAAAAATAGATACAATATATATTATTTGACCAAACTGCGATTTGCTTCTTGACTCTTCATTTTTAATCTCCATTGCAGAACAAATTGATTTTCCATATAATACATTTGATATAGCACTGTAATCGTTCTTCTCCTCAGAGCTGATTGACTTTGGTTGATTATTAAGTATGGGTGGGTAGTTTGTCATGCCATGAAGTTCTTGATAAATGCTAAGTGGATTGGTAAGTAGTAAGCATTTTGGTTTTAAAACTGCAGAGTTTAGTGTTCCGCAGTGTAATTTGTATTCTTATGTTGCTGACTTTTAAAGATTTTTCCCCCACTGGTTTGTAAAAATGGATTTTAAATCTTTGTGTTTAACTGTGCAGGTTATTGCAAATCTGTGGTTTCTGTGGAGGGGAGCATAATAACCATTATTTCACTCCTGCAGCTCAAGGGGTTGAATCTTTGTTGTATGATATTCGATCTCTGAAAAATAAGCTGAATTATACTTCAGTCTTGCTCTGGTATGCAGGCTAAGAGTTTTTCAGAATGCAAATAATTCTGGGCAAATGCTTTGGCTTTTGAGACATTCCCACCCTCACTCAGGTACTGCATAGTTGGACTTCACACACCAGCTTTGTAAAGCTAAAAGTTCATCAGCACCTACTGCTTCGGCAGGCACAACTTGAGAGGTGCTGTCTCTATGGCATCTCTCACTTTTCTTTTATAGGTTGCTGGTCATCAGAGGTAAACATAAATTCAGGACATAATTTCTTATTTTAATTTCCTGCAAGCCGACGGGAAAGAATGCTTGTTTGGTTTGATTTCAAAAATACTTCAATTTTCCTTTGCTACTCCATTTCAGAGGAACAGTTCACTTTACATAAAAATTGTATTGTGATTCTTGAAATGTTTTAAAAGGGATTCTTCCCAAGTAATTGTGTTTTTTCTTTTCCTTTGCCAAGCTCAATACATTGATTAGAGGACTTGCACCTAATGTTGTTCAGGAGTGTGTTAAACATAATTTCAATATTTGTTCTGCAGAGGCCTTCACCACGAAGAAGTAACAGCCCTGACAAATTTAAACGTCCCACTCCTCCTCCTTCTCCAAACACGCAGACCCCAGTGCAGCCACCTCCGCCACCACCTCCACCACCTGTGCAACCTACGGTCCAATCCGCAGCATCGCAGTCAGCCACTTTTCAACATTCAGTGCATCCCTCCTCTCAGCCTTAGTGCATGTGCTCAGCAGTCTGTATGTCAGAATTGGACTCATAACATGGAGCAGTTTACTAAAAGCCAAAGGCTTACTTGGCATATTTGGATTTGACTTATTTGCACTGAGGTTATATAGGCTTCACTGTTAATTGTGTTGTAAACGTTTGTATAAAATGCAGCCAGTGTTGTGGGTCTACAACACTAACTTAACAAAATTTTCCATCAGTGTTTACTTGAACTACATGTATGTCCATTCTCTGGCTGGAACATTTGCTACTCTGTTTGGTAATACGGCATTATGTCGTTTTGCTTGGCTCCAAAGCTTCATTTTCCTGGCTTCTAGGTTTGTAAAATTAAAGGGATACCTTTTTATATTTTTTCATGAGAATTTGCATAAAATTTAAGGCATGATGGGCTATCTGATGAGTTCTGAAATATTACAGTGTTTACCAAGCTTGTGGAAAATTAGCACTACATTTCAGTCTTTTGAAATAACAGCTTCTAGTGCAAAAGTGAGTCAGACACCCTAATCAGTGCCCAAGACACATACTCTATTGTATTACCTAGTAAATAAGCTTAATTCAGCACACAGGACACATCCATACTTCTCCTGTTTAAAAACACCTCAAACGCATGGTACAGTCTGAATCTTTAAGTGAGGGAACTGACTTGCTGGAGTATATGGAATGTATAATTTTTGGACCTTAAGGTTTGATTATTTCACTTGCCATTTACATTAACCTGTAAGCTGTCCATACTGTGATCTGTCACAAGTAACTTCTAAGTGTGGTCCTGCCCACAGGTTACTGATAGCTGATTGAAGTGTGCTCTTTGATTTTTTTGCTGCAGAAGGCAACGTGATTGTAGAGAACAGCTGATTATTTTTTTCCTTGTTAAAATATATTAATTGTGATTCCCCTAAAACAAAGTTTGAACAAGTATTCTAAATGTTCAAGTCTGTTAGATAATAAAATGAGCATATAGGAATATACTGGCATAACAGCCAAAAACGTTGTATTGCTTGGTAGAAACAGAGTACAAGAAAGTAGCACAACATGGCACTAATGAATGCTTATTTAGCAGCCTAAGCCGGTACAATGTATAAAGAAATGTATTCCAAATACATTCTTTCCATTCATCTAGCACAAATAAATTGTTTGGTTTCACTTTGCAGTGGAACAAAGTGTCACTTCTTGATATTGACATCTTGCTCAGTTTTATTTCTCCTGAGGTTCCTGTTGAGTACTGAGGTTTATGTACTGTTGATGATTTTAAGTGGTTTACCTCATAGATACGGATATATGGGCCATGGAAAATGACAAGAGAATGTTTATTTTATGAGAATATGTATCTGGCTATAATCAGAGCAGAACATGAGTAATTTATCTTTTGTTTACAAAAGTTTGTTTGACATGCCTAATGCTTTATTAAGGACTCTTAAGAAGGAGGTAGAGCGTTCTGGTAGTATGCTAACATTTGTACATAGAGTTTCATGTTTGCCGCTCCACTATTCAGGAATTGCAGACTGAATATCTTTATAAAATCAGTGCTCTAAATCAAAATAGTAAGTTAAAATAATGTTGTAAAAGGTTCAGCTTAAGGCAAAACTAGAAGTTCTTCATTATATCTATGTAGTTTCAGCTCTGAGAGAATTTAGAGAAATGCATATATAGTCTATCACACTTGGTAAACCAATATGGGATCAAGTGCATTATCCGATTATGTTAGTTATGGTAGTAGTGACTCTGATAAAGTGATATTCAAGATTGTGGCAGACATACAATTTGACCAGTGCTTCTATCTGAAAATAATTGACCACAGCTGATGCTCACTTTTCCATAGAGGAAACTCAGCTGTGAGCATTGTTACTAAACACAGCTCCCGAATCCATGGTGGGTTTGCATGTGAGAAAACTACAGGCAGTCAGAGGTGGGACTGAGGTCAAAATAGGATTGGTTGTTTAGCTGAGCACTTGTCCTTTTGTAAACAGAAGAAAAAGGAAAAATATGTATTCTTTTATAAGCAGGATTCCAGCTCAAGTATGCCACTATTTAAATCAGTGCCCTCCTTTCTGAAGTGCTTTGAGATTTTTGGACATGAGGTTCTATAGAGTGCAAGCTCGTAGTGGTAGTAGTATAAGTGTGGGGGGGAGGGGAAAAGCCTTTGACAGTGTTGTCTTAAGACCTTGAAATGGAAATTTGCCTAGAATAAATTACATCTGAAGCATATTCCAAAACGGAATTTGTGTAACCCAAGTTCAGCTGCTGTTATGAAGTGTCTTAGTAATCTCTCCTTACTGTTGCAGTGGGACTGGTACCAGATGAAAGTAAAGAACTGACAAATGTATGCTAAATCCTGAAAATGTAACAAGGCACTAAATTGGCCTTACCTAAGAACATTGGACAAACATTTGCTTGCAATCAGAAGTGTTAAACTCTATTTGTAGACTTTTTGAAGACGATAAGGAATTGTGCACAACCATCTCCTAATAAATGTAAATGGATTTTCAGTTCTCCTTGTGAATTATAGTCATGAATTACGATTCTGCAGTGGTGATTTTATCAGAACCTCCCACAGACTGGAGAAACTTCCTTGACAGTGAGGTCCAGCTTGTCTTCTTTATTTTATCTCAGAAGCATCTGGGTGGGTTTCTGCTGTTCTTTTTTGTTACTGATGTCTGTCGGTTTCACGCTTGCATCATCATGAGTTGTGCAAGGTCACAGAAGCAACTTTTAGCAGTGATGAGCATTTTGTGTGTGTGTTTACAGCCAAAGTTGTTTTTTTTTTTTAAAAAAAAAAAAATCTTTTGGCTGTTTCAGCAGTACTTTCCTCTCTGACAATCAAACAGCTTTCTTTTTACTTCTTCTCTCAAGGGATCTGGCTTGGACACTGGAATGCAACTGATCTCTGTAGAGCATTAAGAGTTCATTTCATCCACAATTTGTTCCAGAGGAGTTCTTTGGAAGAAGAGATGGAATTGTTTGGAGATAGTCTTCCAGCTAACAGCCAGATAAGATTGTTTTAATTATATATACTCCTCTGAGAGCATATTTCCAAGGGCAGAAAAGACTATCAGAGTTTTCCAAGAAAGTAACATTGCTTTTCTATTAGCAATCTCGCTGTACCGGAGCTAAACAGAACAGGACTTCTTTTCCTGTTAAAATGCTTGTAGTTCATGAATCCATCTGCCTGAGCAGAATTTCTGTGCACTTCAGCTGAATGAAAAATACAGACTTGGAAGCAATGAAAATGACAGAGCTTCCTGGAACTGGTGAAAGCTGAACTGCTGACAGGAGACAATTTAGACTCCATATATTTTGTTAAATACATGGAAACCAATCATGGAGCTTTGAGTACTTTGTCTGTCAAAGAACAAAAGCTTTCATCCTCAATATTGATTATTGCTTACTAAGAGGATGCATCCAGGGACCTTGTTTAAGTATTCTGGTGTGTTTTTTTTATCGTTGTTGTTTTTTTATTGTTGTTTTTTGTTTTGTTTTGTTTTTCCTGTTCCTAATGCTTAGTTTTACAAACAGAGTAAGTTCTAATATTATTCAACTCTTTTTTTGATGTTTCCTTTGTTTCAGTCATGGCAGTCTATTTCTTTTTGATCCTTGGGAATCTACAGAGCAAGGACTATACAGAGCAAATTTCTTCAGTTCAAGCCATCTCATAAGAAACCAGAAAGTTTATGAGTGTAAGCTATAAAATTGATACATGCTTATGTTACAACAACCTTCTTAAGGGGAAAGAACTGTCTTCTTGAAGGGAGAGAAAACAAAGCCCCTAAGTACCAAATGAACTGTATGCAGAGACAATCTGGTTTCCTCAGTTCCCTGAGGAGCTGAATTCCTCTTCCAGCCCTTTTTGGATTTGAACTAGAGTTGTTAATCTTTATTTTTTTTTTAATTCCGTATTTCACTGTAATAAGTACTCAGGATAACATTCATGTTCCTTTTGGGTAAAAACCACTAGTCCCAGGATAAATAGAGGTTAAGAGACATTGCTAAGTTGTGGACTAGAGGAAGTCACTCAGTGTGCCATGCTGTGGCCTTTACGATTCAGCTGTGATTCAGGTGGGTTTGTGTGCTCATCTTATGATTCCTCTTTCAAGCATCTGTTCCTGTGCTTGCATTAGTAGCGTGCCCTGAAGAAGGGAGAGAAATACAGAGGATTTGCACTGCATTAACAGACAGCTGCTACATTAGGGAGAATAGTGCTTGTTCCTATTCAACTAGTTAGGCTCCAAAGAGAAGTACTACCTCATCTTTAGGTTGGGATGATGTGGTTGCAGAGTCAGGGGAACTGTTGTAGCTATGCTAGGTTTTGTTTGGCTTATATTACCCAGACAGGAGTCTTTCCTCACTGCAATTGGGCTCCAAGGTTACAAAGCTTTTGTAGGTGGGAAGTGGAAAGTTAGGACAGGTGATAAAGGTTGAGAAGACTGTGTCCCTGTAGTAAATTGCTGCTCAGAGTACCCTTCAGCTAGGCCTGGGAATTGCCTGTACTAGAACGACAACATGTTTCTGTTTGATTTCCTTTCAAAAAGTGCTGTGTTGCAGTTGTTCTTTAAGTTCCTGGCACTGGTTTCTAATTTAAAAAAATAAGTGATTCCCCTTTCCACAGAAATATCTGAAATAGTATTCTACTTGCAAAGGCAAGTTTTCTCACTATATAAATACTGTATCTGTACACAAAGGTATTTTATTCTAGTCGTAAAACCTAAGCTGTCCAACGCACTTTAGTTTGTGATTGCTGACTTTTGTTTTGGCAGGTGTTTCAGATGAAATCTAAGCCTCCTGTGGAGGAAGAAAAAAAAAATCACCTGACAGATGTAGACTGTTCCTTTCCTGCAGAAATACAGCAATTTCCTCAAATGCAAGTAAAAGTGGAACAAATATCCTTGAGCTTTTCTGAAACTTATATTTAATTTCAGTACATTGATGACTGCCCTAATATATTTAGGGAATCTCTGAAGCCTCATTCTAGGTTGGCTGGGTGTCTAGTTGGTTATTTCTATGTTTTCCCAGTCTTAGGGAAGGAAGCCTGTTCAAATTTGGATCAAATGTATGCACTGGTTAACAACAATGGTCAAAGCACAGATTGTTGAATCCAAGCGGTGACTTAAAAACATTACACTGTGTTGGTGTGAATCAGATCTTACAATTGAAAGAACCTTGGATACAAATAAGTTCTTTTTTTTTTTTTTGCAGGTTACATTTTATTCCTGTATTAGCTGTATTATTGCTTTGTTGTATATCTCAATGTGTTTACATACATTTGTAATTGTTAAAATGTGTCTGTAATCAAGCTCATTTGTGCCTTCATGCAGACTTCCAATAAACACTTGATTTTTTTTTGTATTTTTTTTGTATTAGCAGACAATGGGGCGGATGTATATGTCCTATCTTTCAGCCTATTTTTTCTTGGAAGGAGAAAATGAGAACTAAGAATTAGAGAATATGGGCTTGTCTGGTTTTGCTGTCTTTGATTTTCTAGTTGGACCATTTCTGGTATTTGCACTTAAATGGCTGAGTGGAGCATCTGGGGATTATCTTATTTGCATAATAAAGTTTGTATATGAGACGCACCTTGCCTTGGATTAGGTGGATATTTGAAGTATAATCACACGTGCTTGACTACTTACTACTTCAGCTTTACTTCCATCTTGGAAAAATGTAGTTTTATCTCTAAAGCTCGTATTGTGAGAAAATTCCAGAGTATCTTTCTGCCTCAGAGCTAAACATGAAACAGGTATCTTTAATACAACCCCTGTTGGGGTGGGGAAGTGTAGAACAGAATTTTATCTGTTCTTTTCTAAGCTTTTAGGGGCAGGGGTGTACACTTATACAGTGCTACAGGAAAACTTTTTGTGTATGTTTCGAGTCTGAAGCAGCATACAGCAATGCAGCTACTTTCCTACTCTAATACCACATATGAGAGGAAGATAAGGGAAAAAATGTTTCCTTCCTTATATTACGGGGTTTGCTCTATGTTTTGTAGTCTGGAGAAAAGTTATTTTCCAAACTTGAAGTGCCTTGCAGTGGTAGAGGTTATAGTGTCTGGTGGTCTATTTCAGCTTTTCTTTATATTTGATGATATCAAACATGATGACAGTTAAGTATACACTATTACTGCAGTGTGTTGAATTGTAAACTTCAGGTATCTAAAGACGATGGTATGCATTTCTGAAAATTCTGTGGGTACTTTGTGTCATCCCTTGTGAAATCTTTTTTTGTCATCTTTTTATTGTATGCATGCATTCATTATTGTATGCATTCATTCATCAACTTAGCACAGAGTTTACTCACATAGTATACTTCTTGTAAGTGTTACTTGCTGTATTGCCAAGTTCCTGGGTTGAGATCTTAATGTCTCAGTAGCACTTAACAGTTGTCTTTTGGCTATCCTATACTCAGTGTCCAAGTCTTGCTAAACTCCTTGGTTGAATCCACTTGTCTTTGCCTTCTTGTTCAACTCCTACTCAGGCACGTACCTGTGGACCACATGCTCTGTTCTGCATCGTGTGTGTTAGTGCTTGAGTTGTTACAGCCTTGCTGGCGCTGCAGTAAAAAGCATGTTCCCCATTTAATCTGGTGACAGCATAAACGGTAAAATCCCTGTAGCATGATGGCTGCAGGTTCTTGGGCACCGGGCCACAGAAGTACTTTGGTGAAACGCTTAGCTAGCTAATCCATGTTACTCTGTTCCTAGAACACACAGAGTGTTTCTTCAAACGCCTTTTCTTCTTTTTCTGCTGCTGCAAACGCTGAGCATTCAGTGGTTCTGCTTTGTCTCTTTGTGAGTACCCTGCCTGACACTGACACGCCTGGTGGGAGTGTTGACGAGGTGATGAGCTCTGTTGATGCTGTCTGTCTGTCAGTCATTTGTCTTCTCCCTGCCATTTGTCTGAACAGAAACAAGTCACTTCAATATTATCAGAAGACCAGATGAAAAGATGTATGTGATTAATCTAATTTCAGGTTCCTTTGTCCAGGTGATTTCCTCTAAATGGTTCTTTATTTCTTCTGGTTCTTGTTGTAAATTGCTGAGAACAAGAGAAAGAGCTGTGCATTGCGAAGCAAGCAATTTAGATAAGCCTAATCCTTCCTGTACATAAGACACTAGTTTGGATATCAACCTTTCACGTATTTGTGAGGCTATTCCATACTTTTCAAGATACAAGGTGAGAGATGGACAAAACATCCTTCAGCCCAGAAGCAAGAAAACGTTGAAGTCAGTTGCACATTTCCCAGATGGAGACTGAAGATGGATATTAAAGACCACTAGTTCACTGGAATGTAGAAAGCACTAAAGGCAAGTATTGGGGAGTTTTGCTTTTCAGACTCAGGGCTCATCATGAAATCACCTGTGTCTCTTGTATCCCCCCCCGTCTTTTCTCACTAACCAGTGAACTGGTGGTGTTGCCTGCTGTGACAAACTTTTTTTTTTTTTTTTCCTTTGGGTGAAAAGAAAAATGGTTAGCTTATTTAAAATGAAGAATAAAAGGTGGAAGTTAGATATGGCTTGGGTTTGCAGAGTGGAACAAGTCCCGAATTCTTTTTTAGTGGAAATGCTTTATGTATGTATGCCCCATTTTTTGAACAAAATCTGTCATGAATTTAATGAAACCAGAACAGTCGTCTCTGATAGTCTTGGATATGTGTTTTGTGATCATCTCTGTTCCTTCTAACAAGGAGGAAAATGTTTTTGTCTAATGGTTCTGGTCTAAACTTCACAGCATGAATGCTTTTCTTTTTATTATAGAGATGGGAGTCAGGGAACACGGTATGGTATAGCGCACTTTGATAACTTGAGATTTTACTTACAATGCAGCTTTATTTTGCTCAGTTGCAGCATGGAATGTATTTCTGGGAGCTGAAATTCAGAAGTCTACCACTCCTGCCTCTTTTTTTTTTTTTTTCCTCAGTCCCTGTATGCAAACTCTGGCTTTTCTTCTGTAGCTGAAGCCCCCTTCAATCCAGTGAGAAAAAGCAGTGCTGTGAGCTAGGTTCTGCTGTTATGGATCTGAGTGCATTCTGACAGTTACTGCTGCATGAAACGCCTTGTAATCCACAGTGAATCTTGTCACTGTCAGCACCAAAAACTAAATGGAGTAAAGGTCAGTAATAAGTACTCTATCCTACCTGGAGATGGGAATTCAAAATCTGCTGTGACCTGTCTTTTTTAATGCTTCCTAAAATTATTCCTGATTTTTCTCCGACTCTTCAGCTATCTACTTTTGCTTATTTTCTAGGGTGGGAAAGGAAGAAAGGTTAATAATATGAGCTAATTTTGCAGTTCAGCCAAAACTGGTGCCTAGCTTTCTTTGAAATATGCAGATTTGCTCTTCTGCATCTCCAAATAGGGCAGATTGTTTTGGATCACTTGTTTGTGCATTTTTTTGCAGTCATTGTGACACTGGGGCAGTTAGACCATACTTAGGTCCTCAGGGCCTCCTGAGCCTTGAAGTGTTTAATGTCACATGGACTGGATCCAAAGCTGCAGAGGCCATTGGGAGACTGTTTTAAGAGCCTTTCTTGGCCCTTGTAGCCAAGTGCATGATAAGGGGGAGGGAAATAAGTGCATAGGACATGTGGGTTGAGCTCGCATTGCAGCCCTTGGCTCTGCAAGCAAGCATGCTGCAAGCCCCTGAGGCTGGATACTGGAAGGGCTGGAGCCCTCTACCCCCTTTCTGTCTCTGGAACCTGGAACAGAGATTTGCAGATTCTAGCAGCCCTTTCCTATGGGCTGTGTGCTCTACCACAGCACAGTATTGCCTGAAGATCCTAAACCAAAATGACATGATGGCCAAAGAAATCACCTGTTGAGTGGAGGATGGCATTGAACACAGCCCTGTATCTGAACATGCATCTAATACAGAGATGTGACTCCCGTAGACGATAAAAGGAGGATAACAACATTGTGCTGCTGTGATGAGCAGGAGAACAGATGGGCCTGGTTAAAAGGGTGTCTGAGGCTAACAAATGGACAGAGAGAAAATATGACAGGTATTCAAGCATTTTTTTGATTTTCTTCTCTGCCAAAGGGGAGAGCTAGCTAGGACTCCAACTCTCTTCTGGCTGTGAACAGTCCTAAGCTGAACAGTAATAGGTTTGTTTCTCTTACACAGCAATGCTGGCACCAGAAAATATTGAAGCAAACTCTGTTTAAGTGAGAAAACTGAGAATTGGATGAACTTCAGGGTGACTTACTTGCCAGAAAGCCAGAATCAGACAGGAGAGTAGAGGGTAGTGCCAGATGGAGAAGCGTAGTACTTCCTGATAGGGAAAGAAAGGGGTTCTGTCAGAATTGTTGGGGCAGTTGATTATCCCAGTGGTTTGAAATCTCCTGGAAATGGCATTACAGGAGCCAGGATATAATCTCTGAGATGTTAAAACTCCGTATTAGCCCTGGCATTGAAATACCCTTCTTTACCTGAAATAGGATGCTATTTATGTCAGTGTGCAACTTGAGCAAATGAGGAAAGAAAAGGTTGGCACTGAGTTTTGGGTTTACTTCCCTGCTGTTCCGTGTCTTGCAGATCTAGATCTATCTCTTGAGCTAAGCTGTCTATTATCTAGGCCCCAGTGTAAGTAGAAATTACAGCATTGTCTTAGCAGTAGAGAAATTGAAGTTCCTAAATGTGTTTAAATCCACATCTGCAGTGTTACTTATCAGTAGCATCTCAATTTTCACAGAAACTTTATCTAGAAATGAGTTTCTGCGGATGGGTGGTTAAAATGAATAAGTCTTTTAAGCTTAATATACCCTTGTGTGCTTTAACTTTTAAAGATGTATTTGTGTGTAATTTTTAAATAGTCTATTCACTGGTCCTGCACAGAGATTTTACAGCAGATTTAGTGAACTGTAAATGTCGTAAGTTAATTTTCCTGGGTTTTCTTTCCAAAACAAGCAATAGCCATGACAACACATAGGGAATTAAACCTGTTAAACCTCACTGCATTCCTCATGCTATTAAGGAGCACTAGGATTAGTATGACTGTTGTCTTGAGCGTTTAAGGACTATTTCAATGCTGATAGTTCCTGAAGGTAATTAAGGGTTTTGAAATTAACTTTCATATTGTGGATAGTCATGAAGTTTCTTTTAAAAACTTGAGTGTAGACTGAAGTGTTTCCTATTTTAAAGTGTCTATTTATTGGCTCTGTGTAACTGAAGTTAATTTCTGAGTTAAGAGTGAAGTGAAACACATCTTTTTGGCTGAAATACCCCAAGAGCATCCCAGAGGTGCTTGGGGAATGCTATGCCCTTTTCCCAGCAGTCTTCGTAAGTGACAATGTATTGGGCAGACAGTTTGTGAGAGTCAAGATTAGAGTTTTGATTTTTATCATGTATTTTTGAAACCTTCCTAACTGAAAGGGATGGCCCTTTGTACTAAAATTCATGTTAACTGTAATTTCAGCCCAAATCTTACCTAGTTTCTGGTGGGAAAAAAAATGGCCTCTTGACAACAGTAACCCTGCTAAGCTTGTCTGAAACTTAATGTTTTATGGGTTTTATTTTTTTTTCTTCTAGAGAGATTACTAGGGAAATATCCATTCCTGTGCAAATGTGACTACAAATATCACTAACATCCTGCCAGCATTACCACCTCTCCTAGCTCTACCTATCTGCCTGATCTGTAGCAGAAAAGCAACCCCCCTTTTGGATTGAACGCTAGCACAGCTTTAGCACAGCCTGTGTGTGTGACCTGGAGCCTGGCATGGTCTGCTGGCGGTAGGCTCTCATCTCACTGTCAGGGTGGCTTTTTCCTATATTTTGTCTGCAAAGTGTGGAGAGGGGGGAGATGTGGAAGGAAAAGGAAAGGAAAGAAAAGCATGATGGAAATAGCTTGTGTGAACACCCACTCCCACATCTGTTGAGTGCAAAAACCCCTGAAGTGTTTTTATACTTTTTGAACTTTTTTTTTTATACTTTGGAACAATCCAACATGGGCTATTGCTTCCAGGGCATGCCTCTCAGGAAAGGAAGGATCTAGTTTCTGCTTTAGTGTTTAATGGCTTAACTTATCCACCCTCCATTTTACAGAAAGGTGATATGAATAACGAAACAAACCACCACGAGCAATACATGAAAATAGCTTGGATGTGCCAGATGGATAACAAGGGAGGACAGGGCACAATGTGAACAGAGTATGGTCTTTTATGCTGCTCAAGAGCCCAGTGAGTGGTAAATCCAGCTTGTTTCCTAACAGGAAATGCACCTGAGTTTGGTACTTTGGGTAGAATTAAACAGCTTTTTTTTCCTTAAGTATTTTCACTTCACTTGGTTTTTACAAAACTATTCTTTTGAAATATTCTGAATATTCTTATTCTGAAACTTCTCAGTTTCAGGTTTCTGTTAAGCTAAATAAGGAGTCTCCATTTTCCCAGGTTCCATGCTTGAAGAAAACTATAAAAGTAGTTTCTTTCCCAAAGAGTCCTAGTGTTTGATTAGTAAGGATGTCTTAAGATAATACAGTTTGCTCAAGATTTGCTAAAGGTTTACTAGGAAAAGCTGTTAAATGTTGGAAGAGCTATGCACTGATAGAGCAGATTGTAACTGAGAGTCATTCAGGCTACAAGATTCACATCTTCAGTAGTTTATACTTCTTTTTTTGTTAACATGCTACTTGCCTTTCCCTTTTCTTCTGTGATCTTCTGCTACTTAATTCTCTTGCAGATGTGTTTCTTTGATCCACACTGCATTTTAGCAGTCTCCTTATAATTACTGGGGCAGATTCCATTTACCACTGCATAACTGTGCTTCAGCATGTTTTTCTGTAATGATAAATGTCATGTATCTTACAGATGATACTGAAACTGTCCAGCTGAACTGTCATTCTGTAATAGTCTTGTCTGCTGACAGTACAACTTTAATACTCTCACATCCGTTTCAGTTTATCTCCTTATCTTTCAAATTCCTTATTTAAAATCTGTCCTGGAAAGAAGAGTTTGTAGTGGTTTGCTTGTTTTACAGTACTGCCATTTGTATTTATTGCCACTTGATCTTATTGAAATGTATTAACATAAGGATTCTTTTAAGATGTAATTGGGCAGACATCAATGAACCTTTGATAATTTCCCAAAATATTAGGATTTGTAGAGGGCAGAAATTGGTACTTTCTAGGTATGCTGAGTTGGCTGTTGTTCAGACTGATGAAATAACTACAGTGAAATAATTTGGGATTTAGACAATCAGAAATGTAAACTGAATTTGTTTCCAAATTCCAAATGGATCAATGGGTTTCAAAGTTAGCTTCTAAGTTTTCTACACCCTCCTGGAGATGTCACAGGGGTTTCTAAACTGAACGCTTCCTCCAGGCTCAGATCTCTGAGTTCAGGACCAGGTAGGAATGCATCATTCCCACAGGGGTGCAAGGACCAGGGTGCCGCTCTCTAAGCATTTGTCCCCTGATACTCAAGTTGCCCACATGATGCTCAGGCTTTACTTTCTTTCTCTACAGCCAAGGCCCCCCCAAAATAGAACAAACGATATAAGCCTGACAGGCTTTCCAGTGCTTTCTCATCCCAGTTGGCCTACGGCTGGGGTGGGGGAGATCTCAGCAAAGAGCAAGGATTCAGCAAAGGCTTTTTTGTTTGTTTTCCCCTCCACAAGTGCTCTGCTCTGAGGCAGGGTTCCCGCAGCTCCTCTTTGGTTTCCAGAGCAGTTGCATAATTACTGCAGACTTCAAAGACAGGTTACGGAAACCATTAAGGATGTTTTCCATCTCTGAACAGGAGAAAATTAAGGTGGTTTGTTAGCCTCGCCTGAAGCAAAAATCTTCTTTTTAAAGAATCATTTTCTAGAAATGCTACTTTAATTCACTGTTGAATTACCTATTCAAATTTTAAATTCACATTTCTTTACCTGTTTTACTTGAGGTCTTTTAACTGCTGTAAATCTGTTATGAGATTATTCTCCTTAGTGCTGGATAAAAAGAATAAACAATAAATCTGCAGCCTGAAGCAGTGGCATTGTCTTTGAAGACCCTGGCCCTGTATTGAAGATGCTGCCTAGTTATATATTAGGCCAATGCCTGTTGGCCTTTTTAACTAACTTCATAGAGACTTCTTTTAGTGACTATGCAATGAGAAGGAAAGAGGAAGAGGAAGTGCATCTGTCAGTTTGCACACATTAACTGTGTAGAAATGGTTTGTGTTAAAAATAAATTTGAAACCTACATAGAGATGTTTCTGATAAAACTTTCCTTAGTATCTTAAATATTTCCAGAAATAATTATATCCAACTAAGAATAACATTTTTGGGGGGTCAAATGAGCACTCTTCTCTGTCTAACTCTCAAATCGTTTTAATATCATTGTGGATACTGTACCTCTTGTGAGGAGTTTCTCAGTAACTGAAAATAAGCCACACGAATCATCAGAGAAATGTCTTACTCTGAGACAAGACTCATCCCTAGTCATAGTGAGAAGAATCTGATGAGTTCACTCCAAGCCCATTTTTTTTCTACCCAGTATTCACTCAAAACACCAGTTTGACACAGTAGATGTTACAGTGCTTTTTCTGACTTTTCTATATGTCACAGACCAAGGAAGTTAAGGCTTGCTGTCATGGTAGAGTGATGTACTCACAAAGGTGGGGTAAACTTGAGTTCTTTTGTGGTGATACTAGTGGACAACACAAATCAAACAGCGTCACACAGATAAGGCAGTTCTTCATTACTTTTGGCAGTGATAACAAATACTGGCTATTTGAAAAATGGAAATTACTTTGACATATTGCTCTATGCCTCAGTTGGTACTGTTTAATTCTTCTCCGTGATAAGCAAATACGTGTTTGGTATAATGTGATTATAATCTTCCTTCTCTGCCCATTTCTGCATATCTCATCTATTGGCTGAATTGACAGTGTGAAGAACTTGATAACTGTTTAATTATTTCAGTGCATGTTAACAGTCCTTAGAAAGTATTACTCAAATGCTTGAAGTATATGAGTTTTTTTCTTAATTTGACACACAGTTCAAACAGTTGAAAAGCAAATTACAGAGCAAATCATCACAGTATATATTGACCAGGTATAGTTTCAGCAGTTCATATTCTGAGGGTGAGGAGCAAAGACAGACAGGATTTTTCATGCTCTCAAGATCTTTCAAAGCCTGATCATTATCCCTAAATTGTGCCCCCCTGCAGAACCATGGCTTAGCCCTCGGTTTTAAGCCATAGTTACAGGTGTGTTTTGTTCATTTCAAGGTGGGACCCTGCTTCCTGTTGCATATTTGGTGTAATACAACCTTCCCTCGGGAAGCGTTCTAGTTTCCTGCTGAAAGTGGGTATTCGTTGTCTTAAATACATGAGTTCACTTTGTGGAAAACCAAAATTTCTACAAAGCCTTGTGAATTCAAGGTAGAGGGTTCACTCTATCTTAAATGTGAGACGTGGTCCAATTTCTAACTTTTGTCCAAAAGCTTTTCAGATTTTAACAGCTATTTTAAGGGTTAAGAGGATCAAAGCCAGAAACTCTCCAAATGAATTTAGACCGTACATGAATGTGCTATAAGATTTGCGAGACATTTATGTCTACTAGGGTATGCTTCACTCAATCACTTGGAACTCTATGTATACATGTAATTGGGTTTTCTAAAACTGGGATCAGTGAACTGGTGTTTCAGCTTCTTTCTCCTAATCTAACTTTCTGCTTGACATTGCCTAGTCTAAAACTGATAGACAGTTTGCCTTTGATGTCTTCCTGATATGCATGTTCCACAGCTTGTTTCATATTCTGTTTTTGAGTCCGGAAATTCTGTAGTTTACAGGAAACCAAAGCACAATAGATGCACTTTGCCTTTTATATCCTTAGAGGAGTTTTTTTTTCTCTTGTGCCTCATTCATATCCATCTTTTCAGCCTGTGATACTTACAAGTCTTAGGAGCGCCTCTTGTGAAATAAGGGTAACCGTTAACACCAACTGTTGAAAAACTCAAGTGCTATAAAGAAACTTCCATGTTCAAAAATGAAAGTTTCTAAGCATTGATACATTATGTGGAGCCGATTATTTAAACGATTGTGGTATTCCACGTGATTCTAGCTTCTGCTAACTGTAATTAAGCATCTGTCTGATAGATCTTGTTACATAATTTGATTGGTAGATGATATATCTGAAATTAATGCTTCTCAGAGTATAGGTATTACAATGAAGTCTGGAACCATCCCAGGTGCACAGCTCTGGGTCAGTACAAGAGCACAGCACTCAGATCTTAGGCTGCTAGCCTTCTGAAATACAGCCTGGAAGTCCTGATTCTTTTAGCTGGCAATCATTGCCATATACTCTTTAAGTAGCAAAGTCAAATGAAGTTTAATGTAAATATGGTTATACATTCATGTCTGTTTTTTACAGAGGATGAAGGAGTCCCCAAGGTATTTCAGTGAAAGCATACCTTATTGCATTTATACTTCTTTTTTTTTTTTTTTTTTTTTTTTTGGAAAGGAAGCTATTCCATGAATAAAATGATCAGTTGTGATTAGGGAAACAGAGGTTTCCAGTTCTCTTAACAACCACTGTGGTATAATCCATGTAAATGTGGAGAGAGTATCAGGTTACTGTGGTGAAACACACCAGATCTGTTTACATTGCAGTTGTCAAAGCAAGTAACTTTTAAGCTAATTTATTGATGGTAAATTGTCTGAGCTCCTTGCAGATGTGGCTTGCTTACTGGTACTTGAGATGGATGGTTTCAGTATAATTCAGTATTTAGCCAAATACAAGGATTAGTGATACAGAGGCAAGGATTTAGCAAGTGGGGGTCAGGAGTTAGCAGAAACCCCAGGCAGAGGTGCCAGGATTTCTCAGTGGCAGAACCATCACCCACACAAGCCTAGCACTGGCTGCCTCCTGAGAGCATGCGAGCCACTGCACAAGCAGCACAGACTCCACTTACCTGACCTTTGCAAACCACGCTGGCTTGGAGAGCTTGGCTTGAAAGCTACAGACCTGTTGTGAACATGCTTCTCATCTTGAGAGCCCTCGTGGAGTTTCCCAGAGCTTGGATGACAAAGGCACAAGGCCAACAGCAGCGGCAAGCTTTTCTTCACGTTCTTCCCTAGATGCAAAATCCCACTTACAAACTTTCTTCAGGAATCAGTTATGATTGAGAGTTATCTTGGGCCTGGGTGTGAATGCACAGCCTGCTTGCCGTTCCTGAGGAACTCTGCATGTCTGCACTAAATGCAGACTAAGGGTGTTTACAGTGGACAAATCTATATTTAGACAAGCCCTGGTGGCAGCTTAACATACTTAAAATAAACCTGTTCCATTGTGGAGTGGAATCTTCCTTTCCTTTTTGTCCTTCCACTGAGTTTGTCTTGGAAGCACAAAATTAAAGTACACAGGTTTTGGAGGACACTTCACAGGCAGTTAGAGAGGAATTGTGAATTCCTTTAGAATGTGCTATGTAACCAACCATAAGCATAACTGCAAAAATACAATATGATTTGAAATCTCAGTGTCAGCACGTGAAGGCCCAAGATCAGGCTAAGGGCAGTACTGGAAATAAGGCTACATCTTACTTGGCAGGGCTGCATTGTACGGGGAAAAAAAATTGACAACATTTGTATTGAAATAATAAGATTACATTGAGAGAAATTTAGGTCATTAGCTGTTTCACGCTGCTCCTACTAGCCTCTCCATTTCATTGACAGAAAATAAATGCCTTCCTCGGTATTTTAATATAGTTAACTAAGTGAGGGGAAGGCTAACTCAACTCTATTAAATGAACTTAATACTCTAGCAAGATGAAAAGTGTATGCCTGTAGTCTTCAGAGAGATAAATACATCACGCTTCTTCCTGCCCTGATCAATGGGTGCCATTAAACTTCTTGCCACGCTGTGCTGGCAAGGTGCAGATGAATTGTCAGTGAGGGATAAGCAAACTGTTTCTGAGGGGCTGTCTCCAGTATTCATGCTGTACCTGGTACAAAAAAAAACAACATGCCTCAGTGTACCTTAAAAAAAATACATGCCTTACAGTATGCCGAGATTGGCATCTTTTTGCTCTGGAGGTGGAATCATCTACTTGGACCATTTTTACAGAGGCTGCTTTAAATTGTCTTTAAAAGCTATCCACCAGAGAAGAGCTGAGGATTCCTTGAGCATGCGGCTGACACAGTATGGTACACTCGGAGACCCAGTGGGAAATCAGCAGGCGTGTGATGTGGTTGGTAACAGCCCTCTCCAGATCATGTGCTTGACAGGCAGATGCTGGAGATAGTTCTGTGTAACAAACGTGTCATTATTTTCTTAAAGGACCTTCTTTAATGTGTTTTTGCTACCTCATCGTGCCCTCTGATGTGGCCCTGTTACTGCAACAGTCAGCCATGGGTTTGTAGCATGGGACTGGAGGGGACGTTCTGGTACTTGCTTTGTTCTAGTTGATGCTGCTTTTTAGAAATAGTAAAGGTCTAGTTCTTCTTTATTTTCTGCTGAACACATTTTTACTTTCAGTAGTGGATGAAAAGCGATCTGGTATTCCTGGTTGAAAACAAAAGAGCAGAGGTGGTGTAAACCAGTCTGCCTCCCTGTAGTTAAGGAAACAATTTATATGCCCTATATGCAGTAGCTCAGAAAGAGGCATAATGTTTAGAAAGGGCAAAGAGATTTTATTTTCTCATGAAAGTTATTTACTGTGAAAGTGAATTATTTGTGTGTTATGTTTTTTTAAACATACAGATACTTTCACTGACATCTGTTTCTCTCACGTAATTGTACTTGTATGTATGAGATCTGTTCCTATCTGAGACAGCTGGGATCCTCACTTTTCTCCCATAAAGAATCCTCTTCCAACCTGCAAAGAATATTAAATCTTTTCCCTAAAACAATGAGTGCCTTCTGAGCTATGCTAGTCTTACCCCCATTATATTTTACTGTGAGGGATGCTTTAATGAGATGAGTGCCATATGAGAAGATGGGGTTGAACATCAGACAATTTTTGCATCTCAGTAAAAATAATGTTTGTGGCATATGATGACATTGAGCTCGGTGAATTTATGGCTAACATAGAGGTCATGAGAACCCTATCCCATAATAAAAATGTCCTTTGTATTCACTGAGAGTAAGGGCTGTGGAAAAATGGAACTAATATATTTCTTTGCTTGGAGATATAGCACTGTAATTTTATTTCCATTTTACAGTCTTAGCAAATATGCTTCATGCTGCCAGCAGTTATTTGTCATTTCATGTGCACTATTGTATTTACTTGAAATATAAGTGATTTTTTAAAATTGTCTTAAATTATTGTGGTTTTTTCCTTGATGCTATGATACATAAATGTTATTTAAGGAACCCAGATAGTTCCTTTAACAGCTTAGAGAATGAAAGTACTTGGGGCAGATCCATAATATTACATAATCTAAAAGTTGTTCTAGTTCCCTAGTTTGTTACAACAAACTTACTAAGCAAATTTACTTGGGGAATCTTCAAAAGATGGTCTTTGCATTAGTTGATTGCATTGCATAGCAATAATATTTAAATGAGCAGTTAGATAAAATTGCTTTCTATAGATACCTCTTCCCTGTAATCTTTCCATGGCCTCATTACTTACATGGTTGGTATAAGAACCAAAACAAAACCCAACTCTTACAGTAATGCAAAAATAACAAAAGAAATTATATTGTATTTTTTTCAAATTAAATTCTATTTTTTTTGTTGTTACAAGTTTTGCAGAAGGTTTGCAAATGACATTTGTTTTGCACATGTATTTCTGAAGACTTAGAAAACTGATACATCAATCAGTGTTTGGAAGTATGCAGACAAACAGTTCGTCAGACAGTGGTTAGCCTGGTGACACAGTTCATCTGAACACCTGCCCTTGTCCATGTTATGGGACCTCTTCAGAAGACTGTGGTGTGGACGCCTTGTATTGCATGTTGGCGAGACAGATGTGGTGGTTTTGCTGCTGGATCTGAATCTTTGCAGTGTAAGCTAAGTTTCTTGTCAGCTCAGCCGTGATGGCACTAGGGGGTATCGTAGTACCGTATTGGCAACTGGGAGGAAATCTCAATTCTTTTCAGCTTAAGCAATCTTATTCCTATTCACACAAATCTAAGAGAAGGTGTAAAGATCCTGTTTAATGTGGTAAAACAGCACCTGACAAGCCTTTTTTTTTTTTTTTTTCCTCTTGCATGTAGGGTTAAATTATAACAAATGACTGACCTTTAGACTCTGAATTCATGGTAATTTAATACATCTGCTTAAATTAAACTGTAGTCAAACTTCTGATTGCTTTCCTCACCTATTTTTTCCTTCAATCATTAATGAACATTTTTCACAAGCAAGTAAAAACACCCAAGCTGATGATGAACTTTGGACATATTAGCATGGACCTGTCATTCCAGAGTCTCATCTCTTCTTTTTCAGATTGCGAAAAAACTGCAAATGTACGAAAGGATGCTTCACAATCTGGACCACAGGTTACAGGACAGTAGTTGATGAATTATTTAGAATCGTTTTATGTTTTGAGATTTTCCTCCATAGCAGATTCTGTACCTTCTGAAAACAAAACCAACCAACCAAACAAACAAACAAAAAAACCACCACCTTTCAACAGCAGCTTTGGGTTATTCAGCTGCATTCATTGCCTGGGAAGGACCCCTTACAGGGCAGTTGCATGATTACCCTCTAAATTCCTTTGTGCCCTCAGGAGCTGCTGCTGCTGCACCATCCGCAGAGTAGAGAACCCTTCTAGATCATCTCTGTGCTGATACAGCTGCAGGTGACCTAGAATTACATACCACGTGACCATGCTACACCAAAAATAAGGTATTTTTTTTAAGTAGGAGTTGCTCTCATGCCTCACCATGTTGCGTGAGTATCTTTGTCCTTTGGATTCTCAGATCCAAGGGGCTGGGGGAGGGAGAGATTTATTGGCATTATTCAGTGATTCCCTCCATTTTCTGTTTTTAAAGTAAGGGTTTACGAATTCTTCTGGTGATGTGTGGGACAAAAGCATGGTTATGAAAAATGCAGCTGTGGCACTGTTAAAATTCAATTGCCTTTGAAGGTCCTTTAGGAAGGGTTTCTGATGTGAAGAAATTAGAAGATTAATCAGTGATTTGAGAACTAAGCCAAATGGTCGTTGCCAAAATACTGTAGTCTGAGCAGAAACCTGGAGTTGGAGGGAGCTACATTGCTTGTTATGAAACCAAGGACAAAGGAGACGCAGAGGGGGGACTATTTCCTCTTGTCTTTTGCTTCTGTGGCTTGTTTTCATGGGTCTGTTTTTTTGCCAACAAGGCCATTCTCCCAAAATTATGGTGAGAACAAACAAATATTCTTCTTCACTTTTTTTTTTTTTTCAGATGCGTATAGCCAATTTTGGTAGAATGAATAGTCCCGTGTTTAATTTTAACCTGCAACATTGTTTTTTAAGCTTCTGCAGAATTTAAAAAGCAAAACACTTCTGCCAAGTGCTGTAATGAGAACTGGAGCCTTTGTACACTTGTATGGAAAAAAGGGTTTTATCATAGTTATTAGTTTTGTATTATGTGTAGGAAACTACACATCTTGAATGGTTGTTTCAGAACTGTTATTTTCCAGCTGTCTTTTGTGTGTCTGTACAAAGATTTCAGCTACCCCTTCCATTTCAGCTTGTGTCATGGAGCCCAAGGAATGGCAGAAGTTAATGGAGACTGTGTGCTGGCTGAACAGCTGTCTTCAGTCACTTCTGGTGTAGGCAACCCAACGTGTGTGTTCTCGAAATGCTGCACTCTCCCAAAGAAGTTTCTTCCTGTATCTAACTAGCCTTGCTTTTCTGAATAATGCAAAATCCTTTGGTGGATTTAAGGCCCATTAACCACTTTTGGTTAAATGCATAAAAAATACTCCTTTTTATTTGCAGTAACTTCTGATATGTTTTTTGGAAGAGTGTTATTGTGTTTCTCCTGTCTTCTCTCTAGGTTAAACCCCCTTTAGTTGTTTTCCTGCCTCAACCAGTTTTCTAGACCCTGATAGGTTTTTTTCTTTTTTTTCCTTCCTCAGTTGGCTACCCTTTCTGAGGTGAGATACCCTCCCCCCCTCCTTGAACCACATGCTAGCTTAGGCTTTCTCCCTACAACGCTGTCTCGGAAGAGACCGAAGTGGGTGTCGACTTTATATTGTACATCTGTTAATCCTTCTAGTAGCAAGTGGTCTTACTCGTTTCCTGAATACTGAGGCACATTTAGGCACTTTAAAAGACACCTGAAGTTAACGAGCCTTTATAAATGGGGCGCGGAGGCATAAGGCTGGCCTGCAGCTCTGAAAGGGGGATTAATGCCCTGCTGGGGCCGCAGCTTAGAGCACTGCAGGGCTGTAACTGCTTCGAGCAGCTTCTGCCTTTTCAGCAAGCAGTGTGGGGACGTTTGTCTTGTCAGCTGCAGCTCGGGTGGAGGCCGGAGCCAACCTGACCGGGGCAGGGAGCGGGGGCTGTGAGGCGAGGGGGTTCCCGCCCGCCTCGGCAGGAGCCGGGCCGAGCCCCGCACCCTGGGGCTGCGCCTGAGGCGAGGCGGCCCGGGCGCTGCGGTCAGCGCGGCTGAGGTACGCCGCGAGAAGCCGCGGGCACGCGAATAGAAAACAGCGGCGGGGGACGAGCCGGGGGCGGCGGCAGCGGGGCCGCGGCCGAGCCTTGGGCCGGAGCAGCCCCCGGCGGCTCCTCCTCCCGCCGGGCTACAACCGGTTCGTGCCGGCACCGGCCGCGTCCCGCCCCGCCCCGCCGCGCCGGGGATGCGGGGCTGCCCCGGCTCTCCGGGGGCGGCTCCCGCCCGCCGGCCCCCGCCGCCTCCCCGCCGCCGTGGCGTGCAGGTAACCGGGCACGGCGCCGCCTCGGGGCCCCGGGCGAGCAGCGGGTGAGCAGCGGGGGCGACCCGGCCCTGAGGGGAGCGGCCGGGGGCGCCTCGTGGCCGCGGTGGGGGCTGCGGGTGCTGTCGCCGCCAGCCAGGGGCCCCCGGGGCCGGCGGGAGGCGCCGCGGAGGGCGGCCCGGCCCCGGGCGTCGGCAGGCCGGAGGCTCTGAGGGGGCTCCGCGGGGCGCTCTGCGGCGTATGGGCGTGAGGGGTCGGAGCCCCTTCGGGCACCCTCGTCCTCGGGGGCCCCCGGCGGCCATCGCAGGTGCCCACCGACGCGTTGGTGCCTGCCGAGAGTGCCCATCACTGGCCAAGTGGGTGCCCGGTGGCATCATCCCTTGGGGGCACCCGTCAGCCTTCCGCTGGGGGCACCCAGCGATGTCTGTGTCAGGTGCCTGTGGGTGCACCTCACTGATGCCCGCCAGCCCATCGTGGGCTCCCCTTGGTGTCTTGGAGGGCAGCCCCTCGCCCCGTTCACATGGTGTTGGGTGACGGCGAGAGGAGCGTGCCCCAGGGTGGCCCTTCGTTGCTTGTCACCCCACTGTGCAGACGAGTGCCCGTTGCCGAAGCAGGTCTGGGGCAGAAGGCGCTGCATGGGGCTTGGCCCTGTGTAGCAGGGCAGTGGGCTGGCCCCCGGGGGCGTGGGAAGGGGCAAGGCGAGCCAGGGCCATAAAAGCACATCTGTCCCGCACAGGACCTGGCTGAGGGGCACAGACGGGTGGCGAGAGTGGACGCCAACTGGAGCCTTTGCAGGTTGTGATGCGTAAGGCGTGCTGTGCACTCATCTTTGCAAAGGAGTTCTCTTCTGCTGAACTAGTTGGCTGGTGGCTTACAGCAATGCTGGCTTCCATCTGTCTGTATAGATGTGTGCTAGTGTCTGACAGCCAGTTATGCTTGCAAGGGGGTTTTCTATCCCCTCTGGGGCAGTGAGGTTCTGAAAACAGGTAGGACTGGTTCTGCTGAGCTGACAGATTTGTATGAAACTGCCTGGTTTATGTGCTGCCCTGATTGATGCTTCTTTATGTGAACTTATTTTATGCAATGGGAAGAAGTTGTTATGTTTTCAGGAAGTTTTGTGCTGGTATTTTGTTTTAAACTCCATGCTGCTTTTCTTATTGTGCAGAAATGGGAGGAAACGCTTATGTTGATGAGCCTCCCATGTAAGCTACAAAAGGAAAAGTAGAGGAACATGAGAAATCTGTAGACCTGAATGCTCACAACTGAGAGGGAAATGTGTATTCAGTGTAGAAGTACTTTCAGACAAGTACTTAAATGTGGGGAGCTGCTATTGTTAGAACACCAGTTTAAGTCCGATGTCATCAAAGTATAGATGTGTCTTTTTCAGTGCATTTAACACGATGCCTGTACTTGCTGACACATCTCTGTGTGTGCTGATGTGCATAGGGGCTTGGCATGAATGCGTTAGGGGTAACTAATGTGCTGCTGCTGCTCTGACACCATAGGTGTTACTGGCAACTTAAGTGTAGCACAAACTTCAGATGACAATTGTGAGTATGTTGATTGAAGAATAAACACAAATCTACATGAAATCTAATGCACTTTAAAATGGGAGATGTTACCATTCTGCCTGGTACCGTCTTAATTTTTACCAGTGCCTTGCAAAACTGGAAGAGCTGTTAATCACCCAGTTGTTCTGCTGACATCAGCTTTCTTTGCAGCCATGTGCTGCTCACAGAAACCAGTATACTTAACAAGGCTCCAGTTGCACAAATAACAAATTGAAAACAATCATTTTGCTACTGTCTTTCTCAAGATTCCCTTTGCCACAGATTAATACAAGTTTCTGTGCTCTCTAAGCCAGTTCTCTTGTGTTCTCTAAGCCAGTTCTTTTTTTTTGTGTGTGTGTGCACTCATCTGTCATCTTTAAGCTAAATTTTAATATTTATAGAAAAAGGGCTCAGTGTTGTGATAAAGCTGATTATATAAAAGAAAGTGGTTACAGCATGACACCACCGTGTTTCTGTGTTAAAACTGTTGTTGTTCAATTCTCTGGGGTTTTCTTTTTTTTTTTTCCTTGTTGTTGTTAGAGGCTTTCATCAGACAGCTCTCTTCCTCTGATTCTTATTCGCTGTGAGTACAGCTCATTGAAAAGCTTTTTCTAACCAAGCTTCAACTTACTGTTTAATTCATTACACTTTATTTCTCCATTTCTCTATTTTTGAAGTGCCTAGGTTTCCTGGAGCCTGAAACAACATCCTTAGGTTTTGTGAACAGTTGAGATTTGTGACATGATTCCCACCTAAATCTTAAATCCACAGTTGTTTGTCTCTTTCCAGGATCACACAAGTCTTCTTGGTCCATTGAGCTCTCTTCTGTATGGGTTTCTGCTTCTTTATGTTTGATGATGTTTGTCCTCCCTCCAGCCAAAGACAGACGATAGTGAGAGGCACTTTGGATCCCTCCCAGGTAGATGTGCAGGCTAGGTGCACGTCCAGGCAGTGCTAGGAATAGCGATGGTTTGGTTCCTACTGCCAGACTTCATGCTTTTGGGAATGTTAGAAAATACACCTTGTTTTAGGCAGTAGGCACACAGCAATGTGAGCTAATGGGGCAGTCTGCAAGAGCAGGAAAGAAAAGCCAGGTCATGGTGGCTCATGAAAATGACTTGATAGATCATTTTTTCACTTCAAGGACAATTTGTGTGGGGGAAGCTATGGTGATTTTTACTTTGTGCTTGACAGTTACAGTCTATAAATGGCTCAAAGTGTTTAGAAAATAGTTATTTTTGCCATTTAAAAATCTGTTATTAGCTAAAAGTTGTGAAAGATAAATGCTGTGCAAAATAGGAGGCTTCAGGATGTAGAAGGCCAGCTCTTTTGCTGCCATAAGTTGACAGAGCTCTGCTAAAGTCGGTGAAGCTATGCAGACTTGCAGCAGATGAGGTACTGATCCAGATGTTTTTTTAAGTCTGTTAGAAAAGACTAGATGACCTCAGGCTACAAAAACTATTTTCATCACCTGCCCTGCCCTCCCTTCCCCACTAAATATTTAGAATAGCAGAACTGAATCAAGGGTTATGTCTGTGCCAAATTTTAGAGTATCAGTGTAATGGAAATCAATATAACAGCTAGCATGTATTTGTCTTCTAAAGATTACTTTTTAAACAAATAGAAGTTGGGATTATTCACTGTATTCTGTTGTTTTAGTGGCTTTCTGAAAATGTCCTTGTTTTATCTCAGTGAAACTGTCTTTTCTTGAAGCTGTTATTTATTTCCACCACTTTTACTTCATTCAGGGGCAAAACAAGCCAGGTGATAAGTATGTACTGCAAGGAGAGGTGCATGTGCCCACTCTTTTGTTGACTATATATGGTCTAAGCATCTTGTTTAGAGATGAAGGATCCCCTCATGATCCCCTCTTTTGTATAACTGTAAGGGTTATTTTTGTAGGAAAGTACCTATAAGCAGCTTTTTAATGCTTTGATGCCTTAAGATATGTGATGATATCTGTCAGCTGTCACCCTGGCACCTAATGTAATCAAGGGACAATTGCCAGACATTTGAAGAAGTAAATCAAAACCTAGATTTATAACTGAAAGAAAACTTTGGAACATTTGTACCTGGAATACTGTATCTTGAAGGACTGTCAGTATGTTAAAACTGTAAATCTTTCCCCAAAGGACCTAGAACATCGCAATTTATTTCATGTTAGGAGGCTATGTTTTTGTTATTTTGGTGCTCAAGGCCGCTGTCAGCTTTTGATTAATTGAGGGAAGATCAGTATTTCTCCACTGAGATAATTTGATAACATGAATATTTCTTAAGTTCCTCTGAAAATATGTTGTTTTTACTGTTGCAGTGATACTTTGGCTGAAAACTTCCTTTGCTGCTCTTTTTCTGCAGGTAGAGTTGCCACCTGAAGCTACATTTGTAGGGGGCTGAGGGACTCGTGGTGTGTCGTCATCCGTAAGTATCTACCGTAAGTGTAACACTTAAGTGTATCTAGGAACTAGAACTGTCCTTTTTCATGTCTCTATAGTAATTATTTCTCAAAAATTTATACTATAGCTTTTTTGTAAGTTTTCCATGCAAGTTCTTAAAAACCACCTGTGTGGAGTATGGGCAGCTTGAAGTGAAGTTCTGTTATTATCTTCTCGTTTATACAATTGCTTTCATAAAGCAGTCATTTTTTTCCTTTGCACTGAAAAGTTGAAGAGTTCCCAGCTCATCACAAACAGGCAGCAAGACTTTATTTTTCTGCTTTGTCTCCTGGGGTCTCCCAGAGCAGAACTGTTACTGCAGCAGTCTTAATGCACACTCTTCAGTGTGCAAATGGTCCTTGAGAACATTTCATGAGAAAACTAGGTAAGATCTTACCTCTCTCTGTCTTACAGGGTAAAGAAAATAAAATGGTTGAAAATCACAAATCTGGCTAGTTAGAGAGCCCGGAACAGACAATGGGTTTTGTGATCATCAGTTCAGCAGATTGCTCCCTAAAGAGAGGGAGGGCAGGTTAGTTTCATGCAAGGGAATTCACGGATCTTTGGAGTCATCCAATCTCCAAAGTAGCTTAGCCTGGGAACTTCTGAATTCTTCACTAGACGTTAGAGGTGCCAGTCTCTACATTCAGAAACTACTCTTGAGAAGGTGAGGACAGTCGGTTATTTAAAGCTGTAGATGAACCGATGGTGGATCTTGCCGTGCAGCAGAGGAGATAGTATTTATGGAGCTGAAGAAATGAGTGCCAGTTTGGTGAAAGGGGTGTGCAGAAGGCAGACACTGTAACAGCTTGTAAGAGACTTTTGTGTGCATGTTTAGTAATGTCGTGTCTTGCCATACAAGCTAGACCTGTATACAGTTTTAGAACTCACTTTATTTACTTACTAACAAGTTCGAAGTGTTTTCAGAGGCATCACTCCTCTACATGTCACCTGGTCAACAGAGGGACATTCTGAACTGTTACTGCATCCAGAATGTCAGTAGTCATCTTCTTGGCCTGCCCCTCCTGGAGTATGCTATCCGGTTGCAAATACACTGTGAAAATGCATAGTACTATTCTTGAAAATTGAATTAGAATTAAGTAAAGGTTTTGTTGTTGTTTTTGGACCTTGAACTAATATTTTCATACTTGTGATTTTTTTCAGACCTGAGTTATTTATTGGGGTTGTTTTATACTTGTAGCTTTTCTTGTCCTTTGAGCCTATATTATACTTTGCTCAGGATGGTGGTGCAGCTGGTGGCCAAGCGCTTCTCTTGTTGAACTGTGCCATATACTGATGCCGTAGGTCTTTACATAAGCCTACTTAACACTCAGAAAATGAAATGTCCCCCCTTTCTGTAATACAATGCTGATGTTTATATGACATACATCATAGCGCAAGAATAATACATGAAGCTGAAAAGGTAGAAGTACCAAATGGTAACTGATCTTCGTTGCTGCATTTTAGATATTTCTTGAAGGTTGCTTGGCAACGTCTCACTTGTACAGCTCACTTGTATTAGCAGACCTAGGTCAGTCACATTTCTAATGCCCTGTTCTGTCTGTCTGTTTTTTGTTTGCACAGGGTCCATCTGTACATCCACACTCATCTGACAAGATGGTGTTTCGGAAACCACCCGATGGTGGTTGGGGCTGGGTGATTGTTGTCGTTTCCTTCTTTACTCAGTTCTTGTGTTACGGATCGCCACTGGCGGTTGGAGTCTTGTATTTAGAATGGCTGGATGCTTTTGGAGAAGGGAAAGGCAAGACTGCTTGGGTTGGATCATTAGCAAATGGAATCGGATTGCTTGCCAGTAAGTATAGATAGATACAGTATTTATCTTAAAATGATATGTTTCCTTTCTGATAGGTGTTTCCATCTGTGTGTGCTTTTGGAATAGTATTAAAGACAGCTGCAAATGATGAAAGAAATTGAGGGACAGTGCGTTTTTGTTTTAGGTCAAGATAAGTAAGAACATTGCATTTACAGTTCCACTTCCACTATACATAAACCACGGCATAATGGTAAAATAACAATAAAAATATTAACCTCAGAACATTCAAAATAAATGTATCTTAACCTAGAAATATGAAACTGTCTGAAAAGCTGAATGGTAATTTTGTTGATGGGATTATTCTTATTTTTTTTTAATGAGACTTTAACTAACATTTATATTAGTATCTTTAAAAACAGAGCAAATTTCTATTCTGAAATGGCTCAAGTGCTCCAGGCAGGAAATTCCAGCTGAATGTGAGAGGTCACTTCTTTACTGTGAGGGTGACAGAGCGCTGGAACAGGTTGCCCAGAGAGGTTGTGAAGTCTCCCTCTCTGGAGACATTCAAAACCTGTTTGGATGCCATCTTGCGCAACGTGCTCAGTGTGGTCCTGCTTGGCAGGGGGTTGGACTAGATGATCTTCAGAGGTCTCTTCCAACCTTGGCCATTCTGTGATTCTGTGGAAAAAAAAAAAAAGTCAATTAATAAACCAGTAAATTCATTCTTCAGCTGTAGAAATAAAACCACCAGTTAGGGTGGGTGAGGGTTCTTTTTTACTGTTTATTTCAGGGGAAGAGAACTGCTTTTGAAGCCTGAAAAGTTACGGATAATGGTGCCATTAAATAAAACAACTTACTGAAAGCGTTTCTTTAGTAAGGCATTGTCACTTGATGAAGAGGAACAGCAGGAAAATTAAAAGTGAAAGTCCATAGGTCCATTTTGCTGTTACTGTTTTAATATTGAGCCACAGGTATTTTACTGGGTAACTCTGTAACATTTACTGTGTAATTTACTGGGTAACATCACTAACTTCTGCTTTTCAAAGATTCACCTTGGGAACTAATATCTTTTTGCTGAATCTGGACAAAAATTGCCTGTCAGAAGAGAAATTGCTGAGGGCAAAAGCAATTAGGTAACTTCAAAATTTAGTTCAGGATTCTGAGGAAATCTCTTCTTGAGAGAGAGTTGATGTTTACATCACGATTTGGAACTGAATAAAGGCCACTGCTTTATATGACTCTATAAAAGGCCAAATACTGGTGCCACTTTAGTGTTGGGGATTTATATCACTAGGCAGAATAGAAATGTGCAAAGGTAGGTGGATCATTAACCACAAGAAGACTATATTCAGTCCCAGGGTGTAAGTGGGCTAAGGTCTGTAGACTGATCTTCTGTCATACATTTCTATTTTCATACTTTAAGTGCCTTAACTCCCATTATGAAAGAGTTAAAGCCTAAATAAACTTGAGTGAGAGAATAAAGCGGGGGGGGGGGGGGGGGTGAAAAAAAAAAATTACTTTAAAAAAAAAAAAGGCAGATTTCCAAGAGAAAGGGTGAAGAAAAAACTTTTCTCTGGAGACCAGAAGTCTCTGGCTCACTCTCATAACAGCCTCAGTCCCTTTCCTCATATGTCAACACCATGCTAGTTTCCAGATTTCTTAGTTCCCTCTGCCTTGCCTCTCTCAGTATTGTTCTTTATAGCAAATGGAAACTTCTGTGACTGAATGATGCAAGTGAAAGATGCTGTTGTAATTCACTTTGGTATGGAATGATTGAATTGCTTGAAATTTTGACGGGATTGGAGGAATGCTGTCAGCGTGATTTAATTCTTTCAGTTTGGGCTTTGAGAGCTTAATAATTTGCAATATTAATTCAAAGAAAAGTACAGGTAGGGCCTTTTCATTGCATTGATGTTATCAGAGTTGACTGAAAACAAAATATATGTTCCCTGCTCTATCTTAAATGGAAGATTCCCCTCTGTTGCCAAGGTGGGATCTGACCTTAATGATAACTACTTGAAGTAATCTTGTTGGAGGGACACTATAAGTATTATAACCTTTTCTGAAAACTAGAATGCTTTTGACAATTTTGATCTTGTGTCCTGCTGGTATACTACTGTACTTCTGGAAAATTCCCCCAATACCCTTTACGTAGTAATATTTAAAAGTTAACACTGTGGGACTGATATAAAGACAGTAATTACATTTACTAGTTGATGTGAGCGTACATAGCAGGAAGTAATGGAAAAATCCTATTGCTTTCTCATGAAATCTTTTGTCTTGAGGGAGTAACTTGTAGCTCTGGTAATAAAAGTGTATTGCAAATAAGGACTTCATGGAGGAAGTTTAGCAAGGACTAAAAGAATGGAATTGATGCTCTTTAATATGTGTCTATGAGAATGGGGAGAAGAATGGTTAATTTGCAAAGGAATGGACTACTGATATCATATCTTCTATTCCCTCTCTGTGGGAGATCTGTTTCTCTTCCCATGCAGTGCAAGAAGGATGCATTAGTGGCAGTCACTAAGAAGCTCATCAAAATGCTTTCATGTTGTGTTAAAAGTGACCTGAAAGACTGCAATTCTCTCAACACATTTTTATTGAAGAGCAGTTCATTTACGATCAGCAGTTACTAGTAGAAAGCACATATAAAGATATGGTTATTTAATTCTTTTGATTTCTACAAATGTCTTGGATCATTTACCGTGTTTAAATTCAAAGGGCTGCAGTAGATCAGCCTTCTGAATTGGTACAGGGAGCATTTTCAGCCTTGCTTGTGGAACATTCAGTCTCTTCCAGATTGTTTTTCATGCAGTTTTCATAGCAAGCTTTTTTCAGACATAGTCACTAGTGTCAAGAACATGTGTTTTTAGTGCAAAAATATTGGTATAACACACTGCAAAGTTAGACCCTTTTCATGAATATGGAAAAGGAGAACTTGTTTGTGTTCTCATTTCGGCTATTGCATGTTTAGTATTGCAGGCCAGATGGGACCATTCTCTGTTGTAGCCTATGATGTTCAAGTAAAATCCTGATCAAGTAAAAGCCTGATCAAGTAGATGATCAGTCTAATTGATTTTTTTTTCTAAATTAGCATATTTTCATGTACGTGAAAAGGTGCAATCTACAATTCGGTAATTTAACAGTCTACCCAAGCAAGCTGATTTCATCAACAGAATTGCTTGTGTAAATGCTACTAACAGGACAGCTTTACCTCAAAGCCTTTCAGTAGTCCCTTTGCCTCTTCTGCTATTTCTTTTTCCTTTCCTTCTCTTCCTTTATTTCAGTTTGCAAGCACCGATCTAGTTATTTGTAGATGTATTTTCAAATATTGATGCTTTTAAAGTGATCCATGTTGCATGCAGAAAAAAATGTAATTCTCATTTGAATCAGAAAGTGTTTGTTTAGTGCATTCTTCATCTCTCACAACTTTACTTGGTAGTTAATTGCCTTCTTAAAAGTAGGTAATCTTATGATGGAAGATGTTTGGTTTTAATCTTCAACTGAAGAACAAGTTTATCTGTAAGTGGTATATTTGAAATGTCCTTGAGTAAGTGTGGTGTGTGTCTGGAGACTGCAATCAAATTACTTGTAAGTTTTCTTTTAAGCCTACATCTTGATGCAGTCCCTTTGTCATCGATGCAACTATCTTTTACTCTGTTAATTACCCTTAAGGCTCTTCTGTAAGCCTGATCCACCTTAACATCACCTTTCTGAAGCTGTGGGTGCCAGACTGGAAAAAGAATGGCATTGTGGTAGATTTACAGCAACATGAATACAGGCAATAAGTTAGTGTCCATTTTCTTAAGGGAGATTTTTCTCATTGATAGCACTGAAAAACACATTAGATGGTGTCTCTAACAGTGGAAGGTAGGTCCAGTGGCTTTGCTAGATCTATACTGTAATTTCACTGAAAAGAGTAATGTGTCCTTATATGTCATTATATGCCAGCTGGCAGCAAAAAAACAGTTGTGTATGTCTTCTCCCCTTCCCACTGTAAACATAATCTTAAACGTTTTTAAAATAGTAGATGCTGGTGAGTCCTTTCACATTTGCTCTATTCGTATCCTTTCTACAGTGTTTACTTCTGACTTGTGTGAGAGCTAAACTTAGACCGAGACATAGAAACCTAGTACAGCACCCTGTTTATTGAGATGAACTCCCTGCTAGCCTGGTGTTCGATTTCTGTCCTCTTGCAGTACAGACAGGGTGGCTAAAGCCTGTGTTCAGCCCCTGGCTGGAGAGCTCATCAGCTGGAAAAGGGAATGGGACAGGGACCTGATTCCTTGCAGGGTGACTTGAGTCATCATCACTTTCTGTGATGTGACCTTACCATGTATTGAAAGCAGTGTGCCTAAAAAAGAAAGAAAAGCAGCAGTGTCATTAAGCAGGGCAGTGGAGAGACCTCATCTACAATATTAGCTATCATAGCACTGATCAGGCTGGTACACGTGGGAGATGGCTCCAGGGATGATGTAGGGCTTGTTATGTAGGAAGAAATTAAAAGAGCTTAGCATGCTTTACCTGGTAAAACAGGCCAGAGGAGGATGTTTATTATGTTCTTGAAGATAGCTTGTTTCTCCTGCACCAAGTGTTCTTAATTTTACATGCATTTGGATCCTGAAATTAAATTAGAGTCATGTTACACTTGTTAAAAGCAAAACAGACAAAGACCTTGGCACCTGTAATTGGCATCACAGCTGTTTATGGTAAGAGCTGATTTCACAGTATTTGGCACTGCAGGAGACACCACCAATATGTGTCCCATTCCCACTTGCCTTTATTAATGGAGAAAGAACAAAGGCGAAATTTTCCTGAAAGATGTCTTGATAAATTAATGGGGTGTTTCTGCTGGCTTGAGGTATTTCGTGTTAAATGTCAAAAAAGCTTAGTTTTGTGTTTCTAATCAATATTTGTACAACTGTGTAAAAGACCTTTGCAGCATTTGCAGACTTTTGGACAAAAATCTTGCATGTAGATAGCTCCCACTCAAAACTACAGAAGCTGTACATAGTTTGGAGGGAGTCGAAATGTTTCCCAGATTCCTCAAAAGAGGAGCTCAGTTAATTTAATAATTTTATCACAAAGGAGCAATCTTTCCAATGAGTTGGAAGGGGGTTCCTGTCTGGTGTGAAAGATTTTTTCTGATTCTTATACAAACACTTGGAGGATATTGCATTTATTATGAACAAGTTTTAGCAATGCTTTTAATATGTAAAAATATTATTTTGTTGTGTCCAGTGGATTTTACTTACCATCTGTGAGCATTGCTTCTACTCTACCATTTCAATGGGCTAGGACAGATACCAATGAGTAGGGTGGGTCAGATTGATGCAGGTGATACGAAAAAGAACTGTTGTCCAGTATTGTTTGTTTAGGAAAAGGTTATATATGAGGTGAAGGAGGGAGGACCCTAGATATGAGAGAGTGGGGAAGGAGAGTATTTGCTTGCAGATTTTTTTTCTGTCCACGTGAGAAGATTGAGAAAGAGTATGTTAGCTCTTGATGCCTGTAAAAGAAAACAACTCTGTAGTGAAGCTGCAGACTGAAGCATCTGCTTTGGAAGGATTGTGGCTGTAGAGGTCAGAAGATGATAGCTTGTCTTCACATTTCACAAAGGACTCAGTGTCACATCTGGGTCTCACTGAGGTTAAAGTCTTTTATTTATTCATAAAATCTTAATGAAAATATCAATGTACAATTGATTCCTCCCAAGAGTTCTCTCTCTTTGATCTTTCTACCTGAAGATGTATTGTAAGAGCCTGTCTGTTCTGCTGCTGCTCCTGGTTTTGTCCAGGGAGCTTCTGGACCACTTGCCTGCATAAAATGCAATTATCAGGCTGCTGAGCCTTGACAGGTTGCGTGCAGAAGAGCACTGGCTCTCCTTGTGCTGCCTTCAAAGTCTTTCAGAGCAATTCAGTTTTCCTCCTAGAGTTAGATGCCATTCTGATAAACTGGGCTGGCTTCTTTTCTGATAGACTTTGGTCTAGTTTTTAAGATGCATCATTCAGAAGAAAAAAAGCCCCAGGGATTTTATTTGCCAAAGAGGTAAATATTTAGTATTGTCTTCAAATACTGTTCTGGTACCAGTGCTAACTCCTGGAGTTGCGTAGCAAACTGAAGAAGTGCTGGCTTAAAAGACATTTTCTGTGCTTCCTGTTGAGGATTGCCACTGGGAGTCTATTTTCTGTTTAAGTTATGGTGGGAAATGCATTATCAGTGGAAGGATCTTTCTGAAATAGTTGACTAAATAAAAACCCTTCTGCTGCCTGAAAAGCTGTTTGCATCTGGTTGTACATTGACTCTCACATTCTTGAGAATACGAGTGTCCACTTTGAACAAAATCCACAGGGCAGGAGTTCACAGAGCAAGTTGCAGTCCCACTCTGGGAAAGTTGGATGTTTGACCAGATTTAACTGCCTTTAGCCCATTGTGCTTGAATTACTTTCTAGAGAATTACATGTTTGTGTACAGTAAACTCCTGTGCAAATGCCATGGTAATAACCAAAGGTACTGCGCCTGGAAACAGTGCCAGCTCTTTGGGAAATAGAAGGAATGTGGAGAGGCAGGAAAATGAAACAAAGATACTGGCTGTCGTGGCGGGGGGTCTTCTGTGACTTATTTTCTACCAGTATGATGAGGGGAGTGTGAGAGTAGGGCCTAGTGTGGATGGGAAGGTGGAGCTGTTTTTCTTCTTGTCCTGGGGATGTATAATAACTGTTTCGATAGTTATTCTGGGACTCCTCCTTACAAGTGGTGCCATTGCTGAGATGCCAAATCTCTTGCTGTGTGAGATGACACATTAATTCTGTGTTTACTGGAGCAGGTTCTTTAGTTCTGTGAAGGTTGTTTTCCATGTCAGACCAAAAAGATCTCTTTGTACTTTTTATTCTCTTTTTGGGATTATTTTTCGTAATGGGGAGAAGCTGGAAGAATGTCTCCTTGGACCCTGTCAGGGATTCCTTTGATGGTGTTCCAGAGGAAAGTGCCCCTGTCTCAGGGTATGCAGATGTGTTCCTCAGCTCTGCGTCTCCCTTCCTCTGGCTGGAAGCCAGGAGGTCCTGCTTTACCTCAGATTTTCTGATAGCCACCAGTGCAATCCCTGTCAGCACCACCACAGCAGGCTGGGCAGAGAGCTTCTCGAAGAATGTGTCAAAATACAGATACTGTTTGCTTTAGCAGGGCAGTGGGTAAGAAATAAAGGGTGGAAAAGAGTGCAAATTCCTCTGCTTAATTGAATTATGTTATCACCACCTGATGTTCTTTTAGTGTAGAAGGTTTTTGGTACATAATACAGATTCAATCCTTTGTTTATTTTTAAATCCTGCAGTTTTAAGAAACGTACCTATCTTAATCTGCCAGTTCTACTAATTAATTCTGAGAATCAGCATCAATCTAACACTCTCAGCTTTTGTTCTCGGCAAGTTGCTCTGCCCAAGTTATTCTGGCCAGTTTTTATTCCCACAGCATGCTGGTTTTGAGAAGCAGCGAGAGCTTACATCTTCCTTTTTCATCATTTCCAAAGTCCTTGTAAACCCACCTTCCCCAACAGACTTTCTTGTTTCTTCTTCAACTCTTGACTCTTTGTCTGGATAAGCCCTGATTCAAACTCTCTTCTTTTTTAAGTTCCCTAAACAACTCTCACGCAGGGCAGAAGTTCTGACCTGCCTTCTATCTGAGGATTGTTTCACCTGCTAGCAAATCCGTGCTTCTGCCTGCCAGAACTGCTTGTCCCATGGCTGGTAACCACACAAACACCTTGTCTACATTCCCAGCTGCTAGCTTCTGTCTGTAAACCTAGGCAAGCACCGTCATCAGCTCCAACTGTTTTTGTTCACCTTATATCGTCTCTCGGCTCAGCTCCCATCTGCCAGGAACCGGAGTTTCGCGTGAGTCAGGGAGGGCCAACCTGAACAAATGGCTGACTCCTAAACTACTGCTTTCGCAGATTGTAGTGATTGATCGTGGATTGCCTTTACTTCAGCGTGAAATACAAAGGTGATGAAGGATTTTTTTGTTTTGTTCTATAAGTAATGTCATTTGTGCATATATCTAACTTATAATTTAATGGCTGCCACATTTAGGACTGTGGAACTAAGAGCCAAGTCTATTTATGAATGGTTGGAACTGAAGGGTTTCAGAAGAGAATTTGTCTTTTGCAGGCCAAGTCCTTTGCTGGTTACTTATTTGTGCAGAACACCAAGCTTGCATGCCACTTCAGACTAAAAGGCATATTCCAGGTCACACAACAGAAAATTAAGTGCTTATTCTACAACTTCTGTGAGGGAAGAACTGATTTAGTACAAGCAGAATATGAACATTGCCTGCACTTTGTTCTTGTTTTGAAAAACTAACCAACCAAGAAATATTAGGGAATAAAGAGAAGGAGAAACCTCTTCTGAACTTCTTAAATATTGCTTTGGATATTCTCAATAAATACCTTTTATTTTCCATAGTTGTATAGTAAGAAATGAGATAGGGAAATAAGCAGTTATTAAATAAAATGCTGACTGGGAAGTATTTAATTCCCCAGAAAATCAGGGAAGAGTACCATTTGTCTTTATCTGGCATGTCAGTAGCTATTTCCTCTATCTAAGCACCAGGTGGCATTGTTACTGTGATTATCATCAGAAGACATTATTTTCCATCTTGCTTATAAATTTCATCTTATATCAAGATGACTAACAGTACTGTTTTTTTTTTTTTTTCTGAAATGCAGTTTTTAGTCTCTATGGAAAAAATCAGCTTGACTAAAGCTTGGTCTAATTTTTTTGGTACCTGCTGATGAAGACACTTTTCAGAACCTTTGTCAAGTCCTTAGGTTTGTAGTCACAGTGTTACAGGCTAGCATGTATATGTATCATCCTGTGGTTAAATGTTTTGCTCTCTCTCTTCCTCTCCACCCTGGTACAATTTCATGTTCTTTTTTTCAGTTTCTCCTTAAGCAAAATATTTGAAGGCTTGATCATTTATGTTCTTATAACCAATCTTTTTAGGAATCATGCAAAAATGAGTACTCTTGATTCTTGTTTCATTAAATATTTAAATAAGTATTACACAAAACGTTTCCACAGTCTGAGGGTTTTTTGTTTTGTTTTGTTTTTAAGTTCTTCCTTTTGCTGCTATTTACAATGAATGTTTTTCCTGCTTTTTCTCTAGGTCCTGTCTGTAGCATATGCGTATCATCTTTCGGAGCAAGACCAGTAGCAATCTTCAGTGGCTTTATGGTGGCTGGTGGCCTTATGATGAGTAGTTTTGCACCTAACATATACTTTCTATATCTTTCATATGGGATTGTTGTTGGTAAGAAAGAGCTCCCTTTTATATAGACACTTAGTCTTTATTGTTCTTAGTCTTGCTTTACAAATCTGGAAGAGGAAGCTGATTCACGTAGGCAGCTGTAGTCTGGGACTTCAGTTACCAAGGAGTACTTTACTTTGGGGAAGGGTCACACAGGCAGCTTGTTACCATGTAGTAAGTGATGAAGGCACTACTGTTTGTCAGAATTCAAAAACAGTTTGTCCTCTGTTGATGCAATTGTTAGAGGTGGAAAGACTCAGGTTTTACCTAAGAGATAGAATCAAGCAGTTCTTCAGTGGGCAGGAAGCACTAATCTTAAAGTAATAAAGTCTTTTCAGGAATTTTGTCATGTACTCATTCAAATTTGGTAAATTAGAGATAATTAAGAAGTGGTGTTGTTCTCCACATAACTGGATTGAACCTAACATGCTCGGGTATTAAGCATGAAAGTGCTGTTCTCCTGGCAGGGGGTGACCTATCTCTCTGCTTCAGAGGGCTGCTGTGAGTGGTTTATCAAATTGCAGATTAACTGTGTCAAGAATCCAGGCGCTTTGCTGGCCAGCAGGACCCAGCAGGGCGTGCTGGCTTAGGCATGGTGCCATGCAGATGAAGCTGTACTGTTTGCCAGGGCCAGTCCCAGGACTGAAAGCCATTTAACTGCTTCCACATAGCACAGAACCTGAGCTGGTGAAATCCTCAAACCAAGCCAGCTCCATACAGTTTTGGTTACTGGGACTGGCTGTGGGGAGAGAAGGGTGGAAAGTGCAGGCAGCCTAATGTCTCTCTCTGTGTGACCGGTGCTGAGCTAGATCTAAGGATATCTCTGTGTCTGGGGTACACTGCTGTATCATGTGGGGAATAAATGGGAGCATTCATTTCCCAGAGTATGCTACATGCTTTATTTCCAAATCTTTCTTCAGGGCTTGGATGTGGCCTTTTGTATACTGCAACGGTTACCATCACTTGCCAATATTTTGACAAACGCAGAGGCCTTGCACTTGGTCTGATTTCAACAGGTATGATTTTTAATTGTTGTTCGCTCTATCTAACTTTTCAGTGCTGATACAGCTACCATTACTCTGGCAATAGTAAAACAGAAGATTGTATTTTGCTGTTACTTCCCAAAGTACTTCTCAAGTCAAAACACAGTAGCAATGATGATGTAACAGCAGGCTTCAGATAAAATAGTAACTACATTTGCAGGTGTATGGTGCAGATTATCCATAATGATGAGAAAAGGGGGTTCGCCAAAATGAAAGCAGATTACAAGTAGCTTGGGCTGTATGCCATGAGTAATGCCAGGGGAACCTTTCTGTAGAGCTCTCTTCTCTCTCTTTGTTACTTATATGAGATCACAGGTAAGAGAGAGTCTGGAGATACAGGATGTAATTGCTGGGTTACTGTAATCTCACAGAGCTCTGTCTGTTAAGGAATAATTGAAGTTTGGGCTTTTTTTTTGATTCTTCTCTTCTTTATCTTACTTTCTGATATAAAAGGAGACTAATGTCTGAAATCTTTCAAAAGGTCACCCTAACTTTGTCCGTGCATGTTACAGGGATCCTAGAGGACAGAGCCTCTGATAATACAAGCAAAATTCTTTGAAGGGTGCTGGACAGCCTTTCTCATCCTATCTCTGAGTCTTTAGGTTGTGTGGTGTTGTCCTTTATACCAAAAGTAATTGCTAACTTAATGAACCAAGTCAGAATAGATAAAGAAGCACGCTGTTCCACACCTGGCTTTCTGTGTTGTACAATGTCTCTCCTCTGATCCTTTTTCTCACGTAGCTGTTATTAGAGAGAAGCTTGATCAATGTGGTCAGTGTTGCAATATATTAATGCCTGATACACACCAGCATATTGAACGGGAACCTCTGTGAAAGTGTCCCTTGGAATAGCTTTCATTGGCTTTTATTGGGTTTACAAGTGGTCTGCTGTAAGGCCTGATCTTATTGAGTCTTAGTTGATTTTAGTACCTTGAAGATAAAACAAGTCTGAACTTTACAATTTTTGTTGTGTTTTTAGCACTGAAGTATATGAATTGCATTAATAAAATCTAGGGACCAGTCTTCAGAAAATCATTTCAAATTAGAGATTGTCTTTAATTTGACATGAAAAAACAATGCTCTGTATTTGTGAGTGGAGATCCATTGATTACAATAGATCTATGCTTGCTTCAGCCAAGACCGTTTTCTTTACAGTAGTAGGATTGCATAAAATGCTTGTACCCATGGTAATTGCGTACCTTTCAATATTTTCTTCTGAATAGCCAAATTTCTCAAATGCATGTTTGCGTTTTGAGCCCCCTGCAAGGCTTCAGAAATGCCTTTGGAGTAAATTCACTTGTAAAATGCGAGCCACCCTCCCTAAACATCAAACAATCACTTGCTGTTTGTAGGAGGGCTCTTGGTGAACCACTGGTCTGTTTCCTTGCCCTGGAGGAGGAAGGTGGCAGCAGTGAGGAGAAAGGGGAAAATAATCTTGGATGAAATTCTAACTGTACTAACTCAAAATGGTACCTGAAGGAGTATATGTATGTATGTGCTTGGCAGAAGGATGGCTTAATTGTTTTTGATGTTTTTGTTTGTCAGAATATTAATCCTACTTGTTTCTGACATGTCTGCTAGTGTTAATCATTACAAATTGTTCAGGTATTTTGAAACACTTTTTTATTTTGGGCCTACTCAATAAAGATGGTTGTGCATTCTTACAAAGGTGGTAACACCAGTTTGTTAAATTGGGAAGAGGAGCACAAATGACTTAGCATTCCTGGGACTGTGTTTTGTAGTTGCTGAAATGTTGCAAATTGTTATTAGTGAATTAAGTTCTCAGCTCTCCAGTTTAAACCGATCTTATTTTCATTTTATAGGCTCAAGTGTTGGACTTTTTATATATGCAGCATTGCAAAGAGAGCTTATTGACCTGTATGGACTGGATGGTTGTTTGCTAATAGTTGGTGCACTGTCTCTAAATATATTAGCATGTGGCAGCCTAATGAGACCATTGGAGTCATCAGAGTCCCCTTCACCAGAAAAAACGTGTGTAGACAAAGTCCCAGACCAATGTTTTGTTTACCATGAAAAAGAAAAGACTGTTGAAGAAAACATAAGCATCCTGGAAAAGGGCTGTATTGATGAGAAATGTGCGAACAACGTGCCTGATTACAAACAAGATAACATTTTAAATAAGAATGTATTAAGCTCAATAAATATAAATGAGAAAGACACTTATAAAAAGAAAGTTGTGGAACAGACAAACTTCTGCAAGCAACTTGCCAAAAGAAAGTGGCAGCTCTATTTGAACTACTGGGAGGAAACCATTGTTCTTTTTAAGAACAAAGTATTTTCAGCTCTCTTTGTTGCCATCTTGCTCTTTGATATTGGTGGATTTCCTCCTTCCCTGCTCATGGAAGATGTAGCAAGAAGTGCAAACATTGATGAAGAAGACTATCATATGCCCCTTATTTCCATTATAGGCATTATGACTGCAGTTGGCAAACTTATTTTAGGAATACTGGCAGATTTTAAGTGGATTAACACTTTATATCTATATGTAATCACCTTACTAATGACAGGAGTGGCCTTGTTTGCAATTCCATTTGCCAAAAGTTACCTTACACTAGCAATGCTTTCTGGGATTTTGGGTTTTCTGACTGGGAACTGGTCAATTTTTCCATATGTAACAACGAAGACTGTGGGAATTGAGAAACTGACTCATGCGTATGGGATACTGATGTTCTTTGCTGGACTTGGAAATAGCCTCGGACCACCGATTGTAGGTAAGGTCAAGTTAGATAGATATGTTAAAATTAACAGAAAGAACTGCCCGCAGGCAAATTAATTCTAGTTGGTCCTCATTCCAATGAAAAGATGAAGTAAAAATCTGAAAAATTAAATCCTGTTTCTCTTGAGCTGGGCAATCTGATTTTGTTCTGTTTTCATCTTTGATGAAAAGCACATTTTCATGTGTAAGTGGTCAATGTGTATTAGATTTCAGTCTCTTTATTTAATGGTGCTTTTCTAACTTACAGTGCTGTGTCCAATTTAACTCCTCATTGATGCTCTTTTATTTTCACCCTCAGGTTGGTTTTATGATTGGACGCAGGAGTATGACACTGCATTCTACTTCAGTGGCTTTTGTGTTTTACTGGGAGGATTTCTTCTGCTGTTGGCAGCACTACCCTGCTGGAATGCCTGTACCAATCAGAGCTCAAAGCTGCCTCCAAATACTTACTCCTACAAAGCTGCATCTAGTGCTTAGGTGACGACTGGAAAACACTTCATGCTTTTTTTATATTATAGAGCAAAGTATTTTAGTAATTTTCCACTTATTTATGAAGTCCAAAAATCCTCATCCACTAGAAAAATTCCATTGCTGGTTGGTGTTACTTTTTTTTTCTGTCTTTTTTTTCTTTTTTTTCTTTTTAAGAACAGTCTTATTTTGTCTACTATGCACTGTGTTTTCAGCCTTTGTCTACTGTAATTTTCTTTCGCCTGTAATGGGTATATTCTGCTGTATTATCAGCTGTACTGTTTTTTATAAGGGTTGGGCGGTGTAGAGGTCAAGATTTCGAAGCAAAAATGAAGGCCTGTTTCTTGTCCAAGAAGGCTGGCGTTTCTGTCACCTTTTATAGGTCTCCAAGTTGCACAATCAGACTTTACAAAACATTAATTTGCCTTATGATAATGTAATGCTGTGGCAAGGTGCTTATAACATCGTGTTTAGATTAACTTTTTGGACTTTTTAAAGTTTCTCCAATTTACAATGAAGTGCCAATTGGGGGGGGAAGAAGAGGGAGAACAAAACCAACCTTGTGTTGCATAACTGAAATTCATGATGGAAGTAAAGATTCTTACTACCACTGCAACTAAGAACTGTTTATAAATATTGCACATTTTGTGAAGTCTGTTTATAACACTGTTGAACCAAAATCTTTTAAACCAAGGAATAAATGTGATTGTTGAAACCACGTAAAGAAATGCTGACTTGGTTATCCAAGTTGAACATCTTTAGATTGGAGTTGGAGATCTGCTCACAGAAGCCTGCAGGTGAGTGGTTCTAAGCAAGTTGCTGCAGTCTGGCAGTACGGGGTGCATCTCTCGTTGCACAGTTCTGATTTAGTTGGTTGAACCCACTGCAGAGACCTTGTCCTTAGTCATAGAGCTTTAAACTGTGGATTTGATTGAAAAAGGTAAAACTTGATAACAGTATATTCTTTGTTATTTTTTTTAATTGATTTCAAAGCAAGGAGAGAAGTGAGTAAAAGGGATCAAGAAAAAGTGTGGGGAAGTGATAACAGAAGAGGTAAGGGACAAGCTGAGGTGGTGAGAGTTGGGACACTTGAACACCAAACAGGCTCTGAGTGAGCTCCTGAAGCTACTGCCCAGAAACTCCCAAGCTGCAGTCCAGCTCTGTGTGCCTGTGTTGTTTTTTCCCTTGTGTTTAGCTTGAGGTTTGAGGTTGGCATGACCAGGGGGATGCTACGTGAGGCTGAAGGCTTTCCTGAGCAAGGGAGCTGATACAAGGCATGATGGCTCAGCTAGGTCTGCACTGCCCTGCAGGCCCTGGGCAGTAGCTGTTGCTTCGCTGCTACTCCCACACTGAAGACGTGTCTGGTTGCTCTTGCACTGTAGTCATAGGAATCTCCTGTCCACTGGTGGCACATCCTGTGAGCTTTGGCTTCTTGCTCTAGGATTGAAACATGTTAGGAAACCTTGTATGAGGTGGAAGTTCTTAGACTTTCCTGAGCTGCATACTGTAGAGTTGTCTGCAGCTGCCCAAGCAGAACATACTACTTCTCAGCAGTAGTATTGTCTTCAGATGTCTGCTGTGAGTCTGGCTCATAAACAATCCATAAGATAAAAAACAGACGAGTAATGAGCAACTTTTATTGTCGAAGTACTATGAACAGAGTTACTGTTTTTGCAGAACTCATTAAGCAAGAGTGATATAACCTTTAAGTGGGGCAGACATATGTGTAAGTTTTGTTTCCCTTTTCTGATCTAAGCTGGGAAAAAGCATGTTGTCTTAAGACATTTTCTGCTGGCTTTCTGGGACTCACTTACTTCTGTTTGCATTTAAGCCTGACAAAAATAACAATGTAGTTATTTGGCTTTGTATTTTTTCCTCCATGTGTCATCTGGGTGTAACTACTGTGGTTTTTATTTCTTGGATCCCTTATTTAATGCACGTGGAAAAAAATATCAAGTACTCAATGTATGTACAAATGCAATTCCTGTTCCAAACTGGTGTCCTGTGTATCTGATGTGGATTTGCATCAGTTGTATGGCAGCTGTAGTCAGATTTCACCGCACGCACATGGAAGTGGTACCATTTTACACATCTTAGAGAAACTGCTACAGTATACTGGATATAATCAGAATGTGTGTGCCTGCAGATTAATATCTTTTAAAGTCTTTCACTTCCTGCCAATGATACATTCTTAGTACTTTAAATATGAAACAGTTATTACATCACTTGACAGTTTTTGGAAAAACTCGGCTACAGTTGTTAATGATTGGGCAACGTGTAGCACACTTTTGCAGTGGAAATAATGTCTATTATTAGACAGCTTGATGTGTTTGGAAATCTGACTAGTGATCTGTGACAATTTGCTGATGTAACCCTACCCGTCAGGGAGGAAAGAGCCCAGGTTGTGGAATAACCTTATATTACCACTGCAGTCAATGTGTGTTAGGACTAATCACCTGGTTGATTACAGTGACCATAATAATTGATAAACAAGACCAAGGATTTAATGCTTCAATTTTCACTTCTACTTCTCAGGTTTTGGGAGGTTCATTTTCAATAAGATGCTTCCAGGGTCACCACAACCTGAATTTTGTCTGAGAGCTTTTACTTTTTCTGTCTGGCAGGCTTCATTCAATTTGACCAATAGGCTCAAATGTTTTTGTAGGAGAGGTACACCATGATTATTTATGCCTCATTTGTTTGATAACTAGGTCATTAATGTTGACAGGCTCTTAGATGCAGGTAGATAGACAGTTCTGCCATGTAGAATTTAATTCTGCATCCTTTTGAATCTTATAGTCCTTGACAAACAGCTCTACAACGGGAGGAGTTAGAAGCTTAGATAATTATTCTTTATACTCTATTGTAGAAGTAAAAGTTATTGTTGCATAAATTAATTAGTTGCTGTGGACTTGGTCATGAATAAAACATTTATCTTATTTGCAGATCTTAAAATTTATTGTAGTTACCAAAACATGAGAAAAATGAAACAGCTAAGTTTTATTAGATTTATAGGCTGTTATGTGCCTTGCTTAATTCGTAGTTTTTAAGGCTAGCAGCAAAAATTGATTGCATTCCTTTGGTAGCTGTTAATTTGCCTACATCCTGCAGATACTGGATTCCAGCATCACATACTGCCATTGAGCAATGTGCTGAATAAGGGCTACAGATCTTATGCTATGAAAATTGGCTGAGATGTTTGCATTGGATTATACTGACATTGCAGTATTTTTGACTTGAAAGATATTTCGCGAGGCTCTTCAGAAGGGCAAGTCTGGTGTATGTGTTGGCCTGAGTATTGTGCTGGTAAAATATAAACGATACAGAAATTGGACAGATATTTCAAAGGAAGTGGCAAAAGCTTCTTTCTAGTTTGAAATAGAATTCCTCAGATTCAAAGGACTGTTTCAGTGATGTTTTGCTGTAGACTCAATTAATTATGCTGAAGAGACAAGTTAGACTTGTCAGTCATCTTACCAGAAGATTCTCAGTCAGAGCTAAAACCAAGTGGTACTGGCATGAATGCATCTCTCTTGACTTTTTATGCCTACAGATGCTCAAGACTTCATTTGGTGGGGAATGGGAGCCTTGAGCATGTGAGGATGACAGATCATTTGGCTCCAGAGTGTCACCACGGAGTGTTTTTTCCCCTGCTTCTGTCATTGCAGACTGAGAGTCTAAACTCTCCTACGTTTTCCTGGTGTCACAGTTCATGTCGAAAAGTAAACATGTTTTCTATCATGAACAGCAATGACTAGATGTTGCTGAGTAACAAGACGGAAGCCTGCCCACCTGTTCTGTAAATGGCCAGTGCTCAGACCAACTCTATACTTACAGTTCATGTCTGGATTATGTATTTTTTTCTGTGGTTTTAACTTTAAGTTGTGGTAACATGAAATACACATCAGGTTGCATTAGGTCATGCTGCCTTCTGTTGGAATCAAATTACTTTGCTGTTTAGTTGAAATGTTCCTGGGTCAGAGTGGCTCTCTCCTTGCTTTGCATTACTTAGGGGGCTGTCCTTGCAAACTGGGATAACTGAAATCTTCTGGCATGTTTTGCATTAAAATAAAACCATGTATGGGGGCACGGGTTCATAGAAATGCTATTATTATTTATTATTTGTTCCAAATGAAACAGGTTTATTTGGCGATTCTGTGAGGGAATAAAGGACAAAAGAATTACATTTGTGAGAGTGGGTTTGACAATCTGGTGTCTACCTAGGCACTATCAATTGTAATAATAGAATGAAGTAGTCGCTGTTTTGGCTGTGTGGTTGGCTGTTATGGCTACCAAAAACAGAGGAAGAGAGCTGGGGAAGAGGGAATTCCCACTGAGCACACCATGTACCATGGTGCTTCAGAAATCAGAGGCTTGGATTTGTCTGTGACAGACAGGATTACTGAAAACAGGGTTATGTCATCTTGCCTGGAACTGGAAGGGCTAATGAAGCTGCTGCTGCCACCATTTCAGTTTTTTGGAGGAAAGACGTCACATTAAAAGGTTTTGCACCTTTTTCAAGTTTACTCTAGTTTTGTTTGAGAACATGAATCACAAGACAATAGAAGACAGAGTTGCTAAAATTAATACGAAGGAGCAACTAATTTGAAACTATTGAATCAGTGAGGACCAAAGATGTTTAAATTGTGTGCTATTGGAGAAATACGGATAAAAACCTGCCTCCGCCTGACTTTTACATGTGTTTGGGTAGTGTTCATGCATGGTGCAAGAGGATGCTGAAGTCTCCACTTACCATATTCCTCCCGCCCCCCTTTTTTTTCAGTCCTCACCTCAGATGTTGTGCAAGCTAGATGCAGAGAACAGGCAAGGACTAACCATGTTTTATTTCTTCACAGCTCTTCAAAGATTTCTTCAAAGAGGCAATAATGTGTTGGAACTGTATTATTTCTGCAAAATGGAAGTGTGCAGTGCCAGAGATAATTACTCCAGCTAGAGATTCATAGCCCATGTTTTCTGATCTTCCTTCAAAATGGAGAGAAATGAGGCAGCCACCAGCAAACACCAATGAAATTTGCATGAAGAGAAAAAGTTTTATTTAACTTTTCAGACCAAGCCCCTATTCCCATGACTCCCTTTTCTTTGTGTGTGTGTGTACTGCACCAAGTAGCAGGTTGAATATATTTGCATTTCTGGCAGGGATGGTAAGACTCTAGGGATGGAGGGTGTTTTTTTTCTTCCCATCACATATTTCTTTGTGTAAGAAATAGCATATGCGCTGACATATCAACTGAAATAAGGAGCAGTTGCAGAATAGCCCTTGCACCTTTGCTCAGTTTTTACCAGACAGCCTTTATGGAATATAATTACTACTTCCCAGCTAGTTTGAATATATTTTCCTCTCAATTTCACCATCTGTGTCAAAGTTTGGGATTTGCTTTCACACAATTAATTTCCTGAATGGAGAATTCAGTTATCAGCTTTATTCATGTGTATTTTGAACTTAATATTCTGGACTAAAATGTTTTAAAAATAATTTGTAAGTCCTGAAAAGAGCTTTACTTCTTTCATTACCCACAGCTGTTTTTCCTGATGTTCCTGCTCTTTAGGAGCAAGAGCAAGACAGTGCCTTTAGATGATGAAGCAATATTGAATTTTGAATGCTGACTTGTTTTCCCTGGAACAGCATCAAGAAAATTAAGAGGTTTAGGTGCCAGATTGAGATTAGAGGAAGAAAATGAAATTCAAAACAGGAAGCAGAGAGAGGCAGGCTCCAACTCACCTTCATGCCATTTCCCCCCAGGTGGAGAAGTATGTTGACAGTGATTGACCTGTCACATGCCAGGTACTTGCAGTTCTGCAAAACTGCCAAAGAAACATGCACTTATCTGCATGGTTTTTCAAAGCCTTTAAAAGAAAGCTGATGCTGGAGAGTTTAGGTGGGGGAGGTGAGCTGGGGAAGCAAGCAAGCAGTCCTAACACATGCCTCCTGCTGTTTCGTTGGACAGTTCTCCACATGCCTGTAGTTCAGCTGCTGGAAATAGGCTCTGCTGAGCCACTGCAGGACACCAACACATCCACTGCCAGAGATGGGTGCAGATAGAGGGAAGCAACTGCAAGCTTGCCAGGTGGGTTAATGTAGTGCTGCGTCTACAGTAATAAATAGCCTTGCCATGACTCAGGAGATATTTGCTGAGGCACAGCACTGGAGTGGTGTCTGCCTGGCTGATGGAGAAGGGGGCACTTCCTTTTTGCTTGGCCTCACTGTGCAGACATGCCTGCCTTTGCCCCAGGCATCCTCATCCTGAGGAGACCACCCGATCAGCTGTGAACAGAAATAAAACTGTTAAGAGGGGACACTGCTAGCAGCTATTGAGCTAGGCTGGCAGGAGGGACTGTGGCCTGTGTACTTTCCCCATAAGCACACTGAAAGCAATGCATGTAGCAACAGGGAAGAGCTACATTCCTGTCAGGACACCAAATCTTCCTTTCTGATAATTTGGCTTGGTGAGTAGACGTGCTTGGTAGTCAAAATACTGTGATGGGGGTTATGCGGCAACCATCCTTTATGTCTGTACTAACACTTCTGGTTTATTTCTCCACAGCTAAGTTGTGGAGAAATATATTGTATATTGATACAGTAGTGATTAAAATAGAAGTACCATTTTTTCATGCCTCATTTCTTGCCAATGATTACCTAATACACGTGTTTTCCTCCCCTACATACTTCTGTATTGGTGGTCATTAATATTTCCTTTTTTTTTTTTCTTTTGTTTGAGAGACCCAGTGTAGTTTCTCCATTAGCTCCATCTACTTACCTTTGAAATGTGTGATTTTTTCATAACGTATTCATATTTCAGTTTCAAGTGGTTCATGATGAATTGGAATAAAATAGATAAGTGCTATGTGTCAAGGGTGGCAATGAAACCTGCTTTGGAAGCCTGTAAGACAGATTTATCTGATGGAAACTCATCTGCATATATCTGGTTCTGAATGTTTTTTGTGATAATTCAGGGATACTTTTATGGTATAAGGACACCAGAGTTGTCAAGCCTGAGATATGGTGTAACTGTTGCATCATAACACTCCTAACAAGGGTTCATGCTGTTCCCAAGATGTTACATAGAGAAGGAAAAAAATGCATTCCTGAACTGGACAGCTCTGAAGATTTTGAGCCAAGGAGTAGACAGTGTAATTTTTCTGTTTTTCTTCTGGTCAGACAAATCGCTAGGGCCTCTTAGTGTTTCCAGTCATAATTGCTGAAGCTCTCAGCTATAAGAGAGATCAGCACACACTGCTGGATGCTGCCATGCTTTTGTGTGCCTGTCATGGTGTATTATCCTATTTTTAAAAAGCTGTATGAATTGCAAAGTCAGAGCAATAGTGTCCTCATTTATGCAAGTGACTTTTTGGAGATCCCTACCCAAAACAAACTGTGAGGTAAAAAGGGCCAGACAGACCATGTTGGAATCCTGCATCCCCTACTTAAGCCATCAGCTTCTTGTACTCCCTCTTCTCACAGTGCCTTTCCACCTCCCTCAGCTCCCACATGGTCTAACGTGGGTCTTAACAGCTGTGGGGTTTCTGCCTGGGTGCATGTGCTGATTCACCTGCTGCCACCTGCAAAAAGCAGCACCATTATCTGTGAGATCCTTTGGGATGCTACCTGGGTGGCCTTCTCCATTAGGCAGGCATTTGTTTTGATATATGGAAATAGAAGATTTTTTTAAATGACCTAGAGGTTGATTATGTGAACTCATACTGTCCAGTGTTCTTTATGCAGCACAGTTCGTAATCTGCCTGTACTGACAGTGAAAGTTAGCACCTCCAGCAGAGCAATTGCACAGGGTCGAGTGTTTCAGTACGCATGGAGCAAATTTTGTGCTGTGTTCATGAGCTGATTAATTTTTATTTAGGCCGTTCTCTGACCTCACGTGCTCAAAAGGGTTTTTCTTTTCTGCCATTATTCACTTGAAAAAAAACAATGTAAAAGGCCTAAACACTCTAAATGCAACAAGGCATCAACACAATTAAAATCAAGGCATCACAAATTCTGTTTCAGGATAACAACAAATTCTGTTTTGGGACTTTTAGGATACCAGGAGACAAGAAGTGTGACTAAAACACAAGCATTTTTAGGTGGACAGTGCTTCCAATGAGAAACATATAGTATTGATCCTGAATTGGTGTTGTATGCCCAAGTATCCTTGAAAAGCTGCTGTTGAAATTGTCACTAGCTAATGAGGATCATGTCATGGAAGTGCTGGCTAACAGTTGTGGTTGGGTTGAATTTCTTCAGTTCAAGTCAAGCTTTATGTGTTTATTTTTGAACACCATGTTTCTCCTCTGATCCTGAGCATCCAATGCTCAAAGCCTGTGGTTTGCAAGCTACTCTTCAGCTGGGACCAGCCACACGGCCCTCCCCTGTGTTTACTTCTAACTCAGAGCCACCGCAGCCTCTCCAGCTGGACCTGAGCCATGGCAGGGAAAGCGGCATGTCAGGACTGCTTGAGCTGCATCCCCACTGTGGCCTCCCTGCAGGCATGTGTTCTGGCTTGGTGGCTCTTGCCCACCAAGAAGGGCTTCCTTTCCTTTTTGCCTGGCTGCTTTCAGACTCCTGAAACTGAGATGTGGATTACTAGATCAGCAGAACAGGCTGCTTGCAGTTTTGAAAGAAAACTAAAATGAAGCATAAAACTTCAGTTAATTATTTTTCTTGCTGCTACCGTTTGTTTTGTTTTGTTTTGTTTTGTTTTACTGCTGCTGACAGTGGATTTACCACAGCTACCTCTGCCCTCTCCCACAGGGATCCTGTTTCTAATGCTTCTTTAAAAAAAATCTAAGAAAGAAAATGAAACTTTTATGTTTTCCTTTTATATTTATTGTTGTATATTGATTTCTCCTCTATCTTATCAAGAAAGCAGCAGGCCTCAAAAGCCAGCCCTGTTAGTAGTTGGAGGCCATACCTCCACTTAAGAGTACCAAAGCAACCCCTGATGTTCCCCCAGCCTCCTTGCACCACCCAGGCCAGGGCACTGACTTTTCTCACAAGCCTTCCTCTGGGTAGCAGGGTGTTAGGGGACCAAAAGTTTAGGTTTTAATTTAGAGATGGCCCTTGAAGTCAGGGTGGCCTCCTAGGGTACCACACATCATAGTCATGCAGCCAAAGTCCTGCAGAAGTTCGCTTTGATCAGAGGTTGTGAAGCAAGGGTTTGAACTGCAGCTGCATGGTATAAACAGTTACATGTTTTGTTTGTCATGTCTGTCACTTCTGCTCTTCATACAACAGCAATGCATGGAGAAATCTCTCTGAACTCTGTTACTTTGTATGGAAGGAGAATTCTGCCCGGGGCTTAGGTCTCCTTGCTGTATTTGCAGCAAGGATTGCAGGACCACCTCTGCAGCATGCCTCGTATGCCCTCTAGCTGCTGCAGGCTTTCTTGAGAACCAAAATATCTTTTTCCATTTTATGTAAGCCTCACTGCATTTTGGTTTGAACTCAGCAGGCAACCCTTGGAAACAAAGCCTTGGGTAACTGCAGTTAGAGGAGCAGCAGAGAGCAAGTGGTCGATTGTAGTCACTGCTGACTTGTTTGTGCTGCTACTGCTGTGATGATCCAATAGAAAAAAAATGTGCTTGCTGCTCAGGCAGTGAGTTTGTTGCTTTAAAAGGTATTTGCTTGGAGTTTACACGTTCAGCTGAAGCAGGGGGGAACAAGGTGTCAGAAGGATGATTCTCATGAAATCTAGGAAGAAGGGAGTGGAAACACCCTGTGTGGTAGGGAGAGAAGGGTTGGGGATTTATTTATTTATTTATTTAACAGGGTTGGTGTGAGATATTTTATGTAGAAAGCAAATTGCTGCCAGCCTGCAGGCACAGTTAGCTGGAGAGCTGGTGGCTCTGAGTGCCTTGTGCTTTCATCTGTCGCAAAGGGTGCTGGGGGTATGGCACCATCAGCCTTGGTGCTGCCTGTGGGCTCAATGCTTTTGAACCAGCTTACCTATCAAGTGGGTAATTTCACAGGATGGCTGTGCTGGAGGGGTCAGGGCAGGGTTGGGGCCCCTCAGCTGCAGCTGTGGTGATGGACCCAGGTGGAAAATGTTTGTGGTGACCAGGCTCATCTGCTCAACTGTGTGCACACCAGCAAGTAGCCATTACAAGGTCCCTCTCCTGTAGTTCTGGGGGAGACTGGGTTGCTGGGTAAGGTGGCATCAGCCCCCTGTGCAGAGCAGGTGAGGGGGCTGTGGGTGATGGTGGTGGCAAGGAGAAGGCTGTGGCTTTGTGTGTAGCCCAGGGTGGCACAAGGGACAGGAGGGAGTTGAGATGATGGTGGGCTGTGGGGTCTGCATGTGGCTGTTTTCCCCACACCTGTCTTCTGAGCTTTTTTGTTCACCATGCCCATGTCCTCCTCCATCACATTGTCACAATCAAAGCCTGCTTTTTTGGTGCTGGAGGGAAGTCCAGATAATGCCTGCTAAGTTCTGTGCAATATCTGCCTGGCAGAAGAGTCTGGCACCCTGTGGACCTGGAGGATAAAAAAAATAAAAATAATACATAAAAATGCTGGAATACCCAGATCTGGAGCATGCAGAGAGGGCAGTGAGGAGTTTTTGTCAAAACGCAAACCCTACTCAGTATGCAGTTGGCCATCTTGCTACACCTGGGGGTAAAGGTGGTGGTGGGCGTGCACTAATATGAGAGCAAGGCCCTCACCTGTGTGCACTCTCATCTCACCCAGCTGGGCAAGAAAACCTCAGATCATAGGGCAAGAAATCCTTAAACAAAGCATTTCCACATTTCATTGTGAGATCATGTGGAGAAGTAAGTGAGCTAAAAATCTGTATTATTTTTTAAGTGGTATTCACTCTACTAAGGTACCATCTGTGTTGAACCATCACTGTGGTGTGCTGACAGAGTAACTCCTGTTGTAGTATCCTACCAGGGGTTTCTCTAAGCTACTGTATTTTATTTATTTATTTATTTATTTTAAATGCAAAATGTACCCATTAGAAAACTGAGTTTGAGTTAAGAATCTGTTGCATTTAATTGCAACATTAGCTGCTTCATGGTGGTTTACTTAGTAGAAGAGGCTTTGGGTCTGAAAGCATTGTAACGTAGTATTACAGTATCTACATCTTAACAGTATCTACATCTTCTGGATTTCAAAATCTGGCTGGATCCTTGCTCTTATGTTTACCAAAATGTTTGTGCAGATGTTATATAATTGTATATTTATACTGTGTGTGTGCTGTGGGCCACCTCAAAATATTGTACTTACCACTGGTGGCAGGCAGAGCGGACAGCAGGTAATACGAATAATTTCAAACCTGCATTGAAAGAAGCTGCTCAAAACTACATATCAAACGTGTGATCTGTGAGCTTTCAGGAAGCTGTGCCATTGTGTTATGGTGCTATGGTAACATCCCTTGATGGTAACACATAGTGAACTTTTGCAATGTGACTCTGGAGGCAAGTGTTGGCTACAAAAAAAAATCCTTCCTTCTCTGCTAGGAGTTATGTTCTACCTGGGACAGACTCTGGAGTGAAACTGCTGATTATGATGATACTTAGCAATTATACTATGATAAGTTAATTACAGAGGAACAACCCAATGGCTGTGGTTTGCTTTGGCTGGAATGCATGAATTTATAATGGGAAGAAAGGTGATGGCATCTTCTGAGCTGCACAGCTGAAATACTGATATTCTCCTGCGGTCTAATATGGGAGCAAGTGCTTCCCTTTCAATTTGTGTAAGTGAATTTCAATCTGACTTCTGAGTCTCTCTCATGTCTTTAATTCTTTCTGAGGAAGATGCACTTCTTTTCTCAACCCAACTGTTGCATCTGAAGAGGTTAAGAGGAGGTATTTACAGTAAAATACCAGATGTGTTAAAAGTCTCTCTTTTAAAAATCTTACATCTTGTGTTTTAAAACATTTTTATATGATTTATATGATTTTTTTAAAGGCAATTATTAATGCTTTACCATTATTATCAAGTTCTAAGCTTGCTTTTGTATTGAAAGAGCAGAATAAGGTTTAATTTTTTCAGTCTGTGTATGTGTTTGTGTGCATTTGCCATGGCAACAAGGCTGAATACAGCCAACTCAAGTTCTGGCTTGTGGCGTTGTTGAAAGTATGCATTTTATGAGCTGAAAAACAGCTTTTTCTATAGCAAATTCAGCTACAAATCTGTAGGAAAATCTTTCCTTTTTCCAGAAGGAAATGGAGTAATAAAAACATTGAAGGTTAGTTTTAGAATGTGTTGGGATGGGGCTATAAAAAATTAGAATCCGCCTTTAAAATGAAATTGTATATTGTTTAAATCTTCCTAATGGAGAACTGGTACCAACATTTAAATATAGATATTTCACAGTTGGTTTTCTGCTTTCATTGTGTTGTGTAAAATGTTTAACTCTTTAAATATGAGTCCTCTTGTATGCGACTGTGAACGTACCCTGACCAATAATAGGTAAATAACACAATTTTCGTGGCTTTAAGTTAAGTTTGTGACTTGTGGCCACCTAGATTTGAATGTAGAAGTAGTAAGACTTGTGGAGCTCAAAATGGTTGCTGCTGTGACATGTTGTTCTTCTCAGCAGCCGGCTTTGAAGGAGGTCCTGCTTTTAGGGTCTCACATGATATCTAAACCTATTGCTCATGTCCTTTCACATTCCTCTGTATTTTAAACTTCCTTGTTGGATCTCTGGCTGGGCTTTATCATTAGATCATTCTTTATTTGTGAGTTACGCACAAAAGTTACATGTGCTTCAGTGTGGAAACCGCAGCAAATGTGTTAACTCAGCATCCGACTTTATAAAAGACGGGCTGAACACCTCAGTGGCACTGCTCAGCAGTGCTTGCCAAACACAAGCTGTATTTGGATTTTTACAGTTAAAGTGTTTACAGCAAACAATACCAGAAATCAGATGATTTAGTTCTGGAAGCAGTAATCTGGACTTGGATCTGCATTTGAAAAAAATAGGGCAAATTTAAAATCTTTTCAATTTAAGCAAAAAAAATAAACTGCTGCTTGCTCTGTGAGTAGTCTTCTTTCATGACTTCTGTATTATAAATAGGCCTTTCTGTCGATAAAACTTTGCATATGCCTCAATCATGGGGTAAAACGTCTGCAGGTTGTTCCCTCCCCATGCCACCAGCCCCTGAGGTATTCAGCTGAGCCCTCAGGTGTGGCTGCCAGAACCTTCCAGAACCTTCCAGAGGCGGTAGGGGCAGCCCTGCCCTCTCCTCACAGAGCCCCTCAGCTAGCGCCATTCCCCTCATCCACTCAGCCCTGGGCAGCCTCTCCCTCCTTATGACACAGGAAAAAGCAGCTCCAGAGTGCATTTTGTCCATGATTTCTTCTGTACGTTTTTGTATCGGTTATCAGGGTAAGGAAAAAAAAAAAAGGCCTGACGAGCAGAGACGGGACATCTTTACTGGGTTTGGGCTGTGGCTGCTGCTTAAATTCCTCTTCTGGCACCATTGATCTTGCCTTTTTTAATTTATTTTATTTAAGTTTTCTTGGTGAATTGGGCAGGTGGGCTGAGAAAGCTGTGCCCTAGCACTGGTCAGCCCTTTGCCTGGCTGCTTGGGCTCTTTTTGGTGAAGGGGTTTAGCAACCCCTCCCTGTCTTAAACAGGGCATCTGCCTTGACCTGGACCCCTATTGCCTCACAGTTTTTGTGCACAGCATTGTCTGCCTCTTAACACACGCAGTTTCTATAAATGCATTTCAAAAAAAAAAAAAAAGTTTCACTGTATGGATGGTCCAGACACATTAGTGCGTGCATATGTGAAGTAAGTGTGTCATGGTTTGGAGGTCTTGAGGTTTTAACAGAGCAGTGTGCTGTTCCTGGGCCCAAGCAGGCCCAGGATGGCAGCTGCACGTAAGGGCTGGGATTATGCGGAGGGCAAAGCCCAGCCTCTGTGGTCACAGCCTGTGTTTTTCTGGTGCTGGAGGTGGAGGATCTGTTGAGATCTGGATTTTGGAATTGAGCGGACTGTAGCTATGTACAGGTTTTGTTAGGATTTAGCCCATTGTAAGTCCTGTTTTATCTCTACAGAAGAATGATTATTAGGATTTTAGGAACATGTAATGGAGGTAAAATATGCATGAGGATGCCTTAATGAGAACAATAATTGAACCTAATATGTAAACTCTTGAACTTTAATAATTTAAAAAAAAAATGGTGTGTTTGTGTGTGTGAAAATCTGCTTCTTCTTATTGCTTATCTGTTTTTATTCCCCAGAAATCATTATCTTCTGTTCAAGTCAGGCACACAACAAATAAAGTCTCACCAGATCCACAGATTGACAGAGAAAGAAGAACATTTGGTGTTCCTCTGGAAGCTCTCATACAGGATGCAACACAATGTGGAGTCCCTTTTCTCGTCACACAGATGGTGGAGTACCTAGAATTATTTGGTAAGTTCATGTTTTGTCTGCTCTGGCCTTTTGTTTGTTGTTTAAACAGTGCTTTTCAGCTGTTACTACTCAGCAGTTTTGTGGTCTATTTTTACAATTACTGTGCTTTCATAGAGGAGCTCATGCTTTTTGAGATCTCTTCACACACGTATGATAATGCAGCTGTTGCTTACTGTTTCATATTTATTCTTGGGCAGGTCTGCAGCATGTTGGTATATTTCGAATCAGTGGTTCAGTGAATAAAGTCAAAGAATTGAAGCAAAAGTACAACCAAGGAGAAAAGGTAGACCTCATTAATCATGGAGATGTTGATTCTGTAGCCAGCCTTCTGAAACTGTTTCTAAAAGAACTGCCAGTGGCTGTTTTTCCAGACAATGTCTGTGCTGGCCTGCTAAAAACTTTCCAAGGTATGGAATGGACACCTTCCTAACTTCTGTCCTTTATCTGACATTGAATGATACTGTGTTCCTAGCACCTTTGTAGTATGCAGTGGTTTCAGTTTCCTTGACCCTAGACTGATGTTTAATTGCTTTTAATGGACCAGTCTTCCATGAAAGTGTTTGTTGTCTTTTTTTTTAAATTCATTAAAACTTTTGGACATGATATCCTGTGGCAAGGCATTCTGCAATCCAGTCCTCTGATATGTATTCTCTGAGAATCATCCTTTGTATGTTTTCTTTTAAAATTTGGTGCCTTACTACTTGCTGAGATATCATTTTCATTTTTTATCTAATCACCATCATAACGCTGTTTATGCATTTATGTATCTGCTGCCTCACTCCTCTCTTTTCTAAGCTGAGGCTTCCCTCCCTATTTCACCTTCCCTTATACAGGAGCCTTTCCGTTCCCTGTTCTTTATTTAGTACTTTTTACTAGTTTTCTTATTGCCTTCTAGGCAGCAGTGAGTGGAATGGCATGAAGTGTTTACGTCTCCAAGCCAGAATGAGTACCTATAGCAATATGCTGACTAGTTCCCTGTTCTTGTCTATAGTTCTTAATTGTGTAAAATCAAATAAAACCCCACCACTGATGAGCTAAAGCTTTCAAACAATTAGGCCAAGTGATTTTGAGTGATAACTAATTCAGGTGTTCGCATACAATAAGTGGGTTTTGCGGGTTAGACTGCAGGCTGCTCTTGTTCAACTTCATCTGCTGGATTCTGAGTTATGTACACGTTTACAAAAAAAAAAAAAAGAAGCAGCAACAACAACAAAGTCCCTTTCATCAGATCTGAAAAGTGTATGCTGAAAGATCCTTCTACAGAATTTTGCAATCACTTTATTTTGACTACCCTGAATAGTATTGCTTAAATCCTCTTTTTTATTTTTATTTTCTTCCTCCTTCCCTCCCGTTTTCGTTAATACGTTGAGCAACATTAGTCTTGACCTTTATGGAATGTGTTTTTTGGGGCTAGAATTGCCCTTTAGGATGTGATTTGCTATTCACAATGTTGAAGCTATGCAGATGTGTCCTGTCCTGGAGATCTATGGCAAATTTGAGCATCAACTGCCTATTATTGAGCAGTACTGCTATCTCAGTTCTAATATCCAGAAGAGTTTATCATACTAATTCTGAACTGCTGATCAAATAGTTGTTTGTGAAGCCATTTTTTTTGCCTTGTAACTCTTCTTTGAAGAATGGGAATCAAGGAAATGTGAAGTATTCCCAATTTAGATTTTTAAGCATCTCTTGTGTAACTACAGTTGCATACTTATAGAGCAAAAATGTTTTGAGACTGAGAGCTATCAATTAGTCAGGAAATGGAGATGATGTGGTGCTGAAAGGGTACAGTTTCTTATTCCTCATAATGAGAATCACACAGCGTGTGTCAAATCTCTAGGGAGAATCAAGGCTGATAATCTTCTAAAGATTCTAATCTAATCTTTAAAGGCAGCTTTAAGGATTCACGTACGTGACTGTTGCCCATAACTCCATTAAAAAGCAGCAAGTACTTTAGTCCTAACAGGAAGAATAGCAAAACCAGATTATATAAAATCTAGTATTTGGAAAATCCACAGTACTTAAATATTTAATATGTGAAAATAGTTTTCCAAATTTAGTGTAGAAATTCTTCATTTAGAACTTACATTAGAGCAAAGTAAAGAATAAATATTTTAAAACCGTCCCTCTTTCTCAGATCTATAATAATATCTATGATGAAATCATGTTATTATTAGGAATATCTATGGGATAACTTTTTTTTTTTTTTTTAACAGAGCACAAAATCCACACAACAGAATGCATAAGAAATCTGAGACAGTTACTCAGCTGCCTGCCCAAAGCCCATCAAAACCTTCTGCAGTTCCTGTCTGCTTTTCTGTTAAAGATAGCAACACACAGTGCAGTGAATTTCATGACTCTGGAAAACCTAGCCATTGTGTTTGGACCTGCTCTTTTCAAGTGAGTACTCTGTATCTACCTGTCTTAAACAGTACTACTTCCCATCATAATCTGCATCCAATATAAGTACAGCATTTTGAAAGTTAAATGTTATATGCAATATTAAGGGCTAATGTGAACAGTTTCTGAGCAGGCTGACCAACTTGGCTCTGTTAGGTTGGCTCTTTACAGGCAGAGCCTCAAGTAGGAAACCATCTAAAAAGAAGAGGTGTGAGGGCTAGAGAGCTATTTAATGAGAATTACTTCAGTTTTCCAACCCAAGCTATGTATGGGCTGTAGAGGCTACTTAGTGAGAGCACAGATTCTGAAATGCTAAGACTGACTTTGACCTCATAATGGCAATTGGTATCAGAGAAAGTCTCTTCTACCAAAGCAGAGGAGTAATTCATTCTATACTTTGTGGAAAGTTTTGGATATACTGGTGCCACTAAAATGCACATGGAAATCTGAACAGAGGCCACCTGAGCTTGCAAGAGGTAAGTACAGAAGCTGATGAAGGTCTGTTTGGGATGATGGAGAGTGGACACTTATCCAGATGCTAGAAAAGAAATGTGGAAGAGCATGTCAGGTAAGTCAAAGTGGTGAGAGGAAACAGCCTAGAATGGTGTGACAGTCGTGGATTTTCCAGAGAAACTGAAATGTTTCAGTGCTTCGTCCTGTTTGTCACATTGATACAGAAATGTGATAGTGTTCATACCTATCTTAAGATTTGTAAACCTTTGTTTCAGTGGATCAGTCCAGCTGAATGTAAACTATAAGCAAATTGCCAATTTGCAAAATGTAAGCATTAACAATTAGTGTTGTTTTCCACTTTTTTTTGTCTGTGTGTTTCAAGCTGAGGAAGTTTTTAAAAGGATAAATTTAGCAAAATCTGTACCATTTATATTAGAAATCAATGAAAAGTTTTGTTTTGGGAAACTGCTCATAAACCTTGCTGCTGTTTTCAGAGGGCTCTGTTTGTGTCTGCTTAACTGCTCTGTAGGCTTATTACCAGATGTACCAGCTTATAGCCTTTGCAGGTGATACAAATAAAAGGAACCTTTCTAACAAAAGTACAGCTGGAGAGATGAACCTAGCAGTGTGACAGGACTTAGACCGTTCACTCATATGAGAGTAGCTTTCACTATGGAGGATATTCAGTTGTATAACAAACCAGTTACACAATAAAAACCCTTAACATCGGCATGCAGAAATCAATAAATGAGTGCAGACAGATGGGGTTTACTCCCAGTGTCTGGATTAGTTGCATGACGATGCTTATAAATAGGTAAATGGCTAATGTTAGGCCTTTACCAAAAATCCAGCCCTTAGATCTATGTTATCTCAAGGACTGGACTGACTGTCACTCTCCTGACATTAGACCCCTTCACCATCACATCAAGCTTCGGTGCATGCACACGCGCAAGTATACCTTATTACTACTTCTGATCTCAAATTCTCTGAATGTATGCCCACTGATTTCTGAATCTACACAGAAAATTCAAGTAGGCTCCCCTTTTGATTGATGAACTGTTTTGGTTTTTAAGTACCCTAGTCTGTTTTGGGAGATAATCCAGCTACTTCTGAACGTGCACCTCTGTTTTTTTGTTTTCTTTTTGTTTTAAGAGTACACTTAATGCTAAACTAAATATTTGTGTCAAGTGACCTGTCTGAGAAGCCTTGGAAACAATCTCTGCCAATTACTTGTCAAGACCACACAGCTACCATAAATAAAAGTTATAACTACCCTATGAACATTAACTCCAGCTTTATTGTAGTCATTGTGATCTCACCATCTCTGGGAGAGAGAAAAAAACAGTAAGTCTGGAGCTCATCTTTTGTAAAGTGTCTAAGGAGTGCTGTCCTTGGAGAGTGACTTTCTGGAATTATGAATAATCACCTTTCTAATAAGTGGGTGGAGAAGAGAACCTTGTAACGGGCATTTTCACTGTGAGATTGCTGTACCTATTGCTTCTGAGTGACCCAAGGCCTCCAAGACTCAGAACAAACCAGTTGTATTTTCTTTTATAAGAGAAAAATTTATGGCAGTCTAATGTTGAGGACAATTCTGGTTCTAATCTGCAGAAATGTATACTCTGTGCCATTGTTGGAAGTGAACTATTACTTCTTGGATGTGCTATTAACTACAGTTAAGGTGCTAACTCACTGCATGTGTTAATTGTTCTGCATGCATTCTGGTACCTGCCTTTTTTTGTGCAGTTAGTTCTTCCTGCCTTTGCTTTGGGTTGTTTATAAACCTTTCTACTTTAAATTTTGGTCTATTTATATTCAAGTGTAAATTTTCTATGATTATCACCTGTCTCAATCTGTTGACACTTTATTTGTGGAGACCTTCATGTTCATGTTTTCGCTGAAGTGACTGAGCTTGAATATAAAGCAGTTGGAATATGGAACGCATGGACCTTGGGGACACAAAATTAGAATATAAAACTCAAGGCTGATTGCACCTTACTAACCTAAACTGTCTGTGTTTCAGTTAGTAAATACACTAATTGCAAATAGCAAATAGAAGCCTTAGCACAGGTATTACGTTGGAAGCCTAGTTACAGGATCACAGAAAACCTCCTATTGCCATGAATTTTAAATGCTAAGAAAATAGTATCACTGTCTGAAAACTGAATTTTAAATAAAATGCCCCTTCTCTATTTTTAATCTGTTACAGACCCCTTAACTTACTGCTGCTTATTGCTGCTTACTGCTGCTTATTTTGAATATTTGACTGAAATCACCTTCATACAGGAATTACTCTGTTATAATAGTAGTAGTATATATGCTTCTTTCTATTCAGGATGATGGAACCCAAAGTGTGATTAAGAAAAGATGGTATGTTTCAGAAAAAGTGTAACTTAGTAAAAACCCTTTATTTTTACCTTAGTCTCCTTTGCAAACCACCTCCTTCTGGTTTCTTCTTCTGACCTTCCTCCCTTGTGCTGTCACCTTCTACTGGTTTCTTTCTACAGATTTCTTTCTGCTTGTCCACTGAATTATTTATTTCAGTTGCCATTCCTCCTCCTCCTTGTGAGCTGGGTCATATCCTGCTAGTCTCTGTAAGACCTGAGAAGAAAGTGTTGCTTTTCTTTTATCAGAGATATGACCACTGTTGCTTAGATTTCTACAGGTACAATTTTATACCTTGTCTTGGTAAAGAGATTTTTGCTGTTAACCTCAGTAAGCAATTCTTGTGTGAGTGCATAAGGATGCTAGCCAGCTAGCTGTTTGCATCTACTCACTTTGACTCATTCTTCCTGTAAATTTACAGAAAGTCTAATACACAAGCCTCTGCCAGCAAGGAACTTTGGCAGATATCCTGAATGCAGCCAAGGCAAAGCACTGTATAGCTTTTCTCGCTTATGCTTAGTGGCAAAGCAACTTTGAAAGATTTAGGCACTCTCAAGGAAACCATAGTTGATTCCTGATGGTTAAGATTCAGTTGTTTGTTATTTGTTAGTGTTCTGTGTTTGATTTATTCTACAATTGATTACAGGGTTTTTATGGTGAAATGTAGAATATACTTCAGTAGCTATGCTCTTCCTAGGAATGTATTACTGGATTCAGCATTGTGTGAACAACATGGCTCCCCTATTGTCAGCCTGATTACAGGATTTCTGCTTGAAGCAGAAGTATCTGAAGAGGCTGGAAATGTTTGTTTTCTGGAATTAATTGAAACTCAGTGAGGAAGGTAGCTTCAGAGGAAACTAAAAATGTACTTTCTATATTTGGAATACCCATATGTTGCCACCTGTGAGTGTTTGCAGATAAGCAGATATTGATATTTGGAGTCAGCTGTAGGGTCACATCCTAGAGTACAGCCTTGGTTTGTGTTAAGCTGACTTGAGAACTGAGCAACCAAAACATAGGCTGCTACTAAGGCCAAGTAGGCCCCAGTAAATACAGAAAGAGCTGTTTATCTTCAGGAACAACTTGCAGAATGCACATTGCTAGCGGGGAGTTAACAGTTGGTAGGGATGAATTAGAGAAAAAAATGTTTAAGTTAAAGAAGATTAAAAAAAAAGTCAACTGAAAAGATTGTATGGCTTATGGCTTGTATGGCTTATGAATTGAGGGTGTTAATGTTTGGGTAAACTAAAATTTCTTGGGCATACTCTGTGCTGGAAAGACTGTTGCTCAGTTAACCAGGATTAAAAGCCATGCTTGATTTTATTTATTATTTATTTATTTTTGAGAAATTTAGTCTGTGCTGAGAAGAGGAGGAATCCAAGAAGGAGAATTGTTACTCGGTCCTGAAGAAGAACTGATGATACAGCAGTTTATCCTGTAAATCTAGGTCATACTTGCCTATAACTCTTCTTAAACCATTCTTTTTTAAAAGGATCCCAATCTCAAGTTCTCACAAAAATGAATGTAGATTTACAAAATGAGAATGTGAATGAAAGCACTTGAACTGGGCCCAGTGCATATATTTGTACTTCAAAATTGCGAATGAATAATGAATGTACTGATTTAGCAAACAGAGGACTGGTGCGTGCGTATGTCTCCTCTTTAGTCTCCAGAGTTCATTAATTGTTTAATTATTAATATTGTGTTGGGTGGATCTGAGTTGATGCAGCATTTCTGGGGAAGCTGGATTAGGTGACAAAATTCATATGCAAATGTCCTCCAAGCCACCAGATGGTTCACAGGGGGAATATACAGTCCCTTCACAGAATGAGATGAATATCTTTTTTTTGATTAAATGATTCTGATTTAGTCTATTTGTATGGCTAGTACAAATGAAGCTACTACTTTTTAAAAAAGGAAAAAACAGAAACAAAACCACAAGTGATCTGCTAAGGGAAGCATGGGAAGTTCCACTGCATGTGACTGAAGTATGTGAAATTACAAGTTATTACGCTGTAACAGTTTCTTATCTATGTTTATTTCAAGGCAGTCCTGGTAATAAGATATTTTTCCAGTCTTCAAAGTTCACCTTCAGAAGCTAAGCTGAAACAGCAAAACAACTCTCTTCCAGCCCCTGTGCCACTGAGTGGTGTCAGGCTTCTGGTGGTTTTTTTTTGTTGTTTTTGTCTTGTTTTGTTTTGTTTCTAGCTATTTTGTTGCACTGATTCAAAGATTCAATGGGATATGAACCAGTGTAGCAAACTGGGGTTCTGTCACTGTGGGGTTCCCAGTGTTGCAACCTCCACCAAGTGGAGATGATTCTTGTCCCAATAATTGCTGATTGGAAATGAGCCTGGAACACTTTGTCCAGTTGCCTGGCTGGCTGTGTTGCTGAATTATCTTGGGTACAAGGGGGATCCCTATGTCACTAGCCCCTGGTATGAGAGCTCCAAAATGTAATACATTTGTTCTTCCCTTAGGATCCCTGTCGGTCCCTTGGCTTGTGAAGAACAAAGGCTTTACAATGGCCTCCTGCTGTATTTGCTTCAACACTATGAAGTGCTTTTTGTTGAACTGAACCCTGGTTTTTCACCAAGACAAGCAGATGGCCTTCAGGTAAGAACGTTACATTGATTGATACAGCAAGTAATCAAAAGTGCTTCATTAGGTTGTAACCTACAAATGGAAATACATTTGCTTATACATAGTGTGAGTACTGACTGTACCTTGTTGCCAGCAGCCTAGGTATTCATTGTATGCCTAATCTAGAGTGGAAGCTTACGTCTTTAAATTTCTGATGATGGGGGGGAAAAAAAAAGGCGAATGTAAAAGGTCAAGAAAAAAATACAATTTCCACTTTAGATATTGCAGTGTAGAACTTTGTTAGATCATTACTGCATTACTACATGTAGGTGATGCAGGAGAGCAAAATGAGACGGGTGAAACCCCTCTCATCTTTTCAGAAAATGCTGAATATGTTTCAGCTTTTCCTTGGATATGTTCTTTTCTAAAACAGTGTTAGTACTTTTTGCTTGTTTGCCTTATTTATCAAAAAATGGTGTAAGAAGCATGATAGACTACTGCTGCTTTAGGGCAAAGGTCAATGTAAGTCTTGTTTTCAGGATGTGATGTATCATTGCTGCTTAACTGCTTAACTTGAAATTGATTTTTAGAAAAGGACTTGAGGGGAATGTAGTAACAAGACCTGCAGTCTAATACTTTACTGTGAAGTTACTACACATCCTTGCAGTTGAGATTGATGGAAGTGTGCCAGATCAGGTGAAGGATTATGAAAAAGTTTTGCATTGCATACAATTATAGCTCATGCTGCTCATGTTTGTGACTCCTTACTTTCCTGGTTTCTTTCTTCAAGTATCTCTGTTAGGAAAAATGAGGAAACTTACAAAGTCAAATACTGTATTTAGAGCATATTACATATCCCAAAGCAGAATACTGGGACTGTTGTGCTCCTTGGAACCTCTCTTTAAAAAGTGTTTTGTTTTTTTTTTTTAAAAAAAATCCTGTTCAGTTGTAGGTACAGAGAACAGAAAGCACTGATGTAAAAATGTTTATGAAATATTCATCCTGTGATATAGGACATGGTCCCAAAACTATAACTAGGGTCATTTCACACAGAGATGATGTTGGAGCCCACACCTCTACCTTTCCTCATGCTTTGATGTCCTGTGCCACTACCATCTTTGGGGATTCCTGCAAATGAGTATGCAAGACCAAAATATTAGGAATCCAATTATATAATGTTCCTGTTCACAAAACTAGGCAGATTAAAATGCACCAGCAACTAAAGGAGATTGGAAAGGTATTAGAAAAGCCCAAAGTCAGGCCTTCTGGCTTTCTATTGCAATACTTTTGTTTTAAAAGCAACTTTACTCCCTGTAATTCTGCAAAAATGTCACAGTCTGTTTGAAATTGTGGTGATGTGGGAAAGAACTCTGCTGGAAAAATCCTTTCAAGTTCTTTAATAAAACCCCAGACAAGGCATAGCCATGAGGCACTCTCCTACTCTGAGGTAAGCTTATGAAAGAAATCCCATCTATGGTGAGGATGGAATTCGGTGTTCTGTGGTTGATCTTGATTTTGTAATTTCTGGCAGGAAATCCAGATAGGTACTCTTCATCTTTCATAATGTAACAATTGCTGAAAGTCCACTAAATGAGAAACATCAAAGTTAGGTTTACAAACCAAACATACTCAACATGCGTGAACTAGTTCCAGCAAAGCAAGCAGAAAGTGAAATGGCAAGCCTGGCTCAGATCCGTTGTCGCTTCCTGGAAATGAAACTTGCTTTTATTGGCTGTTTCTCATGAAATAACTTGAAGCAGTAATGCTGATACTTGCATTTGGACTACTTAATTCAGGAGATTTTTTTCATCGTTGTTGGGGTGCATTTTTTCAGTATATTTTTTTCACTTCAATTTTATATGCCACTGTAATTAATTGAGCTTGAACAAATAAAAGCCATACTGATCTGGCAAGCATGCTATGCAGCTGACGTAAGCATAATAGGCAGCTGTGTCGTCTGTAGCCTGAGATGAACATGACTGACTGTTCTTGATGGTAGCGCTTAGGATATCTAGAAGTGCCAGGAGTCATCTCACCTACTCATTCAGGCTGATTCAGGCTGGCTGCTTGGGAGAAGAATTTGCAGACTGTATAACGTTGCCTGTCTAATAGATCAGAACTAGTATCCTAGGCTGGCTAGGAGACTGTTCACACCCACCTATTCCATCTAAAGACAGTTGTTTAAAAGATGTGTACAAGCTACTGTGTGACTTTAATTTGTCCTTTTTCCTGACCATCGCATGTTGTAATGCTGTAAAATCCTGCTGGTGGTGGTATTTTTGCAGTGTGTGGTTTTTGTTGTTGTTCTTTAAATCCTAACATCCGTTACAATTTAAAGCTGTTCTATAGTCTTCTGTTCTAGCTCACAAACTGCACTGGTACTGAACTGATTGTCCTGTTCCGTTTAAATCACTTTTTAAAAAGAGGTTAGACACTGTAGTGTTTGTTTTGACCTGGGGTCTCTCTAGACAACTCTGTTTTATCTGAAGCTATTGCTAACTGTGTTGGAGGTGTACAAGATTACACTATAGAAGTTAAGCTAATTAAATGATGATCCAAACCTTGTTGATAGCAATTTGTCATGCTGTTTGCCCTCATCATTTCTGAATGTTATGTTCTGGTTTAAAAATGGTTATGGAACTCTTTGCATCTAGTCTTGGAGTATTTTTTTTTTTTTTCATATCTCCTTTCTGTACAGAATCCTTCTTGAATAAAGTATTCTGCCTTTGTTTTACAAACAGAGAAGCATGACTTGGTGTGTGTGCAAGCCACTGCATCCCATCAAACCATAGCATTAATTGAGAGAAAAGCCTACACCTTGAGGAAATAACTCTCATTTCTTGTTTTCTCTTCTTTCTTTGTCCTTTATGCATGCTTAACTTTATATTGGCAAGGCTGCGGGACTCTTGATTGGTTTCCATGTAGTTACTGCCTGCAATAATGGAACCCACTTGTAAAGGGATTGCAGAGATTCAGGTGGCTGGGAAAGGGGAGCAGGGTGCTCTCCTAGACCTGCAGAAAGACTGCAGACACATCAGAGTGGATTTCTGAAATCATCCAGTGTGGTTAGGAGTTGGTTGGGATCACTGGAGCTAAATATTTTAGGGAGGCTATCTATTTGAATTGTTTTTTTTTGGGGGGGGGGGGGGCAGGGGTTTTGTGGTCTAGGGAGTTTTGTCAGTGTCAGACTTTTAGCCTTTTTTTTTCAAAGAGTGAGGAGATGTTTCAGCATTAGTCCATTTCTTAAAAATAAATAAATAAATAAAAAGTCAAGTGGTTCCTCACTTTCTTCTGAAGTTGCCATAAAAAATGGTAGTCTCCCTGACAAACTGCCCTCCATTTCAAGGACAGCTAATAACTCAACTGATGTTTTCCTTTGATAATCCCATAACAATGCTTTTCAAATTAGTTGAAACCTTCCAAAAACAGAACAAAGATGATATTATGATATAGTACACCTCAAATTTCCAGGTTAGACTGAAGTGTCTTATTGATGAAATTCTTTTTGGATGGGAGAACATAGTTCCAATTCTTATTTGTGGCTCTTAGCACTTTTTCCTTACTTTAAATTGTTACAGATCTCAATAATTTTCTTTCACTTAAGTTCTTTGCTTAGCAAAGGTAACTTCCAGTTGCGCTTAGGTGTGAACATTGTGAGTCCTGTGTGTTCCATCTGAACTTCCAGGAGCTTTTTCAATACTTCTGTAGGGATTGCAGTTACACTATAGAGAGATTTCTTTATATTGCTTCCCATTTCACAAAAAAAAAAAAAAAAAAAGTATTTTCCTACCTTTGCAAATTTAGCAAAAGCATGGACTTGTTAAACATTAAGTTCTAATTTTGTATTTGGGAATTGCCCAAACCAGAAGACTGGATAAAAAATGCCATACCTTGGGGATCAAAGCAGGACCTGGATCTCCACAAAAATAGTGGGCCATAGATTGTAAGGATGTATTTTTTTTTTCCTTCTGGATAAACTGGGAAGCATATATTACTGACTACGTGCATAAGGATTTGATAAAGAGCACTGTACTAGGCAACTGTGACTTAAAACAGCCAAAGTGGATGTGGCTGGAGTATTCATTACTCTTTCCAGGTCTTCAATGCCAGAGCCTTTCTGTCTATAGGTGAAGGGAATAGGGCATGGAGAGAGTGAGGTGCTATTTTAGAGCAGTGCCTGTGATCTGCAGCAGACCTACCTTAAAGTGGAAACCTGAAACTCTGAAACGACAAGTGTTCCTGGTCTCCAGTTTTAGCAAACTGCAGGGTGTGGAGGTCATGTCATTCATTTATTTAATGTCTGCTCCAGCATTTCTGAGTCTTTCTCCTGACTTGCTGTGTGTGTGCTGTGGGACCTTGCTGTCACACTTGTAACCCTTTCTGTGACTTAATTGATTTTGCCAGTCAGTCACCTCCCTCCTCCCTGCATTATCTACATTGTTTCTTTACTTTTCACTTCTCTTTTGGCTGGCAAAAGCTGCACCAGGAGAGAATGTTGGCAGGCGAAGATGTGGGCCATGAAGCACGCTGTCAGCGGTGCTTTACTGTAATAAGCGGCTGGAACATGCAAGAAGGAAGCTGGCCAAACTGAAGGCCTGTGATTCTTTAGTGCAATCAATAATACAATAATAGAGCTCCAGTGATCACACTGGCTGATAACACCGGTCATTGCCTGTCATTCAGTAATGGTAGGAAGTGTGTGTGAGAAATTCTTTCTAAAACTGACACATGCCTTTCCTGACTTGGAAAAACATTATGAAGGTGCTCTGCTGAACAGAAACAAACTAAGCAGTAGTAGAGACTCACCTTTGTTACCTCTTAGTCTGTGAAGGCCTGCTTTAAGCTTTGTTGTGAACAGAGCATCTCAAAAATCCCTACCATGGTCAGACTTGCAGAATTTCTGTTGATTACAGATTAAAGAGTCTTAGTGCAATTCCTAACTGATGTGTTCAGAGTGGCAGCTGGTTGCTTTGCTTACTAACGTGTCAGCTACACTACAAGGAAGAGGATAATAATTAATCACATAGTATACACATTAGGATAACACACATTTCCACTTTCAGAGGATGCATCTTGCCTTCCTCTGATGTTTTAAAATTCACCACACTACCTTAACTGAAGACTTGCAGCTCTGAGATTTTCAAGCATCTCAAGTTTGCATCCGCATTTTATTTCCACTTGGTGTCAGCATTGTTCTCCTTCACCTCTATTTGCTTTGAACATAATTCTTTCGTATGTTCTGAGTATCTTAAAATTAGGTATTGCATTTCTATTTTTGTAAAATATCAGCACATCAGCCTGTTCCTTCCTCAGATAATTGCCGATATCAGAGAGTCATGAAGTCATGAACTCACCTCCAAACCACTGTGAAATACAGTCGTTTTTTGTTTTATGTTCATGTCACCTTCCTTAACTCAGCAAGACTACCAATAAAATCTGGTATCACTTTTTGTATTCCTTTTCTTTGGTGTATGTAAGCAATACAATTTGTTCCCAATACGCTGATGATGAGGGCATTTTGAAAAAACAGCAGAAGTGAAGACTTTGCTAGGAAACTCCTCCCTTGGGAAATTAAAAGTATTTTTACTGAAAGTTCTGTGATATCTAAACATCAAAACATTTCAGGCTTTTTTTTTTTTTTTTTTTTTTTTTTTCTATTCTTACAGCCCCTGACGTTGTAAAGCCACTGAGGGTTTTAGGATGAGTTTAGGGAATGGAAATGGGAATTCCCCATGGAAATGGGGAATGTTATCAGAAAAGCAGAGAAGAAGTGCAAAATAAAGCAGAAACCTTAAAATCCACTATTAAAAGAATATCCTATTTTTTGTTCAACTGTAGTCTTCATAGAGACTTGGGCTCTCTCCATTGCAGGGCTGTGTAACAGTGAATTTAACAAATGTGCTCTGAATGCATGCAGGCCCTGCTCCCCTGCCACCAGTTCTTATACCATTTTTTTCCTCTTTAATGAATTTATTTTACCTACCTAGCAAAGATGCAAACATGCCAAAGTACTTAACTTCATTTGCCAGAAGAATATGCCAGCATTTATCGCAGTTGCGTAAAGAAAGGCTTGGCTTAATGTTGAAAGCATATTAGCACATTATAGCCTAATGCAGGTTCACTCCCAGCTTATTTGGATTTTTGCGATAGAGCAGTCTCTGTGGTATTTAATTTTGTTGCTTTAAATAAAAAAAGGAAATGTGTGTTCATGAGTCAGCATTGCTATTAAATAGTTTCCAGAGCTATCAAACTGAATACTGGGTACCTTTTTATTTTGCTGTGAGAAAGGAAAAGGATGAAATATGCCTGCAATAAAAACACAAATGCAGTTGAGCCAAAACCATGAAAAACATGATGAAATGTATGGCAAAGATGCATGTTACTCCTGCTTCCTGGGGGCCAGGGTTAGAAAAGTTTAGTTTGAATTGTCCTGATTCACTGACCCATCTTAATTTTCTTAAATAAAGAGATCTCTGGGAAAAAAGAGGGAGTAGAAAGCAGAAAATGCCTTTAAGAATATTACGGAAAAATAGACGTGATACTTCAGAAAGTTATAGTAAGAATAAACAAACACAACACCTCCTCATATGCTTTTTTCCAGATGTCTTCCTACTCATTTTAAAGGCCATTTTTAATTTAAACAAACATTACAGCAGTTTGGCTTTGTGCACATGGGTTGGCTTGCACGGCTGGTAATTTAGATGCTTGAAGCTGAGGTTCTGTCAATAGCCTTAATTCTGACCTTTGAATTTTCACTGACCATACTCTTGAATTAGATGTAGCCCTGTTCCCAGAGGACCACAGATGAGCGTGCATGGATTAGTGCCAGTAGGGAAATAATACTGTCGGCCTTCAGTTGTTCCGCCAAGTGACCCAACTGTGCCTGGGGATGAGTGTGTTAAAAGATGCTGATTGGGACTAAATGTTTTGGTAAAGCTGTTAGGCAGACAAGGAAATACTTGATGAGGGGCTGCTGCCATATGATGCAGCATTGCTTCCACTATGCGACCGGAGCTTTGCCTGAGTGTTGTTGGTGTTGCTGGGCTGTGCACAAAAGCAGCACAGGACCTAAGGTGGGAGATTCCTCTGCCAGCATCCACACACCGAGAGCTGGGGCTGGGGAGGAGGTGTCATTTGCCAAATCAACAAGTTAAAAGCCACCTCCCCAGCATCTCGCTGATGGTGAGGTAGCTGCAAGACACCAGGTCTCCTAAGCAGAGGGGTGCTGGGATCTCTGCCTGGCATAGGCAGGAGAAGGGCCCAGGTGCCAGATCAGGGAAAGGCTGATCCCCATCTAAACCTTGCAGACTTGTGGAGAGTAAAGCTTCACAAGGTAAGCATATGGGTTTAAGTAGAGGAGAGCAGGAGATGTCTTAGGGAGGTCTTTGTAGATCCTAAGCTCTAGCTTTAGGACTCTTATTTATATTTTTCCCTCACCCAAAGCGGTAAACTGAATGGAACTATATTGGAATTAAATATATTGCTAGTAAAAAAAAAAGCGGGGGGGGGGGGAAGAAACTGGAGCATTTGCATTCTGGTTTTAGGATTTTCTTAAGGTAGTGCTGTAGATCAAGGAAAGAAACTATGATTTAGAACTCTCTCTTTGATGTTATTTCAGTTGTTAGCTTTTTAATTTTAGTTCTCAGAGAGTTTGAAAAACACGGATAGCTTTCATAGCATATCTTAAGTTGGAAAGGACTTACAGGGATCGTTGAATCCAACTTATGATGAGTTGGAGCATCCTTTGAGCATCCCAATCTTTTTTACCAGTCAATACAAGGGTACAATGCAGCAGTAATAAACAGTGAGCTGAATTTGGTTATATGCAGCACACTGTAACTCAGTACAGAATTCTAAAAATATATTTGTCTTTTTCATATTTTCACTAGGAAAGTATAGCAAGCAATCTACCACTTAATTGCAAGGAATGATGCATGAACAGAGTATTTCCTTGACTAAATATCTGATGTGCTGCTTTACTTTTCTTCCAACTCCCTTCATGTCCTTAAAGTTTCGTCTAAGAATTTTCCTAGCTATTTTACTAACTATTTATGTCCCACAACTCTTTCCATGCTTAAACAAAATGCTGGTTGAGGTGAGGGAAGAGGAAGGTGAAACTGATAAATAGATAAATATTAAATGGGCTATAGGGCAGTTCAGACAAGCTGTATCTACTTAATTAGCACTAAGCACAGTTCATGTAAGAAGCTTAAAGCAACTTGTGAAAACTGCTGCTGACAGAACACCAACCTGGTATGTTCTAGATAATCAGTGAGCTCTGCACACCTTTCTTTTCAGTTGTCCTTAGTAATTTGGATGTTAAAAGTCTTCCTGCAAATAGTAGAATAAAGATGCTTCTAGCGATTTTGCAATTGCAGGCAGATTTGTCAGCTAAAAGAAAATTTCTTTCTGGATCTGCCTGGAGCGTAAGTTCCTAGCAGCAGCAGCAGTAGTGTGTTGACTTCTGTATTGTTCCTTATACCCTGCGTTCTTAATGGTAGCAAAGTCACTGTGCTTTCTAACCAGAGAGAGCATAACTTGTGAGGCACTGGAATAGGCTGCCCAGGGAAGTGGTTCAGTCAGCATCCCTGGAGGTCTTTAAAAGACGTTTAGATTTAAAGCTTAGTGATATGGTTTAATGGAGGACTTATTAGTGTTAGGTCAGAGGTTGGACTAGATGATCTTGGAGGTCTCTTCCAATCCAGATGATTCTGTGAAACCTAAATCCAGATCCATGTAAATGTCAATTCTTATAAACGTCTCTGTTCCTAATATATACAGCAAATGCAGGTCCATGTGATTGTCATTCTTTATGAAGTCTGTTTGTTCCTAAAGTTTAAGCATAAAACTGAATTCACCTCTGTGGTGGTTTTACTCGAGTGGGCAGCCAAGCTTCACCACAATCACTCTCTCACTCCTCCCCTCCTCAAAGAGGAAGGGGGAGAAAAGACAACACAAAGAGCTCAAGGTTTGAGATGAGAATGATTTAATTAAAGGGAAAGGGAATGGGGAGAAAAAGAAACAAAAGAAACAACAAGGCCATGCAGAAGCACAGAGAGAAAGGAAAAAGTTATTCTCAACTTCCCATCAACGAGTGATGTTCAGCCACGTCCTGAGAAGCAGGGCCTCAAAACGCATACTTGTTCAGGAGGACTGCCCTCCCCCATGAGAGCCGCTCTTTTATTGCTGAGTGTGACATCAGGTGTTATGGAATATCCCTTTGGTCGGTTTAAGTCAGCTGCCCTGGTGATGTCCCCTCCCCATCACTTGCCCACCCTCAGCCTGCTGGCTCCTGGGGGCTTGGAGGGAGTCCTGATGCTGTGCCAGCACTGTGCAGCAATAGACACAACACTGGAGTGATACCAGTGCTGTTCCAGCTACAAATGCAGAGCACAACACTGTGTGGGCTGCTGCAGGGAAAGGTGACTCCATCCCAGACAGGCCCAACACATCCTGTTTTCCTAAAAACTCAGAGATATACTGTTTCTGCAGTGTGCTTAGGGATCTACGAAGCGATGATTTAAAACAAACAAACAAACAAACAAAAAACAACAACAGCTTTGAAAAGTTTTGCTCCAATTTCTGTTTTGAATCCCTTTGCTGATACCTGAGATACATACTTCTAAATTTAGTTGCTGCATTTTCCTCCAGTGAAGGCTACTTACTTAAAAGAAAGAGAGAAGTTCAGATTGGGTCAAAATCAAAGAAGAAAATATCTAAACCTTTATTTTCAGAGGAAGACAGCATTTTTTTATTTATATATTGTTATTAGGCTGTCTCTCTTGAAATGCTTGGCACTGCCACAGACACTGGAAAAGGAAAAGAAACTCTTCAAAGTGCTATATGGTAACTTCAGTTAAAGGACAGGTCAGCTCTTAAGAATACTGAGGGGAATGATGGTTCTCTTTAGTACAACTTCCTCCCACTTAACAGATTCTAAATTATGTAACGTTCCCTTTGAAATCTTTATATAGCATGGGATTTCTTTTTTTTAAAGTCAACTTTGGAGTTGAAGGGCTGCTGCTGTCCCTGTATGGTCTTCAATTGTGGCTTTTTAATTAGTTGAAAGGGAAGAAAAATCAGCAGTGGAAAATAGAAGGATAAATTAATTCTTCAGTATCAACTCATAAATCATTTCTGTGAAGTTGAGAGTGGTGTTCTCATCTTACCCTTCTGTAGTTCTTCCACTCATCAAAATATTAATTCTGGAAACTGCTATGTGGTCTTTAGATATACAATTTTTCCCATTTTCTACCAACAGTTTTCTTGAAAGTGATAAAAGTATTATTTTATTCTCTTTATACAGAGTAGAGCAAACAGTTGGCTTTAGAGAGACTCTTTATTTTTCTTTCTTGTTCTTTGCTAAATTAATACAAATAGGGAGGAAATTTTCATTACTGAGCCACTTCACATCTGGTAAACTTTTGCCCCTTTGTCTAATATGATGCTAAAGCAAGAAGTTGTCTATCTAGAAATCAGGTATTGCACTGATGGAGGTGCAATAGAAAGGAATGGCAAGGTTTCTTCCATACTGTAATGCATCTCAGCCTGGTAGTACAGTTCTTGTTGCAGAGTCCTTGTTCCCTTCTTTCCTGAGAAGGGAAAATATTGGAGAAAACTCTGGCATATTTTATGCTCTTCACTGGCTGTTAGTTGCTTTGGGTAGAGATTGAAGGCCTTAGTCCAATTGTTAGAAGCCTTCAGTGGATCAGCATTTAGCTGTGCCAATGAAAAGATTTTTCCTGTATCATGTCTACTCTGATTTGTGTAGAGTACTATTTCTGAACACAGTGCTTTCAAGGCATTTTGCAAGATGAAATGTTTTACTTATGGTGGAGAAGGTATTATTCTCTTGACAGAAAATCCCCTCTTACTGTTTCTTATGCTCTGCATGTGTGGCAGGTGACCTTAGCAAAAGAGAATGCTAATCACAAGAGATCACTGTAATGCTATGCCAATCTCATTACTCTAGGTGGTGCTTGGATATTATCAAGGGAAGCTTGGAATATCAGGTGAAGTGGAATAAACATTCTGAATTGCGTAACAATGACTTCTTGAAATTTTCACTGGGTATCTGCATTTTTTCCCCTCAAATAGGCAAGAATTCATCAAATTTCAAAACAAACAAACAAACAAAAAACACTACCATGTAGGCAAAAACATCAGAATTTGAAGGCATAGTTGTTGGGTATTCAAAGGGGAAGTCTGTCTAGTAAAAGCTGCTGGAACTAGAGGTAGGAGCATTTTGGGGAATGAAGAAAGGCAATATTGAAGAACCTTTATCCAATATTTTTCCTGGCCCTTAAGAGCTTATTTGAAAAATAATTTTGAATAAATAGGTTCTAGGGATCCAGGCTGAGTCCCAGGAAGAATTGTCTAGTGGCACACATGACAAACTCTCAGGTAAACAGTAATGGGTAGAGATGTAGTTAAGTAATGCAGATCTGTGTAGAGAAAATATTTTCATTCTATTTTTTGATATACTGGAAAGGAAGAAGGAAAAGGTTGGTACAGCCTTTGTCTAATTCTGAGTGTTTTGTTTCCTGATCCATTAACTCCATGCTTCATGCCCAAGCTAATCTGGGTTGTCTCTGTTGCTCTAAATAAAAGCATAGGGGATCAGATGTGGGGTGCTGTGTCAACTCAGGCTGTGAGTCCAGAAGCAGTAGCACATCTGGGGTTTTCCCAAATTAAAGTATTGTTCTCCCCATTTCACCAGTTGATTGAAAGTTGACTTTTAATTTTGGGCAGATAGTTGTTTGTATAATAAATTCTGTTTGTGTAATATATTCTGTACAAAGACTGATTTTGACTCTGGGTCAGCCCAGGAGATTTGTGTAATCTGAGATAGATATTCCATGGTAATCCCTGGAAAACGCTGTGAATTAACTGTGTACTTAATAATTTCACTGGTGGAGCAGTGCTATTTTTCTTTCATTAGTCTGATGCTAACAGATTCTGTGAAGGACAACCCAATGTTTTGCAAAGGTGCCTCTGCTAGCTCTACATTACACAATTGAAAATGGTACAGAAAGCAGGACAAGAATATGCTTGTGTTTCATGGATGTGTGTTCCTGAATATCTTAAGCATTTATAATTTGCTTTTAAATGATGAAAAAAATTCAGAGCAACTGGCTGCAGCAGGGAAGTAGTCAGGGAATCTCTTTCACATGCTTTTTTTTAATGTAGCATAGATAGTAGTTCAAAAGGGTGACTGCTTTCTCAGCTGAGCCTTAGAATAAAGGTTTTTAAGTGCCAGGACAAATATTCGATAAAGTGTCTTCAATATTGCCTTTCTTACTGAAACCAGAGTATTAAAAAAGAAGAAAAAAAAAAAAAAAAAAAGGAAAGGTCTGTGGTGCTTATAGAAACTCTTTATCTTTCCCTTCTGGAGACTTAAAACCCGATCTGAAGTGTAATCCATAAAAATGCGTCAAGAGGATTTGTTCATAAGCGTACCATGCATTGACATCAGCTAACTCTTATTTGGGCTGTCGTGTTCCATATCTTGGAGCCTCATTCTAAATCTTCTGGCAGCATTCAAGTTCGGTGCTTTCCATTTTGATTGAATTAATTAGGGAAATTTGGATGGATCGCCTGATTGTGAAGTTGTCAGAAATTTTTAAGAGGATATTTGTAAAGGTTATTTTTACCCTAGTTAATAACAAGTAGGACATCTGACTGCATTTCTATATTGTTTAAATGGTACATACGCTGCCCATTTGGAAGCAAAGAAAATGGTAAATGAGAGCTGTATTTATGTACTTATCTTGCCTTTAAGTTGATCTCCTGTTACTAGTCTTGAGCCTTTCATGTTGCTATAGAAACTGCCACAGCCTCCAACTGTGCTCCGCCAAGACTTAATTGCATTCTGAGTCTCACAGACTCTCTATTAACTGCAGCACTGGCAGACACAAACACATTGCAGGAGTTGAATTAATGGTTCAATATGATGTATGTGTTTTTTAAATACTATGTTTCCATATCCTTTTTCAATTTTTCCTTTACCAGCTGCTTAAGCTCCTCTCTAACATGTAGTGATACCACAGAGACGGATTCTCTCTGTTCACTGCCACTATATTTGATGTTTTCCCGTCTTCAGGACCATTTGAGTAACTGGAAGAGTCATTAGTCTTAAGGATCTTTTTTCCTTAGAGGAGTCAGATTATTTATGAACTCTCTTAGCTTCACTGAAGTCTTTCTGAGACTTCTTCACCTCTGCATTTGTGAAACAGACAGGGAAGTGCATACCTGCTATCTGGTAAGCTTGTGCTGTGTCAGTGCTCTTTACTGCATGGTTCTTATGTGATTGGTGTGCGTCAAAGATAGGCAGCTTTTCAGCAAGACCTCTTTTTAGGTTAGAAATGTCAGTTTATCAAAGTTGAAGCAGAGTATGGCTGTATGCAAGGTTCAGTAAGACTTTACTTGGAATTATTTATTATGTCCTTGATGGAATTTCTCATCAAAACTAGAGAACGTCTCTCATTCAGCTAGTGCAACCAGATCTTAGATTTCTGTTTCCCCACTCGGTTCTCAGCATATTGATGATGGCCGTGAAAACACACTGTTCTTATTGATGCTGTTCTACATTCAGTGGGGATGGACTAGATTGTAGCTAGCTAACATCAATTTCCATAGGAAATGGATGTAAGTTCAGAACTTCATGATAAAAAGCAATCCTCACTGCTCTGTTGCACAAAAAGATGGGAGAAAATGTATTATATCAGGAGGAAGAGAGAAATTCAAGTATGTATTTCCATTTCTGTGTTAAACTCTCTGTCTCAGCTCTGCTTTGCTTGTGCTTAGAGGATCAGACACAACGAATAGGACACACTCTGTGCACTGTTGCTCTTATGGGATGTTTCCATACTTGTGTTAATGCTGGCCCAGAGATTTATTTCTATCCTGTTCTCATTAGAAGCATTAGAGGCAGCCCACAAACAGGTGAATGGACAGTCAGACTGAGGCTGGGAGCAGGGCAAAGTGAAATTTCACCAGCCTTCACTGCAAAATGTTTGTGCACATTAAGTCATGCTTTTAGATAATGACCATCTGAAGACAGCTTAAATATACCTCTTATTTAAGCTTTTCAAACACCCTTTAAAATGCGGCCCTTTGTGGTAGTATTTTTCATGTGGTTCACTTTTTTTCATTCTCTTTTTTTTTTTTTTTTTGTAATTTTGAGTATGTTCTGTGTTTATTGATGGGCCTTTATTAAAAATTATGTAATTAAGGAGAGTAAACCAAGGTAGCCTTTCTGGTCTCAGCCTTGCTGCTAGTATTTCTCTGTGAATTTGTGTGGAAAAAATTTTTTTTTTTTTTTTTGACGCTTACAACAAAGAAAATCGATTAGGAAAGGAAGAAATTGTGATAGTATTGTCAGAATTAACCTGAAGGAGTGTAGACAGTTTTGCAGTGCTCCATTTTCACTCTCTTTGTCTTTTTTCCCTTGTATCCTTTTTCATTAGCTACCTATTTTGCACCTCTTGCTGCAACACAGTGCACTTCCTGTCGTGGAACTTAAATCTCTTCCACAAAATGTCATCTTTCCTTTTTAGCTGCTCTGAGAGCTTGCATGTTAGAGAGAGCTGCATTTCCCTGCCAGCTCTGGCTCAAGTTATGTTTCCTGGATTGCCCTACAGAATGTCAATGTATATTCTGAAAAGCTGTGTGATAGAGACCTTCCTCAAACTTTCTAAAAACACCTACTTTGGGATGGAATTCATTGGGATTTGAGTATAAAATAAACATTATTTGTTGGCTCCTGTCATTCTTGAGAAGCCAGATAGTTGCCATGTCTCCAGATTGTCTGTCTGCTCGAGCTATTTTCCAGCCAGTGACAGCACCTCATTTACATAAAGCACTGCTTGCAGTGTTTTTGTGGGTATTCAGAATAAAGGCCTTGCCTGTGAGCTGAACATCCGGATGTGTGTGTGTGTGTGGAGGGCTTTACATTGGTTAAATACGGTTGTTAGCAGTATTAGTAAAGAGAAAAGCCTCATTACAAGTCTGAGATGTGCCATGTTGGTTTACTATGCTGGAGAATGTATTTCAAAAGCCTTTTCACAAGCCATCATTTCTTATGATTTCTGTAGAAAGGGTGGTGAGAAGCTTGACCATAAAAAGAATTTTGGATAAGGAGGGGAGCTGGTAAAATGGTGCATGCATGTCTCAGGCAACTATCCCCATTGTAATAAGGAGATGCACAGAGAATGGAGAGGACAGGTAGGGACAATCCATTTAGCAGGTATGCTCTTGGGTTCTGTATATATATATATATATTTTTTGGTTTGGTGACCTAAATACAACCATCCTCTAGTACACACACAGCAAGATGGAAGGTAACACTGCTAAAATGTGTGTAGAGGGTAGGCTCTCTAGGGCTGAACTTTAAAAATGCTAGAAATAGAGACTTATAAATTACTTTTAATGTGATTTCCATCTCTTTATCCTCCCTCTTGTGTCCCCAAAATCAATCCCCAGTGAAATTTATATTTTCTGTCTTAACCCTACTTACCTCAGTGGCCACTTAGCAGAAGAGTTTCACTTGTGTCAAGTGAACTGGTCATTTTCTATGTCCTTGTATGGCATGCCACGGAAATGAGCATGAATGCTATTAATATCTGTTCTTATGTAAACAGAATCCATTTTCTTCAGCTAATGAAGCACTGTGGGAACAGGACAGTCAGAAGCTTGGGAATTATTCTACAAGGAAGAATCTCAGTGTTTCTTGGCAAAAGCTGCTTTAGGCTCTAGGTTTTCTTGGTAAGAGCCAACAGTAACAAGGTCTTATTCTGGACAGAAGTTTAAATAAATAGACACTGAGAATTTCTGCTTGTCTTTGAAAACTGACACACAGAAATCCCAAAGAAGGCTTAATTTTTGTCTAATTACAGCCAGATTCTCAATTTGGAAGTATGGGAGTGTTAGTCTATTGAAAGAAAAGAGGAGTCCCAAAAGGGAACTTAAAGTCTCCCTTTTCCTTATTTATTTCCAAATGCTGGCAGAATGGGAATATTTTTTCCTCAATTCTTTGTCAATTTCCTTAAAGGAAGAAGAAAAAACTAAGAGGCATAAGGTGGCTGAGGTGACTTCCTCAGCAATAACTGGCTTTCTGGCATCAGTTGCTATTAAATTTCTGTTAAAGTTGCAAAAGGAGCAGCTGAACTGTCATAAATGGTCATACACAGACTACCTCATTTGCAGATTGTTGGCAAAGGCTGTAGTGGAGGCATTAGATGGCATTAGGTTTATGCTGTCATAACTTTCACAATGTCCTTTACAATTTTTCTTCCACCCTTATATTGCATGAAGAATAAACAAGAACTTGTGGCTAAAAGGTCAGTGTCTCCAACCTCGTGTCACGTGCAGGTGACTCTATAACCCCATGCACCCATCTGTCTAGTACTACCCTGGTGTGCACTGATGGAGGAAAAGAGGGAAGCTCTCTTTCCTAATGGCTTCTTAGCTGGACTAAACAGTGACAGCTCTGTGAATAAGGTATTAGCACGTTAGCTTCTGTCTGTTAAGCTGAAACCAAGGTATGTGCCATTTGATACTGTTGCTTGACTCAGGAGATACTACCTGCAAAGGCCTTTTGGTTTCTCTAAGACTGGATCTGGCAGAATATTATTTCAGTATAAAGATATCGTCGGAAATATAAGACAAAGATTAACGATCATGTTTATTCTTGGGTTGTTGGTTTTTGGCTTTTGTTACTCCATGGACCATATGATAACAGCTAAGAAAAATTTCAGAACACAATCTTGCATTCTATATACTGCTGCAGATCTGGCAAGAACTAATGTGAGAGAGGGCAGGACTCTTTGTGTTAAATCTTTCTGCTTCATCATTATTATTCTCCCTTCATGAAATCCTATCTTCAGCCCTCCCTGTCTTTCTGTTTTAATAAAAAGCTGAACTATGAATTTAAAACTCACAGGAAAAATGTGACCCAATGTATCTTTGCATGATGATCCAGATGAAGCAGGAGCCTGTTTCTCTTACCCTATGTTTTCTATTTGCAAGTTCACAATATGTTGTTACGTTATCAGTAGAAATGTCAACAGGAAACCAAGGAATCACTATTTAATGCACTGAGAAGCACAATTAGTCTTCAAATAATTCAGAATAGCTACTCAGTCTTTTATATTCAGTACTCATTGCAACAGTTGATGTGCAACAAATCATCTGCTAAGACCTGCATAAAAATACAGCAATAAAAAAGATATCAATCTTCATAAATGCAGAACAAAACTGAAGGAAATTAGGACCATATGGGGAGCACCAGTGACAAAAATGAGCCATTTATTCCCAAGTCCAAAGACAAATTTGTATGAAGTGGTTTTCCTGGATCTAAGCATAATGAAATAGAACCTGTATTTTGTTAAGTGCTCAGTATTGCACCTGGCCACCTGAAAGAAATTTCTGAGGTTCTGGAAAAGCCTGTAGGAATCTGGAAAAGGTCAAAAAAAGCACCCAGAAAATCTCAATAATAAAACAATTAAAAAGCAATACATTTAAAAATAATTGAGAAAGTAGTTAGACAAAGAAATTGTCCCAGTGCCCATTTCCTGGGAGTGTGCACTGTGCAAGGAAATAGAAGGTCCTTATTCTAAGCAAACCTGTAGTAAAATCCTTAATTATAATTGTTGAGATAAAAGTTAATTAAAAGCACATCTTTAATATAGCAGTATGCTTTTCCCTACACACCTTCATCTGGGACCAACTCTCTTCTGCCCTTTCTGTTATTTAATTTAAATAGAAACAAGTAGCTGCAAATGTACTTCCCATTTTCTTTTCTCTGCCGAACAATACTATGTGTTCCAAGAGCACGTGTGTGTGTGTGTGTGTACGTGTGTGTGTGTGTGTGAGAGAGAGAGAGAGATAGAATGAAATGGTGTCTCACTCTCTAATGCAGTAGAAAGTTAAAAGAGTAACTGAAAATGTATATGCTTCTTGGGAGCTGCCTTTTGTATTGCTCCCTTAGGTTCCGGCTGTCCACCACCGAACAGGTCAGCTCTTCTGGGAAGTGTCAACATCCCTGTGGATTTTTAGTCTCCTAAAATGACTTTCTCTTTAAAGTGCTGCTCTGGCACTCCACTCACAAACAAGTACCAGGTTCCCCAAGCTATGTGGGATCTGATTTACCCAGGACATAACTTAAGGAACTAGGGTAGGGGAGGGAGATGTAAACGCAGCCATGCAGTTGAAGTCAAATGATCAAGGTGGTGTCTAAAATGCCCAGAAATTAAAAACTGCATTTTCTTATAAGAAGGAATTTTGATAGCATTGCTTATGTGCATGGAGAGCACTGATGGGCTCTCATGATATTTTGGTAATTAACTATGGCATTATGAAGGATAATAGAACTTTTTTGGGATTTTTTTTTTTTTTTTTTTTTTTACCCAGAGGTAGCTCAAGAGTTTCTCGATGGTAGAAAAATTGGTGGACATTGCAATGCCTTTGCTAGGTCTTGCAAAATATGTGGGTTTGGAGCATACTCCCATCCCAGCCTTTTTTCTGTATGTGACTTCCATTCCCAAGTACTGTGCGATTTTTTATTTTTTTTTTTAATGAAATTTATTTCCAGAGTATTGCCATGTCTCTCTCCTAAACTAGCCCATAGTAGATTATTGCTAACAGGCTTAATGTTTTGCCTAGCTAGAGGCTTCCTAAATCAGAGTTTCCCAATATGCAGTTCAAAAATAAACCAGCCTCCACACTATTGCGATTGCCCATGTTTCTGCTTTACAGAAATCAGATTAGTAATGAAATGCATCCTCTTTCTGCTCCTTGCCCCCAAAAAGTCAGTTACATTGTGCTAACAAGTACAATAGGACAAATCAGTTCTGAAGCTTACAGTTGAGGTATTAGCAAGAACTTTTGAAAAGAGACTAAAAGGGAAATGTTTGAACTCCTTTGTCTTCAAATATTTGTCTAGCTTGCTTGCAGTGTGCCAAAATAATTGTGCCCTGTGAGGAGATGTGTCAGTTGGAATTTGAGGTAGGTAGTAAGCTGATTTCCAGGCCAGCTTGAACAATAACTGAACAGGACAAACACTTCCTCCCTGTGTGCTTCTTTGAGCACTACAACAAAGTGGCATTGCAGTGTTTCATATTGCAGGTCTGAAAGTTTGTGCAGAGAAGGAACAAGGACAGAGTAAGAAGGCAACATACATCTAAATGAAGGTTTTAATACAGATCAAGCAGAACAACCAAAAAGAAGGGGGGGTGGCGGGGAGGGAGGAGCAGTATGATAGCCACATTTAGCTATGCTCTTTATAAGACGTTTTTAGGAGTTTAGTGTGTTATCTTCCTGCTCCTCAGTGTAGAGGAATGCTGAATTCACAATTATTTGCTACTGTAGTGGATGATAACTCTAAACATCCCACTTGGTAAAAAAGTTAAAAACAACTCTTTCTTTTAAATGAATAAACATTTTAAAATGTTAGTATGTCTTTTTACAAACATTTCAACTCATTAAAAATGGTAACATGCCATCAAATTATCAACTGAGATAAACTCAGGCTGCAGCAAATTCCTGTTCTATTCTAATCTCAGAAAAACTAAATTTACCTATTCTGGCCTTGGAAAGAGATAGAAAATATGGCTAAAACTAAAATCTCAGCCCCTACTAATTTTTAATATTCGATCCAGAAGTTTCATTAATACATTTTGAGATTAAAGTTGGAGACAACTGATTGTGGCAGTAAATACTTATTTGTCTTTCATTTCAAGATGTATTAATCTGTTTCTTTAAAAGCTTTATTTTTGTAAAATTATATTTGTCAAGCCAAGAATGAAAGTGAGAAGGCTTGGCTCTCCAAGCTGGTATTCTCACATAATAAACCATTTTATGTAAGTGTTGTTGAGCTCATCACCTTCCTTTTCACCTGAGCATTTTTACTATTAGTAAGATAAATAAATGGAAATTGCGTAGTTTAGTACTATGCATGAAATTCCTCTTGGCAGGCACTGACTGCTCTGTGCGTGTGTATTTGTGTGTTAAAGAATTAGATCTTGCTTTATTTAACAAAACAGTCCAGTGCTTGCCAACCTACTTAGCAAGTGCATAGCATATTTAAGTTCTTAAAGTTAAATATATGCATAAGCATTTTCCTTACTTGGAGCTTAAATCACAGGTTTTCCATGTTTAGGATAATTATTGTAAAGTTGCTTTTAAAGACTTGGCATAATAGAAGGTTACCTGGCACTTCTTGTGCATGACAAGCTCTTCCTGGGTAGCTCCAATTAAGTACATAATGGATATTTCATTACTACAGAATAACTACGTGACAGGGGTAGTTATGATAACACTTATATGTGTACGCAGCAAAATGGTGAATATTTGTGGTGTCCTGATTCCTGCACTGTGGAAGGAAAAAAACCACAAGGGATGAATACAAAGTGAAAAGAGTAGCAAAGTAAATAATATTTTTTTTCCAGTTTCCTACTACATTGTGAACTGTTGAGTCCAGATAACACAAGATCTGATTGAAAACTCTATTTTCTCTTCTCTTAAAATAAATGAAAATGGTACTGCTGACATTTTTTATTATTATTTTTTTTTTTTCAGCTGAACCCTAGTTCTGTCTTACATGTAAAAAGTCCAAGGTAGTTTGGGGAGAATTTTTGTAGTTTGGCAACATTGATGTTTCCCGTATTCCCATAGATGCTTCCCATTATTGAACTAACAATTCTTACTGTTTCAAATTTATATCTTCTGTTTGCCACGGTGTTTACCAATTATAGGGTTATCATAGCTTTTAAATCGTGTAAAATTGCAGATTCCGTGAACAAGAGGGATTTAATATATGTAATGCATTAGATTAGTGTGAAAAGCAGCAGAGCCAAGACTTCTGGGAGCAGAGATGACTGCACACAAGCTACAGCAATGTCAGAAAATTTGGGCTTGGACAAAGTATTCTTTTGAATCTAAGATAAGGTGTCCCTGCTGGTTTGGATTTATTACCATTGAAAACAGGAAAACAAACAAACACACATACGTACAAAAAAAAGCCTACTATTGCTCAATCAACAGACTTATTTTTTTCCCTCCTCTCTATGGAGATGCTATATACAGTTATGTTTTATGGTCTCAGTATTTTTTGTATACTTTGTTTATTCCTACTGAGTTAATGTATTGCTTTATTATATGCAGAAAGATGCCACTAATTTAGTGGTCATTAAAGTATTATTTTAATACTTTAAACAGAACAGGTTTTCCTCTGTTTCTGTTAGGATTGTCTTTTTTTCCCAGCTCTCTTGCATGGGCTGCAAAATAAGAAAATGGTAGCGTGCAATCTCGAGTACAACAAGAAAATTACAAACACTTTAATAAACTAGAAGTGTGTATGAAATAATTAATTTTCATGAAAATTGACAAGAACAGCTCAATGGAACATTGGACCAAACTTGACTTGAACTGAAACCCAGTCTTGTACGTTTTGTTTCTTTTCTCGGTGCAGAAGAACAATACAGAAGATGAGGAGAGAGACAGATCAGCATTATTAAGGTAGGATGAAAGCACCTGTTATTTAATGGCTCTGTGGAAACTTTTGATATCTCGTTACCAATCCATATAATACAGTTCTATAATGTAATGACAGTTGGTTTATTGGAGCAGTAACACCCCAACCCCCCAAATGAAAATTCTCACATCTTAATGGTAATGTATATGAACTACAGACAGATAGCCTAGCAGGCTAAAGTCACTCGCTGATGCCAAACAGATATGTATTCTAGATTCTTGAGTGTTTTGACTTTATTTCTTTAATTATTATATATTTTTCTGATTTTGTATTCTGCTTGTACACGGGTATATCTCTGTATGAGCCTATATCATAAGTCACATGTTGGGATTTGCTAAAGTGCAAGGAAGAACTGCCTGGTTTCACGAAGTGTTTCATAGCTTTTCACTGGTGTGGTATTGCATCAAGAGGCTGAGATATGTTCAGAATAAATATATAAATAACTGTGTGCACTTACCCCTGGGAAGGGGAGGATGTTAGCAGTGAAATCAGCATCTTGATAGCTTACTTTTGGAGCAGAGTAGGGTGGCCCATGACTATGCCATATGCAGATGGTTAAGTTTGGAGGAGAGAGGAAAACTGATGCATAAACAAAGCTAAAATCCTTTGCTGCATTTGTCAGAAAGATTTGGCTTTTACTAGACTTAAGTTTATGTAAGCACGCAGTATTTTGTTATGCCCCAAGACTAGATTTTCTTGCATCATTTCTCCAGCATATGAGTTGGGGGCTGTTTGACCACAGGACCATAGCTTAGCCAAAAAATTTCTTAAGGGAATATTTTTTACCCATAAGGCTTAAAAATATAGTAATGCCTTTACACTCTTTTTTGTGTTTTGCAATAGCTATACTTTGACTAAGCTATCACTGGAAAATCATGGTACATGTTTCCATCTTTCAGATTTTGTGGGTTTTGTTCTGAGATTCCACTGAAACACTGCAGTGGATGCCAAGTTAATTGTGCTCTGCAGAGGTAAAGTTGTTATAGCTCAGAGCAACTTTAAGTATTTCCCAGATATTTTGGAACACCAGACACTGCTACTTAATCCTACTTAAAATTCTGCTTGCTTTGCCAGAAATGCAGAACATTAATAAACCACATTAGTTAGGAAATAGCTTTCTGAGTGAAGTAGGGAAGATAATTCAAGGTTTTAGACAAAGCTATTGAAGCAGAGACAAGCTGGCATTTCCCAAAAGCTAATCAAATACTCATAGAGCAATAAGAGACTGTAATACATCATTTTAGAGACAAAAGTCATGGGAGAAGATTTCAAAGGCTACTATCTCTATTTGCCAGCAGGTAGTACCTCCTGGTGTTGAGCCTTTAACATTATAGAAATAGCCAAACACTGCTTGAAGTAATCATCTGTTCTGTGAGAGGGTATCTTCTAAATCATACTGATCCTTTAGGCCTGGTGGAGGACTTGCATATAGACCTAACTCATATCTGAATCTGAGATACAGTATTCGGTTCAGTAGGTAATAACAATTCTGGGCATTTTTTTCTGTGTTTTTGGATCATAATGGAACAACTGGCAATTCTTTTTTTATGATCATACTGAGTATAACTCCTTTGTGTCTTACACAGTCATTGGTAAGTGATAATTTGGATGTTCATCCACCTTACAAAACAGACGAATTTAAGTATTTGCAATGAATACGTGTGTATGTTTGTGTATTTGTGTACATATATATATATGTATGTATAGATATATATATGTGTTCCACTGTTTACATAATAAATGTAACACATATGTATGTTCCACTGTTTATTAAATACATGCACATATGTATGTATTTTATAAACAGCAGCATATAATAGTAAGGAGACTGGAAGTGCTCATCTTTACCTGTGCTGGAATTAGGACTTCTCAGGAATTTCAGTTCAAGTCTGGAGAAGGAGGGGAATTTAAAGTCAAATTTTCTATCTCGAGTTTGTGTCATAAATTTTGGTTTTAAAAAAAAACAAAAAACAATAAAACTCATCTGAAATATTTTAGTAAATACATTTGACATGATTTTTTTCTTTCTAAATGAAACTTAGCAGTGAATTCAAACCTAATGTGTGTTTCTTTGGGACAGCTGGATTCACCCACCTCACTGAAGCCAGTATTCACTGGTGTTCATTATTCTACAGCCAAGATCTGGTGAAGATTGGCAACAAGTAATTTTTTTCATAGAATCAACTTCGAATATGCCTGTCTCAGAAGCAATGCATAGTTAATTTTTTAATAAGTATCAGCAAGTGGGCTAATTGCTGTTATGAACTTCCTCAATTTTTTTTTTTTTTCAAACAAAATTAAGAAAATGTTGTTGAATAATCACTTTGCAGACCCTCAAGCCAGTAAAGGCTTGAGTTAAGGCTTACACTTAAAAGCTGTGAACTGTTACTGCAACTCTGCTGGAGTGAAAATGCATAGTAGTTTGTTTCTGATAAAATAGGATGGACTACCCATAACAGATCATTTGAGTTAGCTTGGCAAATTCTTGTCTAAACAGAGAATGAAGCACCTGAATGAAGTGACTTGACTTCTGGCAAGCAGGCGCGCTACCTGTATTGGGCAACATTGTTGGTTTAAAAAAATTAACCACCACCATCAGGTCACAAATCTGTCAGTCTGCCACCCAAAAAATGTGTACTGCACAAAGATTCATGAAATAAATATGTAGGAGAGAGTCACAGCCTCGGTGTGCTGTGATGGGAATAGGTACTGTAATTAAGAAACCTGCTGGATGTACTGTGAAGCTTACTGATACAGCGTCAAAGTACTGGTATTCTGTTAGCAAAAAAAAAAATCACCTTTCTGTTAAGTCTAGGTGCAATTAAGTGCTGCCCGGTTTCTCAGTATATACATCAGTAGAGGAAAGTGTTATCAGGAGTAAGTGCCTGGGAAAGGATAGTAAATCTACTTCAGCTTGCCAAAATTCATGTCTAGCTCTGAACTTAGTGAGACTAAATACTACACACCTGCCTTAACATTGCTGACATTGAATATGGTAGTTGTTTAATACACCTATGTGGTGGAGCTAGTTTCTTTGGCAGTTCAGGCATTCTTAGATAAAACGGGATAGTGGTTCCCTTTTTCAGGTACTGCATTTTTGTGTCATATTCTAGAATGAAAACTTTTCCTGATTATTTAACTTTTATCAAATTCCTTTTATAATGCAAAAGTGAGGATGACTCTCACTTTTGGTTAACAAGCTACAGACCTCCATTTACTTTACTTTGATGTTATTTTAATTTCCTGTAACCAGAGGTGTCTTTCATTTAGCTGGTTTACTATTATGCCATTTTAAAGCAATTCAGTAGGCTATCACAAGATAGCTATTGACTGATTTTCTGTTTTGTTTCAGAGTGGCTTAACTTGATACATATACAAATCTGTCAGCTTAGGAATCTGATGTACAAAAATATGTTTGACAGATACCTATCAGTACGCTTAGCCAGGCAATTTTAATCCCTTTAAATTACATTTGTTATGAAGGGCAAATAAAGTGTCTTTCTTGGGGACAGACATTAGCATATATGGGATTCTAGAAACACTGTGGGGTATTTCTCTTTTGTGAATAATTGATTTTGGCAGATGCATTCTGTTGGGCTTTTTTTGTTGTTACTTATTTTCATATAAAAGCTAATTGTTAAATATAATTAGATTTACCAACTGTGCTGGGTGAATTCAAGGATAGCTTCAGGAACACCCCAGAGCACCACACTATAACCAAGGTAGTGTCACTAGTCTGACTGTACATTATGCTAAATACAGTTCAATCTAGTAGGCACAAATACTATCATGGATCTGTTATTGCTATGGGAGACAAATGTTTTGTCCTGCTTAACTCCATTATATGTCTCCCAGTATATATAATTCCAATGACCTTTTTGAAAAAGATGTGCAAAGTAGCCAGAGGGCTTAGAGTATAAAATTTTAGCAATGTAAAACTGATGTACTTAGTACCACCTATCAAGATAGCTTTGTCAAAAATGATATAAAACTAGCAGGTCCACAAAAAAAAGTTTGAAATGGATGAAAGTGTGTTTTGAAGGAGAGGATCATAAGACTGGTGTTTCACTTCCCTCCTTTTCTCTTCCAACATGCTCTTCATAAAATATGCAAATGAAATGGCAATTAAAATTGAAGATCAAAGATAGCAAAATTGATGAGTAAAGGTTCACACAGTCAGGCTCATCAAGAGAAGGCTAGTCCAGTGATTTTGAGCATTGTATGTAGGTACTTAAGGAAAGATCCAGACTAAGCGGATGCAGGTGCATCTTCTCTAATAGATGTACAAGGATCATCATGAATGTAGCTAATGTGATCTGCTTTCCAGAACCAGTTCAGTTCTGCTGTATCTGTGCAGGTGTGTGCATGCACTATTGAGTCCTATACATTGATATAGAGTATGCAGCAGGGAATATTTCAAGTGGATTTGATAAGAATGAAGACATAAATTATGTAACTGAAACTCTTTGTAAGTAGGTATCGTGCCAAACATCAAGATTTCATTTTTAACTTTCACTTTGAGAGGGGAGGAGGAAGAAATTTATGAGTATTTTCCAAATGAAAGTAAATAGTTTTCATTCAGTCACTAGTAAGATTAAATCCGATGACAGCTGACATGTGCAAAATCCTTGGGAAGTGCTGTTGGCCGTCATTATAAATTGTAGTTCAGTGGGTTTCCTTTCAGCTTTGGCAGTGTGACAGTAGATCTCTACAGAAGCTTTAGGTTACTGCATTTCAATCTGCAAGTATGATTATTCAAATTTCGCTAATTTCCCCTTAAAAGCAGACATAAAAATTTGCTGACATTTCACCCTTTCTTCAGGGAGCATGGCAGACTGAGGAAGCAACAGTTTTCCAGAATTTATGCCAAAGCAAAGTTTTACCTTACTTGCTGTCAAGTAGCTTGTTTTTCACGCAGCTGTAAAGCAGGTGTCTGTATCTCAGTATTACTGCTACGGTAAATTGAATGAGGCAAGTACTAATATCCTTAAAAGCTGAAACAACTTTGAGGATCATGAGTCATATCAGCTGTGTGGGTGGAGCTGAAAAACTGGAATTACACGAACTGTTTCCTTATTGATTCCTTATGAAAATACAGTTTATTTAAATTAAGAGCTTCAGGCAGTATATGTAAAAGGAGAAGGCTGTCCAATTTGCAGTAAGGACAGTACTGAGCTACATAATCCAGAGTTTGTCCCAAGTCTGAGACTGGGTTTGCTTTACTTCCAACTTTCACAGTCTGTCTCTCATTAAATTGCAGTGTCTCAATGCTGGCACCTTCTTTGCTACTCTGGAATAATAAGGCTGCATTTCTGGATCCAGCTAGTGACATATCTTGACTGGGAACTGAATGTGATCACCTTGGGCTTTAACAGTGACCCTGCTAAAACACACCGGGAACCATTTTGTAACAGAGCTTTTTCCTAACTTGAGGTAGTTAGTAACTGTCTCTCATTTAAGCCTTACCTAAAGTAATGTAGCTGATTGCATTCCTATTCTGAAATGTTTTATGATGGCATGTAAATTGCTAAGGCAAAGTTGCATTTGCTCTTAGCTCTTGATAATTTGAGACAAAATTCTTCTCCAGAGAAACTATATGGCAGTTATTTCAATGATAGGAAAAATGCTAGAGAACTGAGTCAAGAAACATGTTCCTAAGTCAAAGCTCTTGTTAAGAACTACAGATTTCAAACATATGTTAATTATACTTCAAATTACAGATTTATGTTCTGTCTGTAACTTCAAATACTATGAAGGCTTTATTTCTTCTAATTTTTTCTCTTTTCAACTATTGCTGCATCAAACAAAATCTGCCTGTGTTTTGAAAATTGCCAGCTAATTGGGTTTTCTAATTATCATAAAATGTGTCAGTGCTTTATAAAGCATGTTGCTGTTGTGTGCTGTAGTGATAGTGTAATTCAATCATATGCAAAATATATAAATAGCCATCTCTTTTTGCATGTACAGTAGATACATGCTGTCTGTGGGCGAGCTCTTGGCTGCTGGGACAGAGATATTCTGGTGTTAATGGGCAGCACAGAGGCATGGGGAGCAGAGTGGTGCAGGCTGGGCTCCTTGCTCTTAATGCACCTCTGCCCGCCAGTGTAAGCAGCTGTGGTAATGCAGCCTTGTCCTGGGCTCTCTTTTTGGTTCCCTAGCTTTAGAGGCAGTTAATGAGTAAATCTTTCTTCACACGGGAAAGGTATGAAAGTATCGATGATCTGGACAAGGGCATTGAGTGCACCCTCAGTAAGTTTACAGATGACACCAAGTTAGGTGCGTGTGTCGATCTGCTCGAGGGTAGGAAGGCTCTGCAGGATGATCTGGATAGGCTGCACCGATGGGCTGAGGTCAACTGCATGAAGTTCAACAAGGCCAAGTGCCGGGTCCTGCACCGGGGGCGCAATAACCCCAAGCAGAGCTACAGGCTGGGAGATGAGTGGTTGGAGAGCTGCCAGGCAGAGAAGGACCTGGGAGTGATGGTTGATAGTCGGCTGAATATGAGCCAGCAGTGTGCCCAGGTGGCCAAGAAGGCCAACAGCATCCTGGCTTGTATAAGAAACAGTGTGACCAGCAGGGCTAGGGAGGTGATCGTCCCCCTGTACTCGGCTCTGGTGAGGCCGCACCTCGAGTACTGTGTTCAGTTTTGGGCCCCTTGCTACAAGAAGGACATGGAGGTGCTTGAGCGAGTCCAGAGAAGGGCGACGAAGCTGGTGAGGGGCCTGGAGAACAAGTCCTATGAGGAGCGGCTGAGGGAGCTGGGCTTGTTCAGCCTGGAGAAAAGGAGGCTCAGGGGTGACCTTATCGCTCTCTACAGGTACCTTAAAGGAGGCTGTAGCGAGGTGGGGGTTGGTCTGTTCTCCCACGTGCCTGGTGACAGGACGAGGGGGAATGGGCTTAAGTTGCGCCAGGGGATTTTTAGGTTGGATCTTAGGAAGAACTTCTTTACTGCAAGGGTTGTTAGACATTGGAACGGGCTGCCCAGGGAAGTGGTGGAGTCACCATCCCTGGAGGTCTTTAAAAGACGTTTAGATGTAGAGCTTAGGGATATGGTTTAGTGGGGACTGTTAGTGTTAGGTCAGAGGTTGGACCCGATGATCTTGAGGTCTCTTCCAACCTAGAAATTCTGTGATTCTGTGAAAACGTCTCAGAGCTGATTTTATTTGCTGCTGAAATGAAGAGTAGAACTCTGTAACTAATTGAATTTATCTTAGCTTCCTACCCTAGCTTCAGTAGCTTCTGGGTTTTTTAGTACTCAGACTACATGGGAAAGGTGGTATGCAAAGATATTTTCATAAAATGATATTGTCAGTGTGGAATATTTTAGGTTTTTGTTTTTATTCCTATGGTCAAATATGTTTTGCACTTTGGCATCTGTTTGAGAAATATTGAAGACCTCTATTGTCTCTTGAATTTGTTACTGTTCTGCAGATAGACCGTTAACAAGAGCTGAGCCTGGAAAATAACAGATTATGAATTTTGTGAACACCTTCCTCTGAAATGGCACTTAGGGTGTGTGGTTTTCTTCTAGTGTGACATTAATGCTGTTTATGGCACAGCAGGACTGTCAAGAGAATTTGAAAATTAGAGGATATGATTCATCATAAAAACAGTGGTAATGTTATTTTCCATGACTACTGGCCCATGATGTAAATCTGGATCAGATCTTGCTTTATTATTGAGACAGAATTTTGGCAGGTTGGGAAAGCTTTCTTTGATACCACAGGCCATCTAGCTGTTTAATTCTATTTAATTGTTTCAGAGTAATGTAGTAACTGAGAGTAATGGCACGAAAATGTGAAAAAACCCCTCTTAGCACAAGAGAGCAGAAATGCTGGATAGTTATTGTAACACCCTGCAAAACGTTTCCAGAGAGGATGGATGTGGCCTGAAAAGACGTTCCTGCTCATTTCAGATTGCCAAAGAGGAGATCATCAGACCCACTAATTAATTGTCAAGTTTAATGAAGCATTCTGAACCTTGAGTTTGAAGGCACTTATAAACCACTAGCAGTATGCAAAGCCTCTGTTTTCCCCTTATTTCACAATAATTATTAATTTGTTCTAATATTTCAGCATCCCCAGCATTTGGGGTTGAAATGCTCTGTTTTGCTTTGGTTTACCTCAAAGCAGAAGACTCAATTATGTTTAACTTCAGTGAATTAATTAAAGTAAGTTTTGGCTCTTTATGTAGTAGTGAAATTTTGGTTGCTAACAAAAATACTATTTATTGTTGGTTTTCAATACACATTCCTCTGAGCACTTGTGGTAAAATATTTCTGGGGGGGTTCAGTGTAACCACTGGGGATAATGCTGTAGAGACTCTTTCTAAGTAATGGGGCATCCTTTTATTTTACCACTTAAAGGACTTGAAAGCAATGTTCTTATTCTGCAAAGAAGGCTGAGAGAATTTTCTTATTAAGTAGATGTCCCAGTACCCTCTTGTCATGTGCCACAGGCTTTTACCTTAAAGGAATAAGGGAAAGCATTGGTAAAATCCAAACTCCTAGCATGAAGAAAAGGGACCTGTTTCAATAGGTACGGTATACAGTGCGTGATCTGTGCTCTAAAACTTCTGTGCAAATGTCACAATTGAGGGGAACAGGAAAAGGCTTGTGCTGTGATATGCACTTAAACCTTTTTTTTTTTTCTGTTGGGGAAAAAAAAAAAAAAAAAGTACTGCTGTGCATATCACACATCTAACACTTGCAGTCAGCATCCTGCAGCAGCAGGTCTCGCAGGAAACGGTCCTCAGCTAATGATGCTTTTTCCTCTCCCCCTCTGCCTTCTGTTATTTGAGCTTTGCTTCTGTGATTGTGCTTTAGACTTTAAAATATATATCTATCTTCTGATGTGTCTCACTGTTCCTTCTCTAAACAGAAACTTAATTTTGCTGCCTTGGTTAATTCTTAGCTCTCCAAGGGGTTGCCTTATTCATGATGGACTGTTCTGTATCCTTCGTTTCACTGCAGAATGTTTTATTTTCAGATCACTCTGGGTCATCCTCTTACCGTGTTTCACAAGAGTTTTTAATCCAAAAAGATTTCTTGATAAAAACTTTTAGGAAGACCCATATCCCTCTGCAGAGTGTTCCTTCCTGATAATACAGGATGTTTTGGTGACACTTCATTGAGCGTAGAATGAAAAAGCTTCTAGCCAGCTCTCTGATAGTGGATAAGTGTTTTGCGAGTATTACAGCTGACAGCTGATGTTCTGGGTGGCTGTGAATTTATTCTTGTTTATGGCCAATGTCAGAAATTCATTAGTAACTGTGTAACTGGATACTGTTTAACATCTGAGTCATAATGTGTTACTCTGATTAGAGTTTGTTGTTAGATAAATTTACACTGCCATAGATCTTCAGATAGCTTTTTCAATATGAGGCTACTGGCAACTGGAAAAAAAGATTTGGTTTTGTTTTTGAAAGGCAATTTTGTGCACTGCTTGGATTCTGTCGTGAAGGGAAATGTTTGTAATTTTTTGCCTTTTCTTAAGCCACATTGCTACTAGAAAAGGAAAGCCTCATCCTGGTTTGTAGGAGTCTTTTAAAGGAAAACTCTTTTGCTGAGGAAAGAAAGCAGAATTAAATGTTTTCCCTAGTTTTTGATGTTTTATGGAAGGAATGGAAACTCTGGATGTTTCATTTTTCTGCCTCAACTTATACCTCAGAAGTGGCACAGGTACTTTTTCTCATAGAGCAGTCCAGCTGTGGCTAACAAAGACACAATACATGTGGATGGTGCCTCCAGGCCCCTGCTGGGGTTCTCTGTTGGGTAGCACCATGGCAGTCAGGACCAAAAGCCAACAGTGCTTAGGATCATGGCTCTAGAATTTCAGAAACTTTCTCTAATGTCTGGGCATGACTGGAGCTAGGGTTTTGTTTAACCCCTAGCAGTGTTTTGGATTCTGTAGGGCTTTGCTTGTCCCACTGCACACAGGCAGTGGCACTGCCCGGGCAGGATGACTGGGAGCATGCTGCTGGCTTTATAAAGTCCCCTTGCAAACTGAGGCAGAGTTTTGACTTTATACAAACACACATATTGGGTATTTTGTTCTTATACTTTGAAAGATAACCACACATTGCATCTATTTATCGAACTACGCACAACACCATGATTTTGAACATTACTTTCAACCTTCTTATTTGTTTTTCTCAAGCATGATGTACTGACTTAGTAGGGGGTTGCTAAATTTGTGTTACAATTGCTATACCAAACAGTGGACAGTACACAAGCTGTTGTTATATCAGGCTTGGCCAGGTATGTGTTTGAACATGTAGGTCAATCTGCAGTTTAACAGTTAAGGTTGTCATTTTTTCAGTGACTGCTGAATTATTTTCTCAGATACTGATTTTTATTTATGTACTTATTTATTTATCTATCTATCTATTAAGTGAAACTGACATTTCTTTGTCACTTAGTTTTCCAAAGAATTTTCCATTTCCCTTTAGGGCTTTCCAAAGCTTTGGCATTTTTACATCACGTATGTTACATACAACATTTTTCCAAATAATAACGGGGATATAGTGAATTTAGAGTTATTCAGAAAGAATAACCTTACATTTCACACTATAACCTTCATAAAAACAAACTCTCTGAACCTGCCATGGTTTCATTGTAATATGTTGAAATGGATATGTCAGCAGCAGCATTTTTCATCCTAGATTTCAAGCTCAGTACTTTTCCATATAAATAGCATATTCCTGAGTTAATGGAAAATTCATGCTGAGCTACTTCATATTGGCTAGCTTTGCGTATCACCTCCGATGTTTCTGTTGGCAGGCAAAAAGGGCTGGTATTTTCTATTTATCAGTTCTTTTGACTTCCTCTGCAACAAACTAAATCTAATAGCCTGCAGGTGGAACACTTCAAATATAAAAGGAAAAAATGGCTGATTACATTGAAAGCCAGCAAGCTTCCAATCACACCGCTGAAATGTTGTTTCTAAATCAATTTTGATGTTTAATTTGTTTGACTTGTTTGATGATTTTGAAAAATATTTTTATAACTCTGAGAAGGCCGATGTCTGGATCATTTACTCTTTTAATGTGAGCACAAATGAACAAATATGTTAGAACTGTCAAGGTAAAAAATATATATGAAACAAAAATATTATGGTGCAACCCTGTTAGGTGTCAGTTTCAGCATGAAAAAAGCGTAGCTGTCTTTCAGAGAAATCTCTGAGAAGTCTGCTGCTTACATTTTTCACTTGCTTGCTCTAGAGACCGTACAAAACTGTTAACAGGAAGGACTATATGCTGTCTGAAATTCAGACTGTAGTTGGATTTTTGCTGTCTTATGACTATGTATCCTTACCAAAACAAAAAATCTAAGAAAAAGTTTTAGCTACACTCTTACAATTGTCAGCTTTCATCCTTTACCACTGGCAATTTAAAAACATAATGTGGAGACACAGATACAGTATCTCATTAAAACTGCAGCTGTTTTCTCATGGAAAATGTCTTTCCAGTAAAATTCTTGATGAATTCTTGATGTGTTTTTTTTTTTTTTCATTGCCCCCCCCTTCAAAATACAAAATTCAACAGTTCCTTCACCATCTGTTCTTAAGAGAAGCAAACTGACAGAGGTTTTCAGCAGAGTAGTTAGAACCCTCTTCTCCTCCCCAGTTCTGCTCTTAACTGTATATTTTAGGTTTTCTTAATTCTGTGTTGCAGAAAGTTTAGTGTTTTTTTCAAAACCACAATTTTATATGAAAAAGTACTTCCATATCCTCATCTGTTCAAACAACGGTATCCCTTCATAGGCTGTAGAGAATGTTTTGTATCATGGTTTCTTACTTTTCTTTTGTTTTGTTTTAAGAGATTTGTTCAGAAGATCAGGGATTGCCCCGCAAGATGGTAACAGGATTTTGAACAAGCTGTACACAATTACAATTGGAAAATTTTCTAGAATGTTGGGGTTTTTTTGAGAATATTTTAAGCCTGATCCCATCTGAGCACCAAGAAAGACCATACAAGAGTTTATGAGACTTGTAAAAGTGTAATATAGCTATGCTGGGAAAGCAGATGGTGAAAGTACAGTGTGGGTGGACTCCTGGATAATGTCCATATACAGCCTACAGTCTCAGGTGTCACAAAACCCTAGAGAAAATACAGTGCAATGAAGCTGACATATCGTTGGGCAGCCAAGTAGAGAGTAAATTTAACCTTGCTCCTGCCAAAGCTGTGGTGCAGTCAGGGTAGGACTGCAGGTGCCAGAAGTGCAGCAAGCATACGGACTGACCGTGTCCGAGCTCCAGGATGGGAGGAGGCACCCTTATCCCTTATATTTTGCTATGTCAGACAGCCTGTTTAGTCTCCCTTCAGTGGAGCTGAAATGTGTGAGGCAGCTTAATGAAAATATTATGAAGTGGTCACCAGGAAAATACAAGAATCTTACAAATGTTACATCAACATCCCACTTCATTCTCTGTCTCTGAAATAACTTCATCTGTCCATTTCATTCTGAATTCATTTGCTCTGTTTGATGCCAAAAAGGTTCATCTTTAAATACACCTGTAAAGCAGCGAAGTATTTAATGTATTATATAGTTTTGAGTGCAGCGGTTGTTTGATTTACTTTGGGATTTTTGTTTGTAAGATTTCTATATGTCTGCTTGTCTACTGCAGTCTGGTAGCTGAAACTGCTTTATAATGTATGCAAAAGAACAGTTCTGGGTATGTTAACTCAGGTTAGCTGAACTAACATCAGTTTAGCTTAGAGCTCCATGTAGATTATAAAAATCAAATTAAGAGCTTAAATACTGAGAGAATTGAGCCCATGCTGAGTTCTGGGCTCTCTCTGGCAAAGTCAGAAGTGCATGTATCTAAGCTAGTTCTTGAGCTAGCTGTTTTAAAATTAACTTGGCTGTATCTACGTGCTCTGTTACGGTTGTAGAAGTGACCACAGGAGAACCGGTTGCATGTTCCCAGGAAAATAATGCTAGTACTTGAAAATAACCAGGATATGAATCTGTATATTTTGTTCTTGTGCTGTCTTGTATAAATTGACTTTTTTTGTGACAGACTACAAGTATTTTCATATTTTCATATCAATTGAGTGACAAGCCGAACATGTGCTAGTAACAAACTTTACTCTGGTTCACAAAGCTGCTATTTGAAAGCAGCACCCTGACAACACTTGAGATAGGGACAGTTTCTTTTGGAGAAACTTTGACTTGTTAATGATTTCTAGGTGGTTTAATCAGCAGGAATCTCTCCCAGTTCAATTTGAAATTGGCAAAATGACTATTTGCTCCTTTATTACCTGCCCATCAGACTGAGATATTCATGCTAGAAATATTTCTAGCTATGCAGTTCTCATATCAGCATCCATATAAATCAATTTTTATGAGAAGGCTGACATTTTTACTTAACTACACTTTTTTAGGATAGACATTTGAACTCACATTTGGTGCCTTCTGCTTTTTCTATCGTCTAGAATGCTACTGGACCACCCCTCACATCCTGCTCACGCTACCTAGGTAGCACTAGGTAGGCACCTAAGTTGGCTGCTGACTTCTACTTAGGGCTCTTTCTCACTCCCTGCTTCAAAGAATGATGTTCATGATGAATTTTGATTTATTTTGAGGATATAGCTTTTATGTTATTCAATAACCAGGTAATTCAAAAATCAACTAAAACTTTCATTTTGACTGTGGGAGATCTCTGGACTCCTAGAGTCTCCCTTTCATAATGTGACAGAGTATAAGGATAGGTTTATCAAAGTGTGCCTGTCTGGGGCTTCTTACTTTGTGCGTTTTGTTGTGCTATTGTTAAATCTTGGTAGTCAGGACAGAAAACGGGTTTCATCAATGGGTTGATGAATGACAGTTCCACTGTCATTTTTGCAGAGTTTGAGAAATGACATTTCTGAAGGTGATCAGTTCTGGCATTTGTTACACTGTTTTTCCTTACAGTAATTTTCAGTATTCGGACACACATATCTGTACCTTCAATGTATTGCCAGTTTTGCTTCTTATGTTAAGGTGGAAATAGTATTTCAGCTTTCAGTCAGGCCTTATATTCTTGTTTACTCAAGCCATATTTTATTGTAAAATGTTTTCTAGTGCTGTTAACATTACAAATTCCATTAACAATAGCTGAAAATTCTCACCTCAGGCACTGTTTAACCCTTCAAGAGATCAGGTTATCAATTTACTCTGAAAGAATGATATTGACAGCCAGAAGCTGCTGTAACCTTCTCTTGTTTTCACCCTTATCTTCAGATAGTACAGAAAATGGTGCAGAAAGAGCCCCTTGGGTGGGTAATTTTCCTGTTGAAACACATGCATAAGTGCCATTAATACTAATGGACCACATAAGTAGATATTAAAGGGCAAACCATACATATGTTTTACTACCAGTGTCTTATTCTGACTGATCATTGCTTATCAGGGAAGATCAAGGTAATGGTGGGGGAGAAAGGATGGCTTCTGTTGTTTGTATTTTGAACCAGTTGGACAATGCAAGAAATAAACATTTTAGGGACAAGGCTTTGAAGGAATATGTTTCCTAGCTCCCAGAGACTGTGATTAATCTCAGTTTCATGTGAGTTTCTGCTGAGAGACAGTCATTGGTGTGAGAAACATAAAGGACAAAAGGAAAAAATTCTGCATATACCTATTTTTAGGCAATTTCCTGTCCAGATTGGTGTAATATTTTGTCTAGTTTTCTCAAAAACTAAAAATAATCTCATCATGTCATTGTTCTCTATCAGCAGTCTTTCTTTTTGAACTGTTCAAAGCCCAAGGAGATTGTAACCTACTGAAAGTTTCTACTGTGATATTTAAAATCCAAGGTAATAAAACAGGTTTACATTAAAAAAAAAAAAAAAAAAAAAAAGACATATTATTATAGTTGGGCAAGGATGGTAATGCAGTTTTCTCCAGACATGCTGCTGACAGCTGTAGGCCGTTAGGCCATATTTGATACCAAAAGATGCCACACATTATCTCCCAGAGTCACTAAATTAATGAAAATCATCTCAGCATTTGGCCACCCACTCAGAAAATAAGTTCCTCTCACTGAAACAGGCTGACGAGTGGTGAACATTTACCAGTATTCTCTGAATTTCTGCCATTGCAATTTCAACACATTTTTGTTATTTGCTCTCAGTTACTGTATTCTGTCTTCATTAGATAGGAAATACAGATGCAGTCTTAATTTGGCCTATGGATTTCCCGAGACAAGCAATGAAAATGACATCCTAGCTTGCAAAGAAAGGACAGGAGGTTGATGCCTGTGAGGGTTGTCAACATTTTCAGATAAACCTGCATAAAGGGATCCACTACGAATCCATAGTTAGTTACGGGCTGCTTCGCAGAAGTACCAAGACATCAGGGCTGTGCTGAGTAGAGTACAAGAACAGCTGCCATTGACCTGTTAACCCAGCCATCCACCCAGCTGGGTTACAGTGCTTACATGCATGTTGCCTTCCTGAGCCAGCACCCCTGAAACAGACCTGGTTTGACCCTGATGTCTACCTGTCATTAAAAGTTAAATTCTGAGTGTATTTGATCCAATGAATATTTTGCAAAATGGAAAGAGAGTAGGGGGGAGGGGGGTAAAAATAATTTCAGAAAAGCAGCCACAAAAAAGAGAAGCAAGTTATGCATTACATTCATCTAATGCTTGTGTATAAAGAAGGCTGTGTGCTTTAGTGAAGAAATCATTCTGATTTCTGCTCTAAAATTGTGAAGGATATCTCAGTGTTTTGTGTGGAAGATTATTAACTTACTGCAGTAAGCTAAAATAAATTATCAACTGCACGTTAAACAAATAAATAAAACCCACCAAATTAACAGACTTGAATTCTATAATACCTAGAATTGCCAAAAAAAAAAATTGTTACCATATCTTTGCACCAGTCAACCTCAAGTGTACATAAACTGGAAATACAATGATAAGCAGGTAGCGGCCTGCTGGTTTTGACAATGATGTGCCTCAGCACTGGATACCAGAAAGAATTCTGTAATTCGTTCGGCAATATCTTAAGTTCATTTTCCAACTGTGGGTAACAAGCTGGATACCAGCTGGTACCATAAATATATATATATATATATATATATATTTCATATTTCCTAAGGAAAACTTTTGCTTTTGAAATTGCTGGTATATAAGGGCTTTCAGGCAGCAGGTCAGTAGTTAGTGTTCTTCAGCCCTTTGAGCACAGATTCTTACACTGAGCAAGGTCAGGTTAAACTTTTTCATAATAAAACTGAATAAAAGTGTTTCACAAATCATTAAGATGGGAAAAAAAATCCTTGAAATAGTGCACCATTGCTATTTTGGGATATATAATGTGTGCCTAACTGGTTTTTTTGTTTGTTTGTTTTGGTTTCTCATCTTTGATTATTTTCTGGATGTGAAAACAAGGCAAATTGAATTATAAGGTCATGACATAACTCTTTTCTGTTCTGCTCCAGCATTGTTTCTCAGTGCTGCCTTGGTTTGGTTTGGAGGTGGTGGTGGTTGTCTGTAGTTTTTGGATGTCTGTGTTTTTTGTTTTTTATATGCAAAGTTCCCTGTAAACCTCATACTTTCTTGAGCTAAGACAGATATAAGTTGGCTGAATCACAATTAATGACCCCCTAAAATTGATGAGCTTTAATATTTAGTAATGTAAGGAAAAAAGCAATTTATCTTAGGACTTTAAAATACTTTTGTAATAAATACAAGATAAGCAAAGACATGTGCACTTATCTTACTTGGGTAATACTCAAGTTCTAGTTTGGGTAAAACTTTTTTTTTTCTTGAAATAACATCAAGGCATGTGAGGATAACATCGAGAAAAACAAGTGCTGGAACTGAACAGTACATAATTCCCCTTGGGATACAGTTTCCTTTGTCATTTTGTGAAGTGTCTTGCCAGGTGTGTTTGTCACATAAAAACAGCAGTTTTTGTAGGCAACTAATAGAAAAATCAAAGAGTGGTAGTGATGGGCTGGGCAAGTCTTTTCCATGGAGACAGTAGTACCTAACTGCCATAGAAAGTTCTGTCTGTAGGTGGTACTTTTGCACAAAGAACACATGGTAAACAAATTGTTTACAGAAAAATGTTTCTATAATTGGTGTAAACATATTGCATGTGTTCACCAACATGTCTGTGTTTACATAAAAAAGAAATCTATTATGACTCAGAATGTGAGTACCTAAAGGTCACATTCAGAAAATGTCAATTTCCAGAAACTGCAAGTAAGTAGAAATTTCTAGGGCAGCTTAGCAAAGCTGCCTTTAGCTGCCTTTTTTTTTTAAAAAAAAAAAAAAAAAAAAAAGAGAGAGAGAGAGAGAACTAGTAAAAGACAATACTGCTCCTGCTCAAATGCTTTTGTTTGCCTCTTTATAAGGAAAAGCATTGTATTACTTCTTGAAAATGTGGAAAACAGCCATCTTCGTAATTTTGAATGTAGGCATAGATATTTGTAGTACTCCGGGAGTTCGAGTGTTAGTTTTGGTTGGTTATTAAGGTTGGCATAAACCTTAGTATCTAAGCTGTGTGACAGCAGCATGTTCTTCATCACTCAGTATGAATCCCCATTGTTCAGTAAATCTGGGATTTGTTTGCCACTCATCAAGAGTGTTGATGTGCCATGGAGATGGCCCTGCTATTCCCCCTGTGTGGTTTATCTCCTTGGATAGGCAGCACAGTGTTTTTACAGATGTGATCAGATACAGTCAGATAGAAAATTGTTGCCTTGTGGCTGAAGATCTTTCAAAGTTCTGATGTACCAAGAGGGTATGAGTGTTTTCTTGATATCTTTGCTTTAGTGTGTGCAGTCTGTTAAAATGATCCTTTTTTACTGAGAACATGATGGCCTACCAGATGTTGTCAATTGTGATGTATGCTTCCTTTGTGTTACTGTTTTTGTTTCTAAGACTGATTCATCCCAAATGCCAAGAGAAGGCACTAAGGAGAGTTTTGCCATGCTTCAGAGTAACTGATAAAGCACTTTGAAACTTTCCAGATGTGAGCTGGACAGTGAGACAGGCTTGGCTGTGAGACCAGTGATAACACCCAGCCCTGGGCCTTTTCAGTGGGAATACTGGTGGTGCTGCCATTTGGCCTGCAACAGGAGTTTGGTGTGGGTGATGTGGGTGTTTGCTCTTAGAGTGAGTCTCTGGTGTGCACGGTGACAGACTCTAGAAGGTGATTTCATTCAACATTTTCCAAAGCACTCCTGTAAAAGGAGAATTGGGAGCCAGAATTTTGATAATGGATCAATAGATCTGAACACATAGCTCACTGAAACCTCTAAAATTTTATACTGGGCTGCTGTGCAGCTCTTTGGTGCCAGCAGTACTACTTGCATCATTTTTCATTCTGAAGTCACTTATATCCTCCAACGATGCAAAACATTTTATTCCACCTGTAATGATGTAGCACAGGTCCTACTGGTGATCATGATAGCTTTTAGTGAAAACAGAGTTAGGGAATAACTAAGCAGAGCAGAACTCTGAAATTCTGCTTCATCAATGGGGTTAAAAATAGCAACATCAAAAAGCAGTAAAATATATATAAAACATACAAGTGTGTGTGTGTATATATATATATGCATATCAAGGAATCAGTTTTTCTTTTTTCTTTCAGTGGTGTGCCAAAGATATTCTGTGATGAAGGTCCAGCATAGTAAAGACATTTTGGTAGTTTTCCTGCAGATTCTTTGGACCTCATAATTTATTCTTGATTTGTCATTCTGCTTTTAGACATTTTAGTTCATGTTATAGAACGACTTGTTTTATATTAGTGTCTGTTTGAGTGTCATCTTTATTCCTTGCCAAAACTGTGTATTTTACATTGTACCTATGTCCTCAGATAGGAGGTATCTTGATGTATTGCTGAAAACCAAATTGTTTTCACCGTCAACAAGAAAGTATTTTGGGGGATGTTTTCCAGATTTTGTAAAAACAGTAGTTTGATTAACCTTCTTCATAAATTATGTGCTACATAATCAAATATTTTAGTTTTCATTAGTGACTTTATAAACCCAGTAAAGGAATTTAATCAGAGTATTTTTTCATGATAAAATCTGGATTGTAATAATAAAATAAATAAATAGATACCTCCCCACAATTTTTTATGTCATTTAGCATTGTATATAGTGTCTGTCCAGATGTGATATTGATCAGAGATCACAGGGGATTTGATCTTGCAACCAAATTTACAGACCATTTCTTCCCCCGCCCAGAAGTTTTAGAAAATTTTGAAATCCTTAGTAGTTGATTGAGCTGAGTATTGAACATGTGTAAACCAAAAAAACATTTGCAGTATACGTTTTAATGAAATGCAAAATTCACAATCGATTTTGCATCTGTTACTTTGACAAAGCAGCTGATGCTTTGACCTCCATGGCCCACTCTGAAGCATGGCAAAACTTAATGCAATGTTTGCTATTCTCTCCTTCGTTCACATGGGACTAGTTAGCTCTTATAAACAGGAACAAAGATCTAATAATGCAAAGGAAATGAATATATACTACTGTTAAGACAGTTCATAACATTTCAGCCAAGTGCTCACTTCAAAGCAAAGAGAATAAAATGCAAGTATAATCTTGTTTTCTTATCTCTGAATTGCTCCTTGTTTACTTCTTTCAATATAGCAGGATGTTTTTTTGTTGTATTAGCTGTAATTTTCTTTGAGGCATATATTGAAAGAAGAAAACTAAACTCTGAAAATGCTTTCTCCTGCAGCTTTCCTATTATTTTTCAAGCCATACTTTAGTTATAATTGAATGAATAGTTTCAGGTTAAGGAATAATTATTTTAATTAAAAAACTTTCTTTTTTTCTTTTTTTTTCTTTTTTTTTTCTTTTTTTTTCTTTTTTTTTTTTTTCCCCCAAATGCACACAGGATTACAGTATCAGTTTCTATCTGCCAGCTCCACAGACTCTGCCTGTATCTCTGGATTTCTTACTAGCATAGAACTGCATGTTCCTGAAACAGGCTGCTGTGGATGCCAAAGAAGAAACTGAAAACCTGTAACCTGGAGATCTTGGGTAGTGAGTAAGTGATAAAAATGGATGAGGGGCTTTCATGCTGCTATTGCCATCTCTCAGCTCCTGATAAGGAAGGTAGGGGCTCAGGAATCTTTAAAATGGAAAGAATTATTTTAGTTGGTAGTACCTGTATAGAATGGTAGCAGATGTTTGAGAAGAACAGAAGTAAGAGTGCACCAAAGCAGAATAGAACAGTAAAAATGTTTAATACGCTGAATGGACAAAGCTCTCCTTCCCACAGGTTTTTGCACAGATTGTCTTGGGGCAGTGCCAGGCATGTACAGGTGCAGCAAGCCTTCCCCTGGTCCTCATTCCCTTGAAGGAGCTCTCACACTCACAGCTCCTCAAATCTTAGGAAATGGATTGCTTTTTGCTTCTCACCAGATAATTTGTAAAGGTTTTGCCAGCCAACTAGAATGTGTGTTGCTTGAAATCTCTTAAAACATTCTGTCTTACATGGTAAGATATAGCCAGCCGAAGGGAAAAAAAAAAATGCATGTCTCAGAACTGTTACTGATTATTGTAGTTTTGCCCTATAGAAGAAGGTGAAGTAGCTTTGTGATGTTGCTATAGTAGCTGCAGTTCTTCTTGAGCATCATCCTGAGAGTTACAAGGGCCATGAAGGCTGCTGCAAAGACAGACAGTGATTAATGCTATATTCATAGACTCACAGATCTGGAAAAAACCTCAGGAGCTGGTCTAATCTATACTTCTGCCCAAAGGCAAGGTAAACTCTGCTTAAAACATTCCTTACAGACATTTGTCTAACTTGATCTTAAAACACCAGAAGCAACATCCCTGGACAATTTATTCCAGCACTTAACCAATTTGTCTCCCTCTTCTTTATCTTCAACTACACAGTGCTTTTTGTCATCTGTCATAGTTCCTTAGCTTTCATGATGTGTTTATTTGTGAGGCTTAAGCTGAAGGTGAAATAGGGTGATTCAGCTCTCCTAGATTTGTTTAAAATACTGAAGTGAAGACCAGAAAGAAAAGTTTATTTTTTTAACATTAACTGAATAAGCTCTGTTTGACTGGGGAACGGGTTAAATAGAATCACTTGGCTTCTAACTACATTTCAACCAAAGAAATATGAGCAAATTCTGCTTCTGAAGCACATCATGCTGAATAATTTAGGAACTCTTGGGCTGTTTGCTATATGTGAGCTGTTGCAGGGGGTAATATATCATTAGTTTGCATAGAGGCTTTATATATTATGGAATGGAATATAGAGAGTATCACAGCAGATAAATCCTTTCAGATAATGAATGTTTGATGAAAACTATCTGTCCAAGCATTAGTTGCTCTGTCAAAATAACAGATCCAAAATCTAATGTGAAATTCGTGTTTTGATAAAATTAATGGAGCCCATCACTGGGATTTGTGAAGGTAGTTTCCGATGCTCTCACAGTTTAGTGGCCGTAAATTAGCTGGATCAATTTTGCAGAGAACGTCTAGACAGGCAAAACAAGTCTACACTGCAGCGTCTGGTAGCCTGGAGTATGATGGGCACATTAGAACCAAGGGGCATGGCAGTGGTTCTGCTCTAGTTGTTCAGGATATAAATGTTTCATGCAAAGACCTGTGTAGCTTTTGGCACCTGAGTGCAGTGTCAGTTGGCCTGCAGTTGATTTGAGGGCACACAGGACTTGGTGATCGATCGTGTCTCCCTTGTGTCCCACGGTGGTGTGCTGAGCACAGCTTGCTTAACATAAAGTGGTCTGAGAGCATGTTGCTTCTGATTTTGCCTGTTTAAACACACATCCAGTTAAAAATACTTACATCTGTTGATGAGCAAATATCAGCAAAACAAAATTTTATATGTTTCTCTGTGCTTGTTGCTTATGAGCATTTTTATAGTAGGGTTTTTGGCCTTTATGGCCTGTTTCTTTCCTGAATGTGTGCTGGATTTGACCTTAAAACAGTTTTCTGCATGCTATACTGTTTGATGCAGCTGAGTCCAGGTGTATGATTTTGTATTCTAATGAATACCATTATGTGTAAAATGATGCTAGTCCTGAGAGCTACTGCAAGTGGTAAGAATATTAAACTCAATGCCACTGAAACATCTGAGCTCTGGTGCCAGTTTTAAATCTCTGATGCCTTCAGTGGTGAATATTAGAAAATGTAAAACTGGATGCATCTGTATGCATGCTTATTTTTGTGGCAGTCCTTTCTTTGCCTATGCAGTGAACTGACTGAAAGCAATGTAACTGACCTGGTAAAACAGATTTATTACTTCTAACTGTAACACACTAGACTTAATAAAAGTCTTTCAGCCAGCTCAGATAACAAACTTTTATCTGGGATTTCTCTGCAAAATACCGTGTAAATGTCTGGTTAGTAGCTTGATGAGGGAGGGCATTTGCTCCCTTCTAGTACCTCTGTTGAATGGCATGAAACTTCATTTTGTCTGCTAAAGTAGCTGTGGAAAAAAGGTTGGCATGTCCTTGCCTCATCCTCCAGAAGAGGATCTATGTCTTTAGCATAGTAAGATTAGCAGAGAAGCTCAGGGTGTGACATTCCTCCGCCCAGGAAAAGAACAGATGTATTGAACGTGGTCATATGTGAGGATGCATTCAGAAAACAGGAATGGCACCTGAGCTCCTGAACTACTTTTTCCTGTTGGCTGGCACTATGTCTCAAGTGAGACATAATTAGTAATAGGATATTTGAATTCAGGTCAACTCCAGCCAAATGTTGACTTTGCTTTGTTTCTGTCCAGCAATATTTTAGAGCTTTACTGTGCCTTGTAAATAGAATAACGTGCTGATTAATAAGTACAATTTTATTGCATTTGGTGAAAGTTTTAGTCCCTAAACTCCCAACTTATTTTTCTTTTCCAAGTTTATTGAAACATTTTTATAACATCTCATTTTGGAGAATGGAATTCATGTGGGAAACTGTCATTGAACTGAAGAGATGCGTTCTGAGTCTTAGTGCTCCCTTCTGATGAATTAAATACAAACTGAATTGCTTAACAAGAAAGGTCAGGAGAGACTCATTCTTTGTAGCCCACAGTCTGGGGCAAACTTTGGAGATGAACAGCCGTAGTTCATATTCACATTCCAGGAAAGACAAATTGGGCTGTGATTCCTGGTATCCCTCATTCAGGTGAGAATTACAGGAATGGTAGGAGAGAAAGAAAGTGCAGGGAGAAAGTAAGCATCTCTTTTGTTGCTCTTTTATGTAACTCCCTGTGTAAGACTACTTTTTCTTTTCCTTTTTTAAAAAACCTGCAAATGGGAATGTTTTGTTTAGATCAAAATAGGTATTGAGTTGGTACTCTTTACTTCTTTTTTCTTTTATTTGTCACTGATGGCTACTACCTGACTGAGTTCTGAACAAGTGTGTTTCCTAGTTTAGTTCTAGTAAGCCGTAAAGGGTTCTCTTAGACACTGCATTAAATTAGCTGGACACATTCAGCTTTCATGCATTAGCATTGAACAAAACTCAAAGATTTTTTAATTAAAAAAAAACAAAACCTTTAAGAAATACTACTGAAGTATTTGAATCTAAGCTCCACAGAAATATTCCATCTAGAGAAAAGGATTCATTTATGCTGCTTTGTTGCAAATATACTAGCTTCCAGATAAATTAGTACTCAGGCAGCATCAAGTCCTATTTATTTCCATCCCCAAGTCTCACCTGCCTATATGTCCTATCTGGTTAGCCCCTTTCACTGCAGATATGAATTGTTTGCAAACATTGAACGTGCCAGAATTTTTGATTCTGTTTTAGAATGAAAGCTTACATGCACAACAGCTGCAAATTAGAGCTGGTAACAGGAGAGAAGGAATTCAAATATAAATCTAGCAATGACAAATACAAATATAAATCCAAGTGTAAATCTTATGTGAGGTGTTGTATGTTAAAAAAAAAAAAAAGTTTACCTAATTCTGTTAATAAACAAAAACTTTTTTTTTTTTAAGCCACTTTTATCAAATCCACAATGAAGAATGGATACAAAAATATGTATTTATAATTTTATGGCAGTTCTAATTTTAATCTAAGCTCTTATCTGTCAGCTCTGTAATTACTTCTAATTGTTCCAGACTCACGGAGGTTGTTATAAACAGTACTCTATAGATTATTCTAAAAACTAGAGTATTAGTGAACTGCCAGAAGGTCAGAATAGTCACAAATGAAAAGTATGAAAATATAATTAGCATTAATAGCAAATAGGTATTGCACACATACTTACTCAACCAACTGATTATTTGTGCATGCAGAAATCCAGTTTAATGAATACATAAACAAATGAGAAATTTAGATTGTGTTTTCCCATTTGCGTATGTTACCAGCTGTGTATGTATTTCAGAAACATTGAATCCTAACTATCTGGGGTGTTTGGGTTTAAGGAGCAGTCATTGGACTAGCTACCATGGCTGGAATTACCAGATGGCTTTTTATGGTCATGCATATTTCCTAGCATTAATTCAATGAAAAGGAACATGTAACAGCTACGGGGGTTTTTTTGGTTTGTTTTTGAATGAAATGCAAAATAAAGCAAGTGTAGTTAGCAGCCCAGACCTCTGCTCTGGATTAATTAGATTTGCAAATTTTCAGAGATTTAGTAGTCTATTTTTGGATACATCCATCTGAAAACCATATCAATCATGAAAGTTTCTTTAAAATGCTTGGTAAGAATAGGTTATTCACAAGAGGGCTCATCTAAACAGTTTGGTTTTCAGAGTCTTTTTTACAGGTTTTGCCAAAAAGAAAAAAAGGAATTTGTGTGCCTATGAATACAGGAAAGATTAATTACCTTGACTCTTATCAGTTTTTTTTCTTCTAGCCTATTATTTTTCTGTTATCATAGTTATTTTTTTCTGTGCTTTCAGAAGGCTTATTATCAAGATTCAGCCTTTCCAATTCTGTCTTCTCTTTTCCTAGTTCAACATGAGACCAGTTTCCCCTCCTCAGATTTCAGTGCACCGTCCCACTCCATCTGAACAATTCAACCTTCTCCACAACTGTGCCCCGAGATACTTCTGCCTGCTTCAATCTTTTAACATTTTACTTCTCCTCACCCCGCAGAAGTCATTCCCTTTTCATTTCCTCAGGTTTGGAGCAGTCCACAAATAATATATATATATATATATATATATATATATATATATATATATATATATATATAT
>CM021736.1:6903718-6996202 GCA_011075105.1 Heteronetta atricapilla
TATATATATATATATATATATATATATATATATATATATATATATATTATTTTTTTTGGCAGGCACAGTGGGTGGAACAAGGGGCTCTAACAGGTTACTGAGGTATGGCAGTAAACCCAAAAGTGTCAGCACATTCCTGCCAGGCACTGACTTCTTTTTGTCCCCTGCAGTGATGGGAGGAAAGAGGACTTCTGGGGCATCCAAGCCTACAATATCCAAGAACTAGCAGTAAGTGTAAGACAGGTCACTCAGAAATTAGTTCTCCAGAAGGTTAAATACAACCAAGGTCAGAAAGGAGAGTTGTGGCCTCCCACCAGTCCCACTGGGCTGAGGAAGGTGCTGGGCCTGCTTTTGGCTGAGATCAGGTGCACAGCAAAGCCTGGGACAGTGGTGCTGCAGAGAGCAAACTTGCAAGAGCAGCCCCAGGAGGGAGTGTGCGAGGCAAGGAAGGGAAGTGATAGAAATTGTTCCAGGGCATTAAAAAAAAAAAAAATCCAACTGGAGATTTTGCTGGGATAGTGATGGGAGGGGAGTAGCTAAGCAATCAGGGAAAGAATGGACAATTGCATGAAAACAGAATTCATATTCTCTTCAAGTTTGATAGCCAGCACATAACCGATTAGCTTATATGTAATTTATTTATTTTATGTAAATCAAAAGCTTGCCTTAAGACATGGTTCACATGACAGATTGGAATTTGATAATGGTGAGTTGCAAATGAGTCCTAAAAACTGGTCACTAGAAAGGCGACAGACCATCTTTATGAACCTTGGCAGTGCGGCAGACTTCAGCTGATCCCATCAAATGAAAACTGATACTGACCTGTGAGAATATTGTAATCCTGAGATAAAAAAAGAAGTTTTTCATGCTACTGAATTCAGTTTATTGTTGTTTATATTCTTGCAAGGTACACTCATCTTTAAAATGCTAGCTTGGCAATCAGAAACTTTGGACTTCTGTTAGACTGACTTTTAAGGAAACAATAATACTTTCTTTATCTCTTTGTGTACAGCTCCAAATCTTTTTCAGTTTTAATCTTATTTTGGGTAGCCATTGGAAAGCTATATCCAAACTCATATTCAAACTAAGGATTTAGCAAAGTTGTATTAAAGCCATGTTTCAACGTAAATAATATGAAGCTCCTTTCAAATAGTGCTGATATATTTCTAATTTACATTTGTGTGAATGCTAGTAGGAAGGTACGTTATGTAGATGATGGCTGTGTCTGCATCTGAAACATTTACAAGAATGTCTTACTAGATTAATGACAGGCTTTCAGATTCCTGGAATTGTGTGGTTGTTTTTAATCTTACAACTGGGTGACTTCTTCCTGCTGAGGAAAGTGTCATGTTGATCTCAGCTGTAGCAAAAATTATTCTGAAAACTGCATACTGTGGAAACATATATAGAAACACAGATGGCTAACTGATGGTTTGAGTTGTGGGGACTATGTGATTCTTAAGATTCCTAGGATGTTCCAGGGCTTAGATGGCAGTTCTGCATGCAGACATGGATTGTGCTCTCTACATCAGTGCTATAATGACACTTTTAAATGATGGCAATGGACTCAAGTTACATGCAGACTTGTTACTTGTGTCCTTTTTGCTTATGGGGAAAAACTGGAGGTCTGCTTATACATGCGAAGTTTTGAGATTCATTCCTTAAAATTTTGAGTTTAGGCCATCAGGTAGCAAGTGTAACAATTTTTAAGATACTTGAACCCTGTTTTTATAGGGCTGTAGAGGGGTAACAGTGCAGCTTACTATTGACCTTTGCGTTAAGCAGATGCTGATGTTTATGTGTTTACCACTGGTATAATCAGTTACATGATGTTAAAAGGCCAACAAAGTAAAGACTACTGTTCATCAATATAATCAATACGGGACAATGTCACAATTTTTCTAGACTAAATTTGAGGCACATGCTTCAGGTTTTACACTTTCCCAGTTATCCTATTAAATAGGGAAGTTATTTTTGCACAGGTCAGAGAACATTAGGAAAAAAGCTGATAATTATTTGAGTGGCAGCAGTGTTGTGACTCACCCTTTTCATGGGCATCATTCCCTACATTCTTAATGGGTTGTGAAATTTGGAACAGGTTTCTGCCAACAAACAAATATTAATGAAATGTAGAGTTGCATAATATATTTTTTTGCATAATGTAATTCTTCCTAGAAAATGAAATGACCACCTCCTAAAATAACTGAGGAAATGCTTCATAGTCTTATTTTGCTGTGAGCTAAAAGCTATTTGGGTAAGTGCATTGGCATACTTATTTGCAGAGCCTCTGCAGTTTTGATGCATAAGATAAAACTCCTTAACCTTTTAATATATGATTTCTCACAATGCCTGATGCATTAATTGCAATCAATTTCTCAGACTTGAGTAAGAAGCATTTCATCATTTTTTGTAAAGCATGCAGTGCACAAGCAGGGAAGCAAGGATGCTGAGGATAGCTAGGTAACTCAGGAGTTCATCGGCACAAATAAGTAAATATTTTTCTGAGTAATGACCTGGAAACTTTCTCCCAGAGAGCAGAGAGATGCTTGACTAGACTGCCTCAGCTGTTAGTCAATCAAATGCTTCCTACAGTGTGGATTAAATTAAGTATATCCTTGGTTACTGCCTAAGCCACCAAGTGACAGTGCAAAGCTTTTGTCCTCTTTCTCTCACTTCCCCACCTAAGGCTGTAAGTAGGTATTCATATCAAGGCCTTTGGAAACAACCTGGTTGAAGCAACTGGATTTTATACAGTCAAGGAGAGAGCAGTAAATAATAATAAAGCCCATTAATCCTCTTTTCCATTAGTGGCAATGTCAGATAAACCTGCTTAGAGACTCTTGGGAAATGTTACATGGATGATTTATTATATGTGTAGTTTTAGACCTAAGTGTAATTTTGAAACATTGTACCTCTATATATTCACCTAGTCCCAGAGCAGAATAGCAGATGAATTACAGCACCATATAATGGGCAGTTTTGGTATATCTCTTTAGCTGATTTCAGCTGATGAACTGAAAAGTTAGTGTCGGCTGCATTGGGTGACAGGACATTTGGGTGACAGGACACTTTGTGGTAAGAATTAAAATTAAAAAGCTTATTCTGGGAGAAGAGGTTTCATTTGGTTCCTTTTCTCCTGCCTTTTTGCTGTTTGACTTTGCCCCATGACTATTTGTAAAAATGAACTAGTAATAAATTCATTTGCCTACTGTACAACACAGATGCAAAGAGTAGTTACGGTTTTATGAGGAATGCTTACCCTGTATTAAAGAGAGTGGGCTAATAATGAATGAATGCTAAACTTGCATTTCTTTTATAGATTTAACATCCCTAATGCTTTAAAAATGTAAAAAGGTTTTTGCCGGAAGATGGCTGTTCCTCAAGCTGTCCCTAGAGGCATAGCTGTTCCTGACAGCAGCTGCATTTGTTTCTGAGAGAGGACTCAGCTACTTTTTTTTATCCTGCTTGAAATTATCTGTGCAAAGCTATAATGTGGTTGAACAGGGAGTTGTAGAGCACCTGCAGGTAAGGTGCAGGTATCTGATAGCAGGATGACTCAACTCTGCATCCCTCTGGTTTGGTGTTCAGTTATATTTGCCTTATGCTTGACTAAGAAATAAGTCTTTTATTTCTTTTAAATTCTGCTAGATTCTAGGAAAAAACAAAAACAAAAAAACTTTCCTAATGCTAACTTTCTACATGTTTTGTTTAAAACTTCAAGCTCCATTTATTTGCTTAGATTTACACTGTGATTCTGCTTTGGTAATCATTTCAAGATTATGCAACGCAAGGCAATTGAGAACAAACACGCAGAAATGATTTAAAGGCTGACTTTTAAAAAGAGAGCTATTAAACAGGTTAGTCACAACCATGAGTCACTTAAATTGAGTCATGCTCAGTTTTTTCTAGCTATAGATTATCTGGTTTTCCTACTTCCCCACATAGCTATGAGTAATGCTGTATTAAGAAATATTACTGCTTTGGAGAATGTTTTTTCCCTACTCTGTGTGATGCCCTCCCTATCTGAATACATTTTTGCATTGAACAGTTTACACTGTCATTGTCTTTCAACCACTCAGTTGCTGGCTGCATAAAACAAGCAATGAAATATTTGCCAAGTGTTGTCAGGTTGAAGAGAGAGATGAGCAAGTAAGGGACCTCACCATCAGTCTGAGATTTGCACCACTTCTGTGGGGGTTAATTTGAGATGTTAATAGTTATCTTGGCTTACATGAGCCTGTAAGCCACCCCCAGCAGCTGGGGTGGGAGCTTTGGGATAGTCATACAGGATGGAGATGGTCTGTGGAGAACAGTTCAAACAAATGTGAAGGGGGGATGAAAATATGTCCTGAGATGGTAACACAGTTGATGGCTTAATAACTGTTGAAGCTGGGTTTGGATTATTTTTTTTTAATTTCTATATTTGTAGTGAACGTGCATCAACACAGCTGTAGTGTTAGGCATAATCACAGAGCCTTTACAACCATCATTCCAGAAATAAAATTAGCATAATATGTATTGGCCAAATGTTTTCATCTTGGTGGCTACCTAAAATTAGTCTGAAACTGTGTAGGTGCTTAAATGTGGGTTTGGGCTAAAAAGTGTAGGCTGTAGTTCTCCAAGCATCATAAAGAGAGGGGAGTTACTGTAGCTTTGAATATTCGTGAATATGCCTACATTTAGACTGTTTTTTAAAAAGTACTGCCAGCATTTTTTTTTTTTCCACTGGTTCTGTTTCTGGGAATTTTTCTGGTCTCTGATTCTCTCCAAAATGGATAGCTCACCTAGAAATAAGGCTTTCTTCCATGACTGGTGTCTTGATAATTGGTGCTGCATGGTTGCTAGATGAAAAATATTACTAAAATTAGAACGAAAACATCTTTCTTATTTTTGATTCTCTGCTGAATAACCGAAAACCAAAACCAATTTTCTCTAATTTATCAAAGAGCTCTGGGGACAAACAATTTGAGTTAGAAAATGTGATGATGTCATGAAGAGTACTCAATGTCCTTTACAACAAAGAATTCAAATGCCTCCAAAGAGAAAAACAATCTTCACAGTCATTTTGTAACAAAACTGTTGCAATTGATAGCAGAAATGGTAAAGCTGCTGTCGGTACAACTGTCTTTCCATATGCTTCTGCTTCATTTCTGCAGATCTATGCAGGAAATACTTGAGTCACAAATAGTTTCCATAGAGGCCAACTTTGTATGAGAAGGGGTCATTTGTTCAGTGTCATCAGTTGTAAAGCTGCACAAGGTCATTCCATAAAAAAAATGTCATTTGCAAGTTCTTTGTGAGCCTTAAAAGCTGTTGCTAACCTTGGATGAGAACATGTTAAAACAAATAACCAACTGAAAATGAGCATGAGGGATGTATTTTATAACCAAAGGACGACTGGTGTCCATAGTGTGTGTTTACATCAGTCCAGTGAACTAATTCTGGAGACCTCTGTGAGGTAGTCTAAGTCAGAACAAAAAGATGGCTCCTGCAGAGTCTAGTTAAGATTTGTCTTGGTCCTTGGAAGAGGACCTGCCCTCAGGATTGGAAATCATGGGCTATTTATTGTAAGGACCGTTGAGGGGTGCCCAGGGTGACAGATCACCTGTGGACCAGCTACATCAAAATTCATGTCTTGGTAAGAGAGCAGGAAAGTCTGCTACCTGAGAAATGGAGATATACCAGAGACTCTTTGCACAGGGCATGTCTGCAGACATGCTTGAGCTCGCTGCTATCTCAGGATATTTCTTGCATGGCAAGGGAGCCAAGCCAGCTCGCAAGACAAAAGCACTTAAGCAATATGCGGTGCGGAAGGAGGATAAAAAGCAGAGTGCAGATGGCATGTGGTTATGTGGATATTTCCTCAGTTTTGTAGTGAAATTAGGTCCTGTTTTTCCTATGTTTCAGAGCCTGCAACAGGTTTATCTTTTCCCCAAACAGCCATCATACAAAAGGAAAAAAAAAAAGTAATGAGAAGGTAAATTTGCACATATGTATAAGACATCTCTGTGCCTTTTATTTACAATTTCTGTAGGGTTCTGGTTTTATGCCACAAAGCTGAATATTATGTAACAGGATTATATTATTTAATTTCTGTGAAGTGCTGTCTTGTCCCACCAGTTGAAAGACAATCTGCTGAGAATGTACGTTCAGGTAAAATAGAATTTTCTCTTGTCTTTCCCTTAACGTAAAATATATATGTGCTTAATGGAGAGGGGGGAGGAGGGGGGAGTTTTGAGTTAAACACATGAGTTAAAACACTTTCTGAAACTTTTGAAAAGCAAACTTTTATCTGTGCTGAGTGATGCATCATCCTTTAGGGAAATAGTAGGTGGTAGGGTACTAGCACAGATTGGGAGCCTGGATAGAAATAGAAGCTGAACAAAAGAGGACTACTTGTTATGAGAAGAAATTAAAACAGCTAGGTAGAAGCTGAGCAAGAGTTGACCACTGACTGTGACTGCTAATGTTGACTGGCTTATTCACAGCTTTTTGGTGAAATACAAGTGCAGACGAATATGCCATAACTGATGAGATTTTTCTGATGTCAGTGGATCGTGATATTGAGAAAGTTAATGGTCTGAATCAGCAGCTTTCAAATGTCAATGACTATACATTAGAGTGAATAGAAAATCAGAAAAACCACTTGGAAAAAAAAAAAGAAAAAAGGTGGGATTCACTACCATAAATTTTTTAAAATGGAAATGAGAATGAGCAACCGGAGCTGCAAAACTGGATGATCTAATGCCCATAACTAAAGGAAGGGATCTCCCCTGATCTGCCTATCACAAATGCATTTTATGTTGTGATTCTTTGCTCATGTTGCTTGTTTTGTATGTGCTGTTTCTTTCATGCTGTCCTTTTATTATCTCCAATATCAGTTTATTTCCTTTTGCCAGCCACATTATTCTCTCTTCTGCCTTTTCTCCCTGCCCAAAATTCCTCGCCACAAGAGTAGCTTTTCCTCTTCATAAGAGGTAAGATGGGGAAGAAATATTGTGTGGAATTGACAGCTAGACAGAGGGAGAAGGGTGGCTCCAAAGGTGCCTGTGAGAAGTTGGATATATTTTGCTTTTAGATTTATGCAGCGCATGCAGTGAGTTTAGAAAAGGACATGCAAATATTCGTATTACACCAATTGATGAGGCACATTGTATCAAACGGATTGGATGTGCTGGGCTATAAATACTTGTGCAGCATCCTCAGGTGGTGTAAACTAGTGTGGCTCTGTATGGACCACCTGCCTGGCCCTCGGAGAGACACCTGTTGGTGTTTCCTTGTAACCAAGTGGTAGAAGTGCACACACTCATGTTTTGTAAACTTGAAAGGGGCTTAGAGAGGACTGAGTGTGAGTCTGATTTTAATGTTATCCAAACTGTCCCTCAGCCAGGACTAGTCAGCAGTTGTCATGCAGTGCATAATGCACACTGGAGGAGAGGGCCAAGTGTCCCTTGAAAACATGTTATTAATGATCATGGAGCTCTTTGATAATGCTACTTTAAGAGATTTTACCTATAGGTCACTGAGAATAAGCTCTGACGTCAAGCAGTGTTTGTTTTAAGTTAATATTCTTACGTGACTTCTACGCTGGTTTAGATTTCATTTTCTATCATTCTGGCTCATGTGCTTTTGGAAGGATAAAGCTGCAGGTGAAGCAAGGTGAAGCATTACTACTGTGTTATTAGTTGGGAGTTGGTGGTTTGCAAAGCACCTCACAAGTAAATGAGGAAGAACTCTGAGTAAAAGCATGTGCATACTTTCTTGCTTATTTTTTCCTTTCAGGAAAAAAGTAGATTGCCCAGCATAGTCAGCCTTGTTCTAAATGGCCACTGTCATCCCCTGAAGAAACAGAAAAGAATGATGAGGGCACCTTCATACACACATTGCATATCTTTGTCGTGTCTGAGCTTAACTTGAACCAAACTGACTGGGTGGCTCCATGCATCTACAGATGCAAAGACCTAGCAGAAAATGGCGTTAATGTTTTTTGAAGGTACGAGCAGCAGTTTGCTTGCTATTCCATTTACTTTCAAATGCTCTGCTTTTTGAAAATATGGTTGAGCTCAAGTTCACCTTTCCATTTAATCCTGTCTTGGAAAATGCTAGGACCACTATGCACAGTAACTTTAGTTTGGCTTTCTTGCACATGAATTACAGTCTGGCCTCTACCTGTATGATCGCATTCAAATTGTTCAGCAAGATTTGTACTCTTAGAAAGGAAAGGATATTCTTGAATTTTGAGACTGAATTCCAGAACTATTTCCTATTCCTGACTAGGTCTCTTTGGTGTTGTGTAAGGCTGTTGTACGTGAACAGATGAAATAACATAAACTATGGAACTTTCCTTAGTTTTAGTGTTCATACTCTCTGTAATAGTAATATTATAAACGTTTTCCAAAGTTTTCTAGGTCTCTAAAGTAATCAGTCTGGGATGCTCAGAAGACAAACTAATTTTGAATTATTGCTCTGAGTCTAGCCTAATGTTGGTGTAAGCCTGCTGGAAATTGCTTTGTCATCTGTGGCAACACCAAATTACCTGCAGTGGATGACTGCAGTCAAGCAAGCGTTAGTGTCTGTAACGGCTCAGACACCAGCACCAGTTTGACTGGTATGATTGAGTTTGTCAGGCAGCCTAGTGCATGCTGGATAATGATACTTGGGCATCTCTGCATGACAGTTTTCAGCAGAGATGACTGGACTTCATAAAGCAGCTTGTTCTGTAATAACAGGCTTTGAGGTGCAAATCTATATTTCCAAAACAAAATAACTTAGAACACTTACTCAAGTCTGCAGACCCATATGAAGTTTGCTTACGCTAACTAACCAGGACACCAGTAGCACAGCAGGTGTATGCACCTGAGCAACAGAAATAGAACCTAGGTGATGGGAATGAAGTGGCTCGCAAATCAGAATTTCCAGTCGGCATAAAATTGTACATTTCCATGATATTTTTCCCTTTGAAAGGCTAGTGATTTGACTGGTGTGCGGCTGTGTATTTTGAACTACAGGGTAGACATACCTCTCCCAGTACAAACTTGGATGTACTTCAGAGTGTGTATGGGACTTACGGGTCCACTGCTTAGAAGGCTTGACCAAGGACGTATGTGCAGTTTAATTTCTCACTAACTTATCGTCAGAAAATATAACCCTAAAAGTCTGTGCAGTTACACAAAGCTTTATCCAGTCCAACATATATATGCTTTATAGAATTGCCCTGGGGTGGATGACAACAACTGTGTCTGCACCTACACTCCACTCAAGTCTCTTCGTGCATGAGCATGTCTATGCGTTTTAAGACATACAGCAAGATCAGCTGAATGCTTTTTTCCCCTAGGTCTGTTAACTCAAATGATGTGCTAATTAGGTCACTGGGAGAATCAAAGATAGAGAAACTGGACTGAATGGTCACAAACCAGCTCCCATATATAATTGCTGTATTTTAGCTTAATTTGTCTTAAGATTTTTTCTGATGTCTCTGAGAATGTCACCCATAAAAAGGCAGACATCGTGTCAAGCAAGCAAGTCAGTGAACACATGAATATTTTCAGCTGCTTGAATGTAGCGTTCAGTATTTATCACTACAAGAAAGAAGCATATGGCTTCTCTCTCACACGGCAGTTCCTTGGTTTATGCCTTACTGATTGGAGAGTAGCCAAAATATCCTGCAGGATCCTTCTTGAAGAAAGGGCAGAGCACTGGAATGATCCACAGTGCTAACATTTCCTGCAGAATGATCCCTGCTCTTATCCCATAGAAAATCCTGTGTGTCGGAAGAGAACAGACATGCTGAAGGTAGAGAGATGAGTGACTGCAGAGTCCATCAGTTTGTTTTTGGCTTAAATGAAAGTGTTCTGTCATAACTGTGACCTCAGAAGCAGCAGCGTGACCTGACAAGCAAACATATTTAATCTGCTGTTTGGTGAGTGTGAATGTATTTTGTCCATGAAAGCATATGTAGTGTGTGCATGCACAGGTAAGATTGAGCACATCTCTGTGTTGGTACAATATGAGAGGGAGACGATGGACTGTTGGAGCACTTCAGGGCATTGCTACTTGGCAGGATCACACATACTCCAAGGCAAACAAATTTGCTCAATATTTTTATGAGTCTCTGAGCTCAGCTGGTTCTGGCAGGGATGACTTGACTTAACCCAGAGAGGCAGCAGGGGAGAGCTCATTTCAACTTTCCCTTTATTTGGGTAGTGGAATATGAGTAACATCTTCCCAGACAGGAGGGAGCCACCTTGGCCTCCTCATCATGCGCAGCGTGTCATACCGTGTCTCTTGTGTTCCTCCGTAGTATCTAGTGCAGCTCCCTTGTATGGCCTAACCGTAGTGCAAAATGTAATTGCCTTTGATGCAGCCATTTCAGCACAAGCACTGTGGACTCTGTGGAATAACAAGTAATAGTAAAGAACACAGTCTTGCAATAAACGTTAATCACACCCTGTAGGATTGCACTGAACTTGTCATTAGCAGATAGTAGATATTAAATGCGCAAATTCTAACTTTACCAAACCTTTGAGAGTTTAGAGTTCTTTGCAAATAAGTAATTCTCCCTCTGAACATGCAGGTTATTTCCCAATACAAATTCTTCATTATTCTGTGGTTAAAATTGAAAAGCCTTATCGTTTACTTGATTCAGAAATCCCCTTAGGAGAATACAGTCATTTACTCAGATGAGCAAAAAGTCTGGAAGCTGTGGCTAAGGTTCTGTTGTTTGGTGAAACCGAACTGCCAGGAAGTCTGCAGGTGGGTGACCATTTAGACAACTGCTGCTTGGCAGGTTTTGCTATTCCTCCTTTTGGTCTGGCCTTTTGATCTTGATCATTGGGCTTTCTTCTGTACTCCTGAAGCCAGAACTACTACTTGCATGTAAATTACAGTCTGGCCTCTGCCTCTATGATCACATTTGAATTGTCTCACTACCTCTCTCTTCTTTTGAAGTCTTCTGCCAATATAGCATACCGTCTTTGTATAGCATTCACTGGCTGATACATGTTTATAGTGCCAACTAATGTTGTTCTGAGTCTATGAATGTACCATCTATATTGTGCATGTATCTTCGTTACATGCAAAACTGAGATAGAGGCTAAGTAATTCCCATCTCAGCCTTCCTCCTGAGCTAGCAGTAATTCTTTGGATGATACAAACCAAATAAATAATGAAATTTCTATGCCAATCTATTTGTCAACTATAAGAAGACAATATCTTACTCAAATTTTAAGAAGTGAACAGCAACATATTTCTGAATCCTGATATCTCCAGAATATAGGTAGATGTTTGCTTTGGAGTCCTCTATATTTATTGTCAGCTGAGAGCTGGCACGCGATAATTATGTTGGCTTGATCAACTTTTGGCAAAAGAGGGTGAAAACAAAACTGGATATAAAATAGGAAGCTTTTAAAGAATAAATTGTCTTTCCATGGTTAGGATATTGGAAAAATATGAATCCTTTAAACCGCTAGACATAAAAAAGGAAAAACTGATTTAAAATCCTTTATTTTGAGAATTAAGAGATGTATTTTAATGACTTTTAAATATAAGGTCCTTAAAAGTATACTTGTTCTTCAGTGGCATAGTGCAATGCTTACTCCACATACAGGTGTAGCATTATTTTCATCAGGATGATGAGAGACCTGACACTTAGTGTGCAAATGGTGTCAAAATATACCAGGCACTGCAAATTTCAGTACGTTGAATAGTGATGTTTTATAGCATCTCAAGCCTGATTGACTTTAACTTCATTACTGAAAATGAGGAGGTTGTGCTTGGAGCTTAGAGGCAAAAAAGATGCAGGTCTGAGCATCTCTGGCTTTGCCGCACCTGACTCGTCCTGTTCTGGTCTCGCCCAGAGCACATGGATAGGAAGCACATGAAAGGAAGTGGGGTTAGCCAATAGTGCCAGGCCAACATGAGTGGTGAAATAAGCTTTTCCCCTTAAAGAGGAATTCCCACCTTCTGGGAGTAAAAGAAAAGAGGTGAAGTTATTGTGAGTCTGCAATAATTGCTCCCTTGGGCACCCCCAGGAGAAGGATGGCTTCATCTGTCTGGTTGGAAGACTAGCTCTGAAACAGGATCCTGGTTTTAGCTGGCCTTTATTTTCTTTATTTATTGATGTTACTCTCTTTTATGTGAAATCTTGTTTGTTTGTTTGTTTTTCCCACAGATGATTTCACAACCTTGCAAAAAGAGACTATCCCATAACACTGGTCAAGCACTATCTTTAAAACAAATGGGAGTTTGTTAGTGACCTGAAATAAATTTAAAGTGCTTGCCTAGAAGAGATTTAGCAACAGCTGTTTAACACTGAAGTTCATACAAACAATGTAAGAGATGACATTTTAAAGTTGGTTTCCATCCAAAGCCTCCCTATTTTACAAACTGGTCTTCAGTCATGTTCTATGATTAGTAATAACAGGAAAGCACTGCAGTATGTTTGCACAGGGAGTGAATTAGCAGAGAATTTGACCTTAACTTTACACTTAGAAATGGAGAAGTTATGTTTATAAAATTTTTGTTTTCGTTCTCCTTCTTGTGCATGTGTAGGAAGGAGAGTGGGGATAAAAATGTAGTGTCTCTTTAAGCTCTGCTCTTTCAAGCTGTGACGCTTGTCAGTCTGATTTTGTGATAAAAAGCTGTGATTCCTCCGTTGCACACTTGAAATGCTAGCTGCAAAGTTAGCCTCAGCATTTAAAATCAAGAGCCAAGAACTTACAGATTCTGAAGTATATTTATTAAAAATAATAAAAGATTTTTTAGTTGCCCTCCACTTTTTTTTTTTTTTTTTAATTTATTTTAGCATGCAAACTGAGTTTTTGATTGCCACAACAGCTAGACGCATTCCTTTTGTTCAGGTGCTGTCCCGCAAATAGAAAAAAAAAATAAATGTAGATCTGTACAGTCAGACCCAAATAACTGGAAACAGAAGGAGAAAATTTGAAATTCTACATCTAGGGCAAGTTATAAATATTAATTATTAAACTTAGTTTTTCTGTTCACCCTTCTCTCACAAAACCTGTTTCTTTATAGGGCAGAGGTCCCTAGAGACTGACTCTAATATTCTGATCCCCAGATAATTTGTGCCATGCTATGAATTGATATATATACAAATACAGGAAAGAGAAGAGCAAATAGCGTATGCAATCAGGTAGGAAGGCTGGGAAGAGATGAAGATAAGATGCACTGCCACCGCTGTTGGTGAGAGAAAGGAAATGGTCACGTCTGTGACTCCTGCCTGCTGCTGCCACCTGGGAAATGTGTCGACACCATGCAGCAACATGAGCTGCTGCAGGGAGGGGGACGCTGTACCTCTGTATCCCTGCTCTGCTTGCTGCTGGCATCTGTGAGGTGCCATTGTCACAAACAGGAGTGCTCATAAGACACTGTTGTCTGCACTGCCTTCTCCGCTTCCTACCAAGCAAAAAATAAATAACAATAATAAAATCCCAGTTCTGGTGTGTATCAGTGAGAACAGATTTTGTTTGCTTTGTGCTGCTATAAGATTTCAGAATGATCCGAGAGTGTATTTACTGGCTTTGAGAGGTGTTGTTTGAGGGGGAATTCCACTGCTGCCTCAAAACCAGCCGTTTACCATATCTTGAGCTGACCCTCAGTGAATATATTACATCGGGTCTGAAACATTTTGCTGCAGGAGGGCAGGAGCCTATTCCTTTCATAGGAATGGTTTCATCTATTGCTTGTGGTTTGCTTAATAACCTTTTGCTACTTGAACTGTCCTTTCTGCCAGATTATTTTTTCATAGCTTCCCCTCGGGTCTGGCCGTGAGCTGAGCATGTAAGAGACCACCAAACAAGAAGAAAAAACATCCAGAGATCTTAGCTGAGCAGCCCTATTTAAGTAATAAAAACAACGTTGTGTTTGATGAGCCAATTATATAGAACAGGCATTTAAAGGACAGAATGCCGAATACTTGTTTGTAAACTTAAGACTTTATTAGCAGAAGTGTTACAGTTACAAAAGAATATGATCCCTTTCTGAGCCTCACAGACTACCTGCATCGGCGTATTAATTGAAAGCACTGCTGGATGGGCTTTGTGAGTGTTGTAGGGCTAATCCCTATGGTTTCTTGATTATGAGCATGTGCAGAGCAGCCGAAGGTACAGTCGTGCATGTAGAGCTAGCACACAGAGACTTGCCTTGCAATACCATGTTTGTGCATGTGTTCTTACAACTGAGGAGGATACAGGGAGCCTGCCTGCTTTGCTGACTTGTCTGATGTTTTCTTGTTTCTGTTTCAGCATTCAGGATAATTCCTTCAACACCACAGCTTTAGCAGAGTAAGTGAACACTTTAAAGACGTGCCTTATTTTTAAATAAGAATGCTGAGTTTCGCTATTCTAGAGAATAATTTTAAGTACTATGTGAAAAGTCCCAAGCTTTCTGTCATATATTTCAATTCAGTTTTCTGTAATCTAAGTATATTATTGAGAATATGGAAAGTATTGCATAAAACAGCTGCTTTTACATTTTCTTTGACCATTTAGCAATGAAATACCTTTCTAGGAGGATATAAATATGATGCACATCACACGTGTTTAAGTGCATTATTTCAGCATAGGATAAATCTCCTGTGAATATATTGCTCATTTCTGGTATTGATGATCTTAACAAACTCAAGTATGTCTGAACACATGCTCTGTACTTCCTGCATACATTAGTAAGAAAAAAATTATTTGCAAATATTTTGAAAACATAATTATAAATCATTTAGACGGACCAAGCACCAAATAAATTGTTTCTTTGTATCAATTCCATAAACTCATTGGAAGGGTTTTTATCTACATCATGGTCATAAGGATATGTTTGTTGATTTTGTTGTTGTTTTAGAGAGACAACAAAACAGAACATTAGGAAGTTAGAAAGGTGAAGAATTTAGGAAGGATTACAAATGAAATGGTCTTTCTTTTATTTCAGTCTAAAATGTTTTTACATGTTCTCTCTCTCATTATTTTGCATGCTTCTGATTGTTTCAAAAGCTTTTGGGGAAGACTTCAGCAGTAATGTACCAAGCAGTTTCTCATGAAGGAGATGATTTATAGATTTGTTTGTATATTAGGTGAATTCTACAATGCTAAACCACTCATAATTTAAAAAACCCTAGCTGGACTGTGATGTGTTTGCCTAAGTATTGTGGGGAGAGAATACACTCTGAAAAGCAGGCCAAGTTGTAATTTGGTCTGAGCCATCCAAAAAAATTGTCAAAATCACTATGGGAAAATATAAGTAATATTTCTTAGGGATCCAAATAATTAATCTCTCCTACATTCCTGCCTTGCTTTAGTTGATATTTTAAGTTAGTCACTATTTCTGTGTGATTGTGGTATATATGGAAAGATTTAACAGGAGCTAGTTAAATCAGTAAGTCGTTTTAAATCATTTTTTTGTGTACCTGTTAGTTAAGTGATTAATTGTGGTATGTGAAATTCTGGGATGCTTCTCCTTCACAGAAGAATAGCCAGATTTCAGATAGTACATTTTTCATATTTTTGTCTCCTTTCCTTTACTCTGTCTCCTAAATACACCCATTATTTCCATGTTCCCCTGGTGTGGCCTGGTGCCTGCCTCACTCTTGAGGTTTTCTGGGACCTGAAGGTGGTAGCTTTGCGCTGTGTTGCTTTGGGTGATGTTAAGATAAGGGCTAGGATGGCAAAAAAGCTGACTGCAAAGCATCAGTACTGCCCTGGTGAAAGGGAGAAGGAGAGGGGTGCAGCCCGTGCTGTGTGGAGTGGAGAGGCAGCAGCGTGGCAGAGCTGGGCCAGGAACTGCCTGCAGGCTGAATCTCCTTTATTTAAGCTGTTGTTGGTTTTGTTTCAGGGGCTTTGATTTTTAATCTTATTTTCCAAAGCACAGAAGTAGTAACACGCTTTTAGAAAACAAAGCAAGCGAACAACAACATCTGAAAATCATTGTCCAAACAAACAAACCTGGTTTCCAGAGTTGGTTTCCCCAAATCCTGTTTTAAAGCCTCCCCCAAAAGCCTGTTTTGTGAACTGCTGAGGATACACAATTCTTACTGATTTCAGCGCTAGTTGTTTGTGCTAGCCATCTCTGAAAATAGGTTACTTCTGTTTAACAGAATAAAGAGAGAGCTTGCCGTGCAATTTAGACATTCCCATTGACATTTTGTCTTTCCTTGTGGCAAAGGAAAAAATCAGGGCTTCCTGAATGACATAAAATCACTGAAACAATACTTTCAGGAACATTTCTCCAGATAAAGCAAGTGCCTGGGGCTGCTATGCTCCCAGCAAGCCATGCGTGCAGCCAGGTGGAGAAGTAGTTGTTGTGAACATCTTAAAGGTCAAATGTGCAAAAGGAAGCAGTTTTCCAGCTGTACTGAAATGGCTCCTATAGAAAGGTGAAAATGGAAAAATAAAAAGCCAATCCCACTAAAACAGAGTTCTTTGGAAGAAATGTGCAGAGGCATTGCTCTAGAGAGTCAGAGCAGCACTCTGTCTAGACTGGGATCCCATCTCATATGTCAAAAATCATATTTCAAGCCCATTCTAAGCTTCAACCCATATGGATTTATGACTTGAAGCTGTTCTGGTGTATACACTGATGTTTTAGGAATGAGTTTGGCGCTGCTGCAGTTTTGCTGTTGGTGGGAACTCTCCCTACTGCATGGCCACAGGCTTTCACAAAACTTACCAAATTCTTGAATATCCCTCTAGCTGTTAAAATGCAGCTGAAGTTGGACAATGAGATTTACAAGTGGGAAGAGATGAGCGTGAGCATCTGTATGTTCGTACATACAGACAAGTGGCATGAACACGTAAGCTGCATTTCTGAAAGAAACCAACGTAAAAACACTGTGCTTTCATGGTGGATATTTTCGTTGTATCGTGAATTTACCTTTTAAAGGTCCTGCTGTGATCTTAGCCTCAAGCAGCGTCTTGTGCGAGTGAGTTTCCTTGGTTAATGTTTATTCTTGCAGAGAGAAAAAAGTCTATTCGCCCTTTCAGATTTTGTGCTTCTGAACTGCCTCATAGTCTTTTTCATTGCATGATGGTCACTGTCTTCTGTGATTCACCATTGCTTATCTTTTGTATCTACTGCTGTCTTGTTACTTAAATACAGCTTATTGTGCTCACTTAGAGTATTTATAACATGTCTCGATTTATAACTTCAACCAGTTAATGCGTGCCGAGTTAGGCTTTCTGCTTCTGTAGATCATCCTTATTACAGCCAGCTGAGGGAAGGTGACCCCCAAGGGCACTTCCCCCGGTTAAGGTGTATGCACCCAGATATGCACACATAGCCTTGGCTGATGGACCTGCGCTCAATCACCCACCGTACTTCCAGAGAGTGTTCCCAGTTGCCAAAATGGTCTTCTGTAAGTGAAGACATCTGAGTGTGCTGACTGGTGAGAGGAGGCGGTGAGTGAAGCTGGTGTTGGAAGTGCTCCTTCCCACCTTCTCTTGTGTCACACATGGGAGGGAGAGTGGGCCCCATCAGGGGTCCCTGGCCTTTGCTGCCTGTGGCTTGGTATGCGGTGCATGGTGTACCTGGTGGCATATCACTCTGCTCTTGGGTCTGTGCTGGGAGTTCTGTCCATCCAGCTGTTTTTGGCACTGTCTCCTCACGTGCATTTCCTTTCTATATTTTCTCCTTGCCGAAAGTTTCCAGCCAGGTACGTGGCTCCTTTTCTACTGCGCTTCCCTCTTCATACTAGAGAATATTCATATTCCCCATTACATCCTGTCCTCACAGGATGACTCCTTGCTCATCTCAGAGACCCATAAGGTCATTTATGAGTGATCAGAGGGGAAGGTGTGACAGACATCCAGAGGCAAAGAAAGCTAAATTTCTACAGTGAATTTATTCACTGTGTGCGACAAGCTTTGTCTTCCATTTGTCTGCCCAGTTTGCCTTGCAGGGAGAACTGCACCCATTGCAGGAATATTATGTGATTAAGGGGAACCTGCAATTGTAGGTATACGTTATAGTTGCATGCAGTGAATGCTTTCATACAAATGCTGATGTATTCAGGAAGTGTAAATGCTTGGTATCCCTTTGAATAATTTCTGCAGCAGTCTTGCTTTTGGTAAAGATACTGGCAGAAGACTGGTGGGAAAGAGGAATATATTACAATCCTTGCCGTCAAATTGCAATGCAGAACTATGAATTTATCACTTAATGTGCTCTGTCCTAAGCCAGGCAGCTCTGCTAAAAATTTAACAAGTCAGCGGAAGCATAGGCTGCTTCCCACATAGTGAAGAGATTCCTCTGCCAGCAAACTTCAACTGCTCCAGGCCTACTTAGTGCCTGTGCCCTGTGACTATGAACTGAGGGTGAGAAGAGGGCCCTGACTCTTCCCCAGAAATCATACTCAGGGAGGGTATGTACATATTTGTTGCGAGTGTATGTGTATATATGTATGTTTATTTGAGGAAAAACTTGGAAAAGTTTTTTATTTGAGGAAAATCTTGGGCTTTGCAGCTGTATCATTCTGCAAAATTAAGCAATGCCGCACAGTATGCTGTTCAATACTGGTGTTTTGCATATTTATCCAGACTTTTCTTTTTGATTATGTAGTCCTATAATTTTACTGTTTTCTACCCAGTGGGATGGAATTGATTATGATTCTTCATGCATTTTAAAAAATTATGATAGTTCACTCTTGGCTAATGGTCACTGTAATTTATTTGGGGATTCCTTTCCATGCTGCTCAAAGAATGACTGCTGTACTGTTGTTAATATTTTTGTGAGTCTAAGAGAAAAAAAGTCTTAGCTAATTGTTGTTTCTAACTCTTCTTTGAATGTGAAGTATATTATATAAACAATCAAAACTCAGGATTTCATGTAAAATTTTTCTGTAATTCTTATGTTAACATCTGAAGACTTCATTGTCATTATTTCCAGCTGGCTGACAAAGATGTGCCAAATTGTGTACATTTAGTATTTCAAATCCTCTTCTTCCTCTGAGATGTAGACTATCACTGAGAAGCTATGACATTTAATGATTCAGCTAAGGTGTGAGAATGTGAAATGTGTTTATGCATACTTTCAGCTGCACTGTCATATTATTAAAAGCTTAATTTCTGCTGCAGCAGAAATTATTTATCAGCAATTATTTTCTATCTATTTTCAAGGTGTGACAGGGATTTGGACTCTGTACATGAAGATCAAGTGGCCAGTTGCAGCACCAGGTATGCTACTGAAAATTTTGTCTGGAATCCATTGGCAACAAGTAAAGCTGTCAGAGTACTTCTGTTAAACTATTAGAAAGAAACCTTTATTGTCAGAAGAATGTAAAATTTTTAAGGTATTGCCTGCTATAGCTATTACTATTTCTGGGAAGAGCATGTTAGTGTTATATATATGTAAACAATAGGAGGATTAAATGTCGTTCTATAAGAAAATATGTTATGGTCTGTGTTTTTAACTCCAAATCATACTACTTTCATTCAGATGGAGCTCTGAAACTAATATATTGTATTTTACTGTACAGCAGCTGGTACAAAGCAGTAGTAAGTGGAGTTTTGTAACTGTGCAAGGATATGGACATTGAAGAATCTCTGTGAAAAAAGTGAAGCTGACAACCAAAGTTCCACCTGCAAACTAGGCAATAGCCGGGGATTTCAGAGCAATAGTACCAGTCTGCTCATCCTGCCAGCTAAGTAGGCAGTCTCACATCCTGCATTTGGGTTGTTCCCAATGGAAGGCATTAGAGAGGTCTAAGGTGGGATCGGTTGGGTGTGGATAAGGCTAACAAGTCTCCTTAGGATAGGTTGCACCTTGTAGACTAGGCTAAGATTGAAAACATCTGTTCAAGATTCAGTGGTTATCAGAGCATACATGAACAACAGCATCTGTTTACACCAGTGGATATGGTGTTATAAAGGGGAACCTTTCTCCAAACCAGTAGCAGGTGATATCCCCTCCACCCTAACATCCCTCTGTTCAAGCATCCCTCTTTTTCAAACCCTACTTTGTGTGCCTACCTTCCTTGAGCTGTACAAAAGCCCTCAAAAAGATGAGGAAAGACTGTCAGAAGGGAAGTGTGACTATAGGGAGGAATTACTCTGTGTGAAAACATTTCTGTGAGATTATAAACTAGTGTAAAGCATTGGAGAGGGAGAGGCCTGCTGCATGAAAAAGACACTTCCAGGTGTTATTTGGGGAATATGAAATGTAGAGCTGAGGCCAAAGAGTGCCTCTAAAACTAGTCTCATTTAAATGTCTCCACAAATGGATATGTAATATATATTACTAACAGTAGTTTAGCTTGTGATTTCTCAATCAGCAGTAGCGTCTTACAAACATTTTACTAATATATGCAACGTTTGTTTGGTGTGTAGGCAACAAACATTTAACATTAAAATTAAAACACCATGAATAGCTGAGATCTTGTTGATGTTCTTCATAATGTTTTGACAGATGTCTGAAGTCCTTTCTGATGCATTTCATTTTTGTTTTTCTTACAGAGATGATGATAACAAAGAAAATTGTCTGGACAACACTGCTGTCTTAGGAGAAAGGCAGCTGCCTTTGCAAGACAACCAGCAGCATAAGGAGCAGGCAGTAACTGACTATGCTCTAAAGCCTGACATGGGCAACTTAAAGCTAAGAAAGCCTAAACCCTTGGCAAAGCTAGAAAATGGAAAAAGCCATGAGGAAAGTCAGGTAAAAACTGAACTTACCAAGAATGGGTTTATGGCACAGTGTCTGAGCAAACACACTTTTTGAAATGCGAAATGGGACTGTCTGGTAATCCATGCTGTAGCTATAACCCCACAGTAATCTACCCCAGTGTTCAGGGACCTGGAGTCCTGGAACCCTCCTGTAATGACAAGTAATTTCTTTGAGCCATGGAATTGCAGGGAGGGCTGTCTTATGACTGTTGTCAGAAGTAAGTGGACAGCATATCTGAAGATACACAAACCTCTCTCTTCAGATTTCCTGTGACTACTTGATAAGATTTTTCTGTTTTATATGACTGAGGATGTCTTATACTGATATTTTGGCTGCCTGTGGAAAGCTTTGGTATATCCCGTTTATCTTCTGTTTTTCTCATCTTTAAGTAATAAATTTATTCCAAAAAATCTCTGCAGAGACTAATACCAGTGCTCTGCCCACAGGCTTCCTTGAGTTGAGCTGAGGGGAGCAGAACTGTATCTTTCCTAAAGGCTATTTAAAAGACTAGAAATGAGGAAGCTTCTGCTGCTGACAGCACAGGTACCTAGCTACATAGGCTCTAGGCTTACCATGCCCCCAGCACCTGCAGGAAGTGCCTCTGTTCTCCCCCAGTGCTTTCCAAGTCAAATCTCGTGTGCAATGTAATGGATAGAGCTCTTGCCCAGGCTTAACTCAGCTAGAAATATTCTCTTAACTAAGACTGTTAATGTTCACTTTGGTAGATTGGCAGCCTGTACTAGGGAAAAGGCCCATGAAATGTCTGTATTTCATCTTTTATGTATAGTGTATTTGCCTTTTGTATTTTCTGTTTCTCCTCTCTTCTTGTTCTTGTATAGAAATTTGCAGAGTGCTTTCTGAAGTGTTTTGAACCATTCATAGGCCAGGAGTGATTTTGGTCCATTTTTTCAAATTTAGAATGGGATTTCATTATTTTGGATGGCATCTGTTACCTTCAAATTTAGGAATGTCTTTTTGTATCATGGAACAAAAAGCAAAAGCAAGTAGCATCCTAGTGGTATTATCACAGTCTCTTTCAGGATATCAACATAGCTCTTACCCTAATCTTTTTATCTTTTTGCATGCTTTTCCTGGAGTTTACCCCTAAGATGAAGTAATAAAGTAATAACTTCTTTTTTTTTTTTTTGGTAACCATATTGCGTTACTAGGAAATACTGTGTAGGCTGCAGGTAGGTGAGGTGTGCATGTTTACTGGCAGATAAAAAAAAGATTGGAAATTTTTCCCTATGAAGAGAAAGTGGAGGCAAATCAGGAAGAGGAGTCATGAGAAAGTCATAAAATCAGCAAGATCTGTCTAATAGATAATCTCTTGCTCTTTCAACTGCCTCTGAGTCTTCTGTCCGCCCTCTCCCTGTGCACATCTTATCTGTATCTCTCACTCAGTGAGAGCTAATATAGCACTGATTTGCTGTTCCATGGTATTTTATGTGGCCTGAAGGGGTTAAATGAAAATGTTGATATTCTTTCATGGGAAACTTTTTGAGCATATAATTAGCCTGCCATAAAATACCAGTGCAACTCAGATATGCAGTCTCTGGAAGGAAAAACAGTGTTAGGCAGATAATTTTCATATGACTCAAGGGCTTGAATTAGGAAAAACAAAAGTGGTCCTGTACCCTCTTCCACCTCCCAATTGCTCCCATCTCTGTCATACTGGAAGAGGTAAGATGTGTAGGCACTATTTTATCCCACCTTTGATTTGCTGGGACTACTTGAGAGACAAGAACTAATGTAGAGCTTCAAATGCAGTATAAAACAAAAACACAATGCAAACATCCCTGCATAACAGGAACTCTGCAAATTCACGTTGGAAATTGTATCCTAGTACCACGAAATACTTTTAAATGGATATCCAATACTGATACTGAATTCAGTGGTGTTTGCAGTGCGGGAAAGTGTCTACCCCTTGGAACAGTTTACACAAGGAAGCTATTCAGGAGAAGGCATCTATCAAGCCCCTCATATGACATAGCCTTCATTCACATTAGTAGGGATGTGCACACTTCTTGATCCCGAGTGCTTGCTTTGCTACATCTTCAGCTACGTGAAAAGCTTTTGTTCTTGAAGAAGCGAGCACTTGGCTCATGGATTTGTTTAAGGTGCCTGTAAAAAACAAGACTGCTTGCAGAAGTGTTCTGCAAAGTATTTGCTTATGTGAGAGGGGTTCTTGTTGAGATCCTTGGTGTGTTGTGACCTTCAAAAAACTACTGCAGCTGCCCGTGTTAGCAGTCCTAATCGTAACCTGGTTGCATCTGCTTCTCTCCATTTTGAAGCTGAAAGTGAGGTGTTGCTGTGTTTTTTCTAGTAGCTCTTTGTTTTGTGTGCATGGCAGGTTGTTGTTACCTGGAGAAGTGGGCCAGACTGATGCTTTGAAACACAGTGCAACTGCATATAACTTCCTTTTGTGAAACAGCTTGCCACCAAGCCATTCAGTGAGATAAATAATGTACTTAAAAGCAGCTGATGTCAAGCTGACAAACAGCAATATCTGAGTACAAGCATTGTAAAAGAAAAGTATGATGTACTGCAAATGGTGATTAAACTGTTCATCCTCATTTTATTGTGTTTATTGATACTGTACTTTTTCAACAGTCTCAATTCCCCAACCTGAGTTCTCTGTGGCATAAAAAAGAGACTGTGACAATATTGCAGTGACAGTGTCTCTTTTCAAGATGTTGCTCCGATAAGTCAAGAATGCTTGGTACTCACAACTGTGTGTTATAAGCCTGCGAGCTGTATTTTTAGAAACTAGTCCCTTTAAAATTGGAACAGGCTTTTGGTAAATAAGTCTGCTGCATGTGTTGGAAGGATTAAAGTCTGTTTGGATGGAAACAATTTTGTGTGCCTTTCTGCTAGCGAGAATCCAGGGGATTTCCACTGTAGAAAGGTCACTGAGAGGGAGCAGATCTCTGTGCTCAAGTAGGGGAAAGATGGGCATCTTGGGGATTTTGGAGCTTCATGAGGCTCAGAAGTGTGTGTGTCTGCTGAAGTGTGGTTTCTGTGCCTCTGATTTTTATGACACAAGTCTAGTACTGTGGTCATGTAGCACATGTGGTCGTGTCTTGATGAAGAAAAGGTTATTGAATTTCCAGTGATGATTAACAGGACGAAGTCTAATAAAAGTGCAGTACCAAATGACGTCAGTCAACAAAAACATCAACTGATAAAAACTCACTACAGTAAAGCTGTTTCTTGGACATTGCATGTGGTTATTTCTTTGGAGGCAGAAACTGGGTGTGGAGGTTAGAGCTGGGCATGGGGGCATCTGTAACTTTTCCAAAGTGTGGGAACAGGGGCAGGATGCTGGAATGTGGCTATAACTTTGTATTCCAGCTACTTGGGTTCACCATTTCCATGGTTTCATGAGCTCTGTTTAGTAATTCTGCAATATTTATCTCTAGAAAAACAAATTAATTAGGATTTTGGGGGCTTCAAGAGATAGGGAAGCATATGCATAGAAAACAGTTTAGGGATTTGGTGTGAGAACAGATGGTGAGGAATGGAAAGTCTGCTCTTCTTGCCTAATCCTTTCTCTGGTCACTCACTGTTAATACACAGTCATGTATGTAAATTATTACATTAATTCGTCCTCTGAATCCTCACTGATATTGAGATATTTTTATATAATGACACTAAACATACTAGCTAATTGGTATAATGAGTATAAGTACAGTTTTTAAGTCATATTATTAAAGTAAATGACTATTAAAATGAAATGGTAGCTTAACAATAGATACCCAGAGAGGGGAATGCTGAAAACTGCTGTGTGAAATTTTGTATTTTGAGTATGAACTTATCAACCTACATTAATTGCAGAGGATTTTCCAGTATTAAAGTTGTGGTTTTAAATACACAGAAAACAAAACAACAGAGCCAATGTAAAGACAGTAGCCACAACAGCACATGAACATATCAGGTTCCACTTTGTTTTTTACATATAATCTATGTTCAAATTATACCTCCTGTCATGGGTTAATCTGTTCAGTTCACTGTCCATTAAATACATCTGCTTCTTTTCCTGTGTGGACTGGTGTTTTCAGGAGGGGTAGGAGGCCCTTCTGCTCATGACTTTAGTCCTGGCTATTTTCTGCATTGACACAGCACCATGAGGTATACCAGAGCTCTGGTCCCAAGTGCTGGTAAAGTATTCCCAGGGGCAGAAATCACAATCAGGAATTGGCATTTGAAGAGATATAGAAGTGTTTGTGTGTTGGATAGGGCATATTAAGGTTGCAAGGCACTTTTTGGGGTTCAAGAGCAGATAAGCTGCTGTGTAAACACAGCACAAGTTTGTCTGTACCGTAATTCAGATGCTGTGACAGAGATGGTTTATGATATGCTGTGGAGGAAAACATTTAAAAAAAATATTAGCTTGTGAAACAGAAACTGATTTATCTCAACATGGGTAGAATGGTAGTTTTTGGCTGCTTCCAAACCCATGTATTATTTTGTGTATAAAGCAAAACTCATAGTAGTGATTGCACAGCACCGAGTCTACTTAGTATTCCCTGGAGATTTCCCTATTCACAAACTGCTTACCAGATACAGCCTGACTAGAGAAGCCTCAAAGCGTAGTGAAGAAGTAAGAAAATCATAGAATGGTTTGGATTGGAAAGGAAAGCCCATCCAGTTCCAGCCCCTGCCATGGGCAGGGGCACCTCCCACCAGCCCAGGTTGCCCAAAGCCCCATCCAGCTTGGACTTGAACACCTCCAGGGATGGGGTGTCCGTGTCTCTGGGCAACCTGTGCCAGTGCTTCACCACCCCGATAGTAAAGAATTTCTTCCTTATATCTAATCTAAATCTACCCATTTTTAGTTTAAAACCATTACTCCTTGTCCTATCAAAATAAATAAAAATAAAATAGAAGACAGGTCTATACAGTTTGTTCCCTCTGACATAGCAGAAGGGGATTTTGTTACTCTTAAGAAACGGTCGTCCCATCAAGGGTGATTCCCTAGGGTTTCTGTATAACATCCTAACAACTTAACTTACTAACAAAACAAGTAAACAACCAAAGCCCACCACCACCACGATTTTTTTTTTTTTAAAAAAAAAAAAAACAACAACACCCCTTGACTTTCCTCAACTTTCACCTAACAGAAAGCATCTTGAATTGTCATCTTCTCTCTGCTGACAGTTGAGAGTGGAACTTGTTGCAAAAGAAACTTCTGCTGAAGCAAGTTTACCACTTGTACTTTACCAAATGAAGGTTTGGTTTAGCACTTTTAACTGGACTGGCTTTTTGGAACTGAATAATTTAATCAGTCCAACACTGAGAAGATTTCAGCCTCAAGATAAAATTGCTAAACTTGAAAGGCAGTTGTTTTTATCATTTACATAGCACCCAAAGTTTTATTTTTGCCTGTATTAACAGCTGTTGCTGTCAACTTTTGAATTTAAGCACATCTAAGCACAAATATTTCCACTTCTGTGAAAGCAGTACAGGCATATTTTTACAGATCTCATAGATCAAGTAGAAATTAATATTCCCTTATTCAATAAGTATCCTGGTACCTTATAAGAGGACTGAGATTAAAATAAATTGTAAGAGTGTAGTTAAAATATCATCATCAAGTAAATGCCAATGATTGGAGTTTTTATTTATTTATTTATTTTACCAGGTCTTTTTACAAGTTCCTTTAGTCCTTCAACATTAATTTTGAGAGGCAAGTACTGAATATTTCTCCTGAGAGGAGATCATTTAGGCAACTTTCTGAAATTTTATGACTTGTAGTAGAGTTTGTAATTTTATAAAAGAATAATTTACTTTTGTTTAAATAGTGTAGCTCTAAGCAAGATTCATTCATAATCTGTAAATATAGAACAGGCTAAGAAGGAAGTGAAAAGTAGCCATCGTTTTTGTAAATGTAGAATGACTTCAACACTCCAAATTCCCATCCAAACAGTCCTATACAGTCTTCTGACTTTCAAGCTTGCATCTAAGCTTCGAGACTGTAGCAAACTCAGGAACATTGTTTTACCAGAGGAAGTGAATGTGTTGTTTTGCAAAATATTGCATTTTGATTTTTTAACTAAGGAGAATAAAATATTGGCTGATAAAAGCTAACAAAAAGTAAAGAAAATAAAAATAATTAAAAAACACTTTGATTTGAAAAAAACCTTCATTAACTTACCCCTTGGCAATGCAAGGGAAATATTATAACCCATTTTATAGGTAAGGAAATTAAGACATGCTAAATAAATTGTCACAGCCATACAACTGGTTTCTGAAAGCTTGAAGTCAAGTGTATTCCTTTCTAATTCCTAGTTCTGGCCTTGACTTGTTGGACTAAATTGCCTTTTTTATTTCCTTTGTTGCTAGGTGTCTGATGTGACTGTTTTCATTTATTTATTTATTTATTTGTTTTACTCACTGATTTTCACTCCTCTGCAGAAATACTCTATTCATTAAGCTATGAGTATGCTGAGGAAGGGAAAGAGTAATAGGAACAAGAAGCAGGGTAAACTTTACGAATTAGATTTAAGTGAACTGAATTTGCTTTTGTCAGCCAAAATTTTTCTGATTATGCCCAAGCAATGAAATATTACTGACATGTGAATAAATAATTTCAATTTAAATGTAAACGTGTATATATAACCAAAAAATACTGAACTCTGTGTGCAGCACCTCTTAGCTCAGATGCTGACATATGTTATCTAACTAATAAACAGCAAATGGGTTACAGTAGCTTCTTGTCTGCTTTGGTTTCAAAAAGCATTTTACAGTGAATGACGATGCTGCTTTGTTTAAAACCTTTTCTACTCTGTGTTTTCCAATTGTTTCCAGATTGTTACCAAAAAATAACAATGAGCCAAAAATCAGCATCCAGTCCCATGAAGCTCTTTCTTCCTTTAAGCAAAATATTCAGCTGAGTTTGATCAGTACTAACAGGACATTCAACATTTTTGTTGTTTTCTGCAGGAGCTGGAGAGCTCATTGCCAGGCCTCTCAGACTGGCAGGAGAAGGAAGGATCCTCAGCTAATGACTATGCACAGAATGTGTCTTTCAGATGCCAGGAAGAAGTCGTGAGGTTTCAGCCAAGGTAAGTTTGGGATGAGACGGTGCATTTCATTTCTGAATAATTCTAGGAAAGGCTATTCATTTGCTGCCTTTTGTATAAAATATTCAGACTTCTGTCTCCCAATTGGCAGTTGTATTCTGTATTTATGTGCCTAGAACTGCTTGGAGAAAATGAAAGGGGTGAAGATAAGAATGCAAATTTCATCTTTCTTTAAACCCCTTCAACTTCAAACAGGAAAAACACCCTCAGATCAGAAATTTCAGTTCCTGTGTGCCGATGCCAAGTTGCAAAAATAGATCAACACGCCACCAACCCCCCCCCCCATGCTGACTTGCTTCAGTCTTTCTCAGAGGTGTATTCCCACTGAGAAATGGGAAGCCACACACTTGATTTTAGCATGGATATGTATACATTTACATATCATTTACACCCTGAGCACCGTGGAACTATGCTTGTTTCAATGCTGTGAAGGGTATGGAGGGGTGGGGGGGGCAACATTCAGGTCAAGTGTTAGCTGGCTCTTGATTACAGGCAACTCATCAGATCATGAAGTAACCTACCTCTGGTAACTACTGGGAGTCAGAATTCTATTCCCAATACTTCATGGCTCTGCAAAAGTCTGGAAATGGGGCTTCACCTCACCCAGCTGACCTGACCTACCAGTAAAGGCAGGTCTCAAGGATAAGATTTAGCTCTTACTGATGGGCTGGGACTGTGTAAATAAGGTCATGCTCTTCAGAGTCATCAGTTTTCAGGATACTGCTTTACAGATTTCCCATGCTCAGGTGCTGGATCAGCCCTGCTTTGCTGTGCATGTAGAGTTTCAGGCAGGTGACCCAGGACTCTGATCTCTGTTCTCTGTCCAAAGGTGCATGACAGTCTTGGTGCTGTGAGTGCTTCCACTGCAGCGTGACAGAGGCTCTGGTTCTCTTTGGAGGGGACTTGAGCAGCAGCTGTACGTCCTGGGGATGATCAGTGGGACAGGACACAGCTAGTGGACACAGAGCTCATTGCCTCCAAGGCCTGTCTCAAGTTGGTGCTAGGTCAGTTATAACAGTTGCCATCCAATGGTATTTTGGTGCTTTATGTGAAAGGAACTAGTCACCTTCACGACAGTCTTTAGTAGGCAATGTTGTAAATGATTTTAATTTGTGCTCTCAAAGGAAACTTTAGCAGAATGACCAAGTATTTAACTAGCTTTACAAAGAACTATATTCCTATATTCCCCCTCCAATGCTTGTATCTGCAATTGAGACACTGCAAATCCTGCATATCAGAAAGTGTTTCTAATTACCTCTAGCCTAGGAAACCTGCCTTCTACATCTCTGATACTCTTTAGGAAAAAATCACATGGATTACTTGTTGAGAGGAGAATAGTGAGTTTGGTACCAGAGTTAGACCTACCTACCACTCTGCTGGTAGGATCTCTGTGTTAGGATAGATAAGGAAGTAACATTGATTAATTTTGTCTGGTGACAGAGACATAATGAAAGATAGTCTTTAAACATAAAAGCCATAGTGTGCATAATTAAACAGCAACCACCGCAAAGTTACCCTGTGCACTTCAACTCTGCGCTTCAACTTCAAACTTTTCAGTTTGCCTGGCATGAAACTGTTGTTCGCTATGCTATTTACTTCTGTTTAACACCTGGGTAGTTCCTTAGGAAGCTGGCTATCCGTAAGCTTAGTGATCACATCTCAATTCTGGCCATGTCTTAGTTTGATTATTAAAACAAAATGGATGTGACTTTGCTGCTGAAAAAAGGGACTTTGAGCATGGAGTGAACACATATTAATTCATGATCCTTGGCCTCACACACACATTGTATTCACTTTAGCTGGCTTAGCTTTCCCACCACCCAGCTGGGGCAGAGGACTTTGAATTGCATATGCTGAGGTTAACACTTTGAGTTTCAGGGTCACTCTGGCTGGTAACTTCTCTTAAGAGTCACCAACAGCTTGCCTCATCTCTTGGCCAGCAATAGGTTTTGATTGGGCCAGAGAGTCATTATGTTCCAATGTCTCAGCTTGTGCAGATCACTGGCTGCTCTGTCAGGATCCCAGAACTGGATTGTGCAATGAGCTGTGAAACACAGCTGCCAAGCTATGATGTCTTGCCTCGTTTTCTGCCTTCTCTGATCTGGAACATGGCAAAGGTTAAGTATTTGGGCTTGGGAGCGGACAACAGTCATAATTAGGTTTTGACAGATTGCATCTGCTAGCCCTGCAAAACTTGAATTTCACTATCTTCTAGTTGAGTTTTGCTAGGTTACTGGTAAAAGTGAAAGTTCTTTGGAACATTGCAACTTCCTAGGATACATAACCCATAGACCAGAGGCTTTCTGGTCTTTTGGAGAAGGGGAGATGACCACACTGTTGCAGGGGTGCCACTGGGCAGGCTCTTCTGGCTATTGGATGTGTGTGGAGAGGATAAGGGTTTATTTCTCTCTCATGCTAAGGTGGATTATTTCTAGTAAGCTTTGTTGTTCCTTCTTCTATAACATAATTTCTTCAGATTGCTATAGCTCTGTAATTAGTCTCATTGGAGTTTAAAATCTAAATACATCTGAACTGTATGTTTTTGAAATCTGTTCTAGTCAGTGCAAAACCAGGTCAGTTTTAATTTGACTAGATATGGATAAAAACTGCTGAGATACAAGAAACTTTTGGGCACAGTCCCCATTTAGCAGAGCAATCTAAATTCAGAGTGACATAATATAATAATTTCATAAACAGATACGTGACAGAAGAGCAGAACTCTCAATGTAAGAGAAACAATTCATAGAAATAGGGCACAAGTGCATGCGTAGATTGTTTGGGTGGAGGGGTTGGTTGTTGTTTGCATGCTTTCATTTTATAATGATTCACAACCACTGAAACAGTGAAGGAAAAGTCAGCGGGATTTGAGAGAAATGGGAGAATAGACTTGGTGAACAGATTTAAGGATAACTCTATATTGTATTTGAAACAGAAGAATGAGGGGATATTGTCTTGTTCTTGGCTAAGCTGTATTTGCCCTGTGAATCAAGGGTTTTAACGTTGAGGTGTTTATTGTGCATGATTTTATGAAAATCAGCATCAATTAAGAATATGAAATGCCATTTGTGTAGATGGAAACCTTTACATTTTATAAAAAGAACATGAATTTCTAATGCTGTTGCCACTGATTACACTGAATACTGCTCTAGTAGTCATTGTGTGTAGTTGGGTTTGGATAAGAGTATAATATAATCTGCACCTCTGGAAGATAAAAATTACATGCAAGCCCCAGGAAAATAAAGAGAATTGTCTTTTTTTAACAGAGAACAGGAAAGCATGTATGATTTTGCATGATTGCAAAAATCTGCTCTTACTGATTGCCTTTTTAAAGTCAATCAGCAAAACTGATCTGGATTGCAGAGCTGTGCCTGCAGTTTACCTGAGTAAATGGTGTTTCCTTCAGATACTTGTTACATAGACGAGTCTGAGGCATGGGACTTCTGGGCAGTGGGAATATCAGTGTTTCAGAGAAGATTGTGTTCCAAGTCAATGGGGGAACTACATTTTTTTTTTTTTTTCTGACATGGAAAAATTCCCCCTCCTTCCTATTCCTCAAACAAAATAGAAGTGGAGTGGTTTCATTCAGCAGGACACAGCTTGTCCCTGGGTTGGACTGTAATTTCTGCAGAGGTTTCAGGATAGCTGTTGCTGTCAGACCTACAACTCTTCTCCAGGAAACCTGGGAATGCTGAGAACCCTGGGCTTCCCTGGATCTGAGGCTCAGTCAGAACCTCTCAGGATGTCTGTCCTCCGCCTGGGGAGGTTGAGCTCTAGCAAGGCTTTCAGTAACAAAGTTTTTAAGGTAAGTAGCTTTTGAGAGTTCAATTCAAGAGGTGACTCTGATACCTTCCATTCTTTCTGCTCAACTGACACATCTCAGAGATGTGTCAGAAAGAGCACAGAAGGTGCTGAATTGCTGATGTCCCCATACCACGTGACAGAGCCTCATGGGTGAGGCAGAGCTGGGGAGGCTTTATTCCCATGCAAGTGGCCAGGCAAGCCGTGAGAAAGCCTGGCCAGATTCCCTCCGATCTGGCAAAAATTCATCATGACCAGTCTGTGTCTGTGCTTACATCCGATGAAACACTGTTTTCCTGGGAAATGATGGATCAGTTCCTAAAAGCAGTTTCTTCAGGAGTCTTGATATTAAAATATTGGTGTATAAGGTGCCAATGATACTTGAGACAGAAACTGTTCTTCTGGCTCTCTGTATGTCTGCTTGCTCCAGCATTCGGGGACTGCCCATAGAGTAGCCTAGGATGTGTCCAAGCAGTCTTGTGCCCTTAAAGATGTTTTATTGAGAGTCCACATTCTGTGTTAATCCAAAAGCCTGTTCTGCTTTGCTTTTTAAGCATTCATAAACCAGCTTTATAAGCATTTACTTGCAGCCCTGTATGAGGTGGTGAGTATGTTTGAATTTTATAGTACTTTTTGCCATTTGTGGGTCTCAGGAATGATGTTTCCATTTCCCTGATGCTGAGGTGTGTTGGTTGTGGGGTCTGCCATTCTGTGAACCCATGTAATATAACCTCTGGATAGACTGAGTTAGTCCCCTGATGTGGTACTGAGACTACACTTTCTGAGTTATTCTCCTGGCAGGCCATCCTCACAGTGGGTAGGGTAAAACTGATAGACGGACTGGAGAAGAGGAAGGAATATGGGCCCAGAACAGACTGAAAGTGAATCTGGAAAAGAGATTTCAATCCACAGCACAGAGTAGAGTTTGCTTTCAAGGAGTTATCACTAATGGCACCTGTAATGCATTACTTGGCCCAAAACGCTGAGCACATGTGGCACTGTGGTGCATAAATGTCTCCAGAGAATGGTGTTAGTGTAATCCAGGGTTACACGGGTCTAAACATACAGGAATCTAGTCCTAACCCAAGGTAGAACTGGGAAGAGCGTAAAGGCTGGAGATGTCAAGATTATCAAATGTAATGCTCCTTTCTTGTTTTAATCTGGGAAATAAGAATTGAATTTGCTTAGGTTATGTTTAAACATTTTCCCTAGTTTTTAAAATTGTGTTTTTATTTGAATTTTATATGGGTTTAGAAGTGGTACCATGCATAATTCAATACTTCACATGTTTTGGTCTGTTTTTTTAAACAGATCACTGCTCATGCAAATTCGTCCTCTCCTTGAAGTCTGTTAGGAGCTCTGTTATGATAATTAACATTTAGATTTATTTTTCTTGTTATGTCCACAAGCTTCAAATGTACATGTTATTGGATTGAATCTTTGTCATCTGTACCATTGCAGAACACAATAATTCTGCCAAAGCCAGAGTTGCCAGACTGCAGGAAGGGTGAGAGATCAGGCTTTTTATATTTTGTAAAGAATTATGTTACACATATTTGAATAGTAGCTATAGAGAGAATTACATTTTCATTATTTTATGTGACATCAATAATACAAAATAAGAGTTGCCTGCAATTATTCAAAATTTCAGCTTCAGTTCAAAATAATTTTAATGTTCTCAGTACAGATGGAAAATTAGGGCTTCTTACTGCTGCTTTTGAAGTTAATGGATAATTTGTGATTGACTTAATGAGAGTAGGATCCAACCCTTAGTTATTAAATTGTAAGCCCTTTGTTGCCTGGTGACAATCAGATAACCTGCATTTGACTAGCAGAGTGGTTAGTGTTGGTGAAAACAAAAAAGCACACCCCAAAACTCTATAGAATAGGATTAGCCCAGCATATATAGATGGCTGTTAATATTTTTTCACACAAAAATGGTTATTCATGTTAATGATTTCAGAAAAAAATATTTAGCATCTTCAGAATCCAAAGAACACAAAACTAAGAACATCTTATTCCAGTAATTTTAGTGAAATAAAAAAAGTGCAAGACTTCTGCATCCCTAAAACTGTAGACAAGTACATCATCCTGAATGAGAGAGGTAGTACTGCAGGGATGCTGTAAACTTTTTACCCTCCAGAGTGCAAGATTCATAAGCTGTGAATTATGTAGAATATCATCCTGCACATATAAGAACTGCTGATGTCCTTCTTTAGCTTTTTTGTTTTCTTTTGCTGAGGTAGGTTAAGTTCTGCTGCATCTGATGCACCCTGAAAAGAGTCATCCAAATAATACCAGAAGAGAACAAATTGGACGTCCTTATCTTCCTTTCCACTTGTCTAGCACTTGTTAAATGTAATAAATCACTCTAAATATATTTCTCTTCATTAGTGGGTTGATTCTTCAGCTGTTTGTAGTCTTGCAGGTCCTTCCTTATATGTTATTAAACAAAAATATGAACATTTCACTTTTCCCTATTCAATTAGTTCTTTGGATCCCCATGGTATTTCATGGTCTTGTAAAACTTTTCTGCTGCCTCATGCTGTTGTCGCTGCTGTGTAAAAGCTAGAGATCAGTTGTTAGGCATTAATCTTTTTGCTTCTGTAATTTGGTTTTCCTTCTGTTCTCTTCACATTACAGAGATGTTTGCTATTCATTTTTAGGAGAAATGGCACAAAGAATATACATGTGGAGAGCTATACAGACATGTAGGTAGATGCTGGTGCAACAGTCAGCCAAAGGTACCTTGCTGCTTAAGTTCCTCCGGCAATCACTCATGCACTTCTGGACAATATATTTTCAGTGAGGTGCAGGCTGGCTGGTCTGTGAGGCCTCCCATGCTGGTGCTACCTGTACCACCACCAAAATGACTCCTTTTTGTTCCTACAGAAATTGCACATCTCAGAGCCTTTTTGAAGGCAAGAGGATGTTCATTGTGCTATACCTATCATGTCTATTTTAGTATAGAAAGTTTTTGTGGCCGACTTTGTGCACATTTCAGTCTTTAAATGCCTCATAGATTTATGAAGAACTATATAGTTCTTGGTAAAGAACTACACAAAGGACTGTGTATCTCTCTGTACTTTGTTGTCTCTAGAGACTTTAAAAACTGCTTGCTTTTGCTGGGATGAGACTGAGCACGATAGGTTGAAAAATATGAATTATTTAGTCCAAAGGAATCCGGGTAATGTAATGAATTTGATCACATTCATGAGTGAGTTCTTGCAGGGACCAGTCTTGAACAAACATTGCCACCTTTTCAGCAATGAGAAATCTCATTCTCTGAGACAGCAATGGTTTTCTTGCTTCAGCTGAATGCTGTTGTTGCAAGTCTACTTGTGATACACCCATGCCAGTCTTTGAAGTTTTATGTGGAAAGAAAGCCTCTGCTTTGGGAAATGATAGAGCTGTGGTATGAGGCTTTGCAGGTTTCTCACCTAATCCATGGCAGGCTTTTAGTAGGCTTCAGTTTCATTCCTTGATAGATGTCTGTAACTAACCCTGAAGCTGGCGTGCGTGTGGAGCCCTACAATATGACTGCATCTGTCTGGATGTGGCACAATCCTCTCACTAGCTATAGTCAATGGGAAAAGATTTTCCCCTTGGTGGTCCAGGACCTTCCTTTCCTATTTCTCCATGGAGAAGCGGTGATACACTGACAGAAAAGCTAAGGTATGGACACTGATGACTGCTAAGTGAGAGTACAAAACATGGAAATCTGTATTGTTTAAAGGTTTTCCAGCTCCTCATGAGAGTCCTGTGAGTCTTTGTGAAAATTGCAAAAGAGAACTTAAGCAGAAATTTGAGAAAATATTTTATATTATAAATTGAGAAATATCATCAAGTAGAAATACAGAAGGGTTTATTCTTTATGGCTCTGATACAGGAAAACTTTTGTTCTTAACTTAAAGCATGTGGGACAAATCGTACCTAGGTTTAAATGTTTGGACTTATTTTTGGCTTTAACCCTCAGCTTATGATGCTGAGAGCCAGTCATGCTGCCACAGGACTCTTTGTATGACAGAGTGAGCCCACACTTTATAGTTTCCAGGTTCTCATTCAGAGTTTAAATAAATTATGTAGAATTCCATAAAATCATCAGTGGTTTTTGCATGAGGTATAAAATACAGAAGTAACTTTCACAGAAATGTTATTTTTTCAATAAATATCCTGTAACTTGCAATTTATGTACAGACATGATGAAAAGTTTGAAATATTTGCAGCACACAGACCCAATTTATTGAGTGAAAATTCTTGTTTTATTTTGTAGTCTAGATCAGAAAGCATATATTTCACAAAATGAAGCAAGTGAGCAACTGCACAGCTTAAGTGAGGTGAGTGTAACCTGTAACCAAAAGTTGAAATATGGTGTTACAAATTTTGAATCAAATATTTGTTTTTTGTTAATTCTCAGCTCTTGGAATATGTAATCACTTGTGAATTTTAGGCTAGCTTTTTAATGAATCATTCTAGTGATGTTTTTGGAGAAAAGCATAATAATGTGATGCAAGACTACTATAATGTTTTAAAAGTTGGAAGCAAGAGATTTTTAAAATATTTTAACTGAACTATGCTTCTTTCTGTCTGTGATCAGAAAAGAACTAAACATTAAGTATTGACTAAATGAAATGCCGTCTTGCAAGAACATTTGTTTTTTCATCATATCACAGCTTAAATATGTTCAACCACCAATTATGTTTTGTTTAAAAATAAGATCTCAAGGTTCCTGTATAAATAAACTATGAACTGTACAACATAGTCTGGAAGGTAGCTTGTCAGTAGGAGGGGAGAGTTGAAGGGAAGAGAGAAAGCAGGGAAAGCCAGAAAACACCTGTGACACTTGAAACAGGAGTTTTTTTCAGAGTGATTATGGCAGGAGCACAGCATGAGAGCAGAGCACAAAGAAACTGTCAGTGTGACCATGGATGATCCTGGGCTAAACTGTCACAGTCAAGGCAATATATGGAAGGCCAAAAACAACTTGTGCAATTATTGAAAATGGCAAACATTATATCTTCCACAAACAAGGGTATCTGCATACTAGCATAGAGCAAACTTAATACTTCAAGATAGTACTGCAAACATGCTCGGACTTAAAGGAGCAGACAAAATTTTAAGTGTAGACTAAGATGACAATAAAGGCAGTTCCTACCAAACCATGGAAAAACAGCTTTGTTTCTATAATGAGCCACTGAATATCTATGCCTATTAATAGATGCCTGACTTTCATTAGGAGAAAACCACAATGTGTCCTTTTCAAGGAATTCAGACTTAATTTTCTCCTTACGTTTAATTATTTCCTGTGCATTTGTGTCATCGTTGTGCAGCTCACTGTTGAAAATCCTGATAATAACTAGGCACTTTCTGTGACCAATATAAGGGCATATTCTCAGCACTGGTCAAGCCAATTAAGGTCCTGGGAGAAATTACTAAATAATCATTTCTTCTGAGAAGCTCCATTGCAAATGTCACCAGAATTTCCAGAACCAAAATTTGCAAGTCATAGAAAATCCTGAGGTCAAAGGCACCCACAAGGGTCTTTGAGTCCAACTCTTGGCTACACACAAGATTTAAATTACAAGATTTAAAATTCTTGCAAAGGATTCCTTAAAGGCTAAGATAAAATATTATAATAAAAACAGTGTGAGATACTAAAACAGCTAAATAGATCAGAAATTAAAATAAAATGCAAATCATTTATGAGGAATGAGCAAGAGTTACATTCTGGTGCTAACTTTCTTTTGCAAAATCTTGGATTGTAGTATATCTCAGGTCTCCTTCAAACCCAAATGGAAATGTGCCATTAGAAAACAAGTTCCTTTCTTGCATTAGAGAAATTCTTGTCTCTCCTCACTGGTCACCTGTGACATTATACAAACCCAGGGCATATCTTGTTCTATCTTATAGTTTATACAAACCCAGGGCATATCTTGTTCTATCTTATAGTTGCTTGTTTATTCCTCGTAAGGAAAATTTTGAATTCAAAATGTCATTTGCCTCAGGACACAAGTATTGCCCTAGCAGATACCACCGATTTATTTATATTCATATGAAATACACCTATCTTATTTTAACCTCAACTCTCAGATTAAAAGGCAAGGGAGATGCTTTTATATGTCACTGCTCTAGCTCTGCTTTTAATTTCCTTATGGTGAGGAAATTGAACAGGCTGATATTTGTTCAGTTCCTTTCTGTATGAATCACTTCAAAGGCTATTAAATTCTGAAAGCTTGCATTATTCTCCTTCTCTGCCTCAACTGATTTCATAAATCCAGTAAAGCCGTAAATACACTGGATATAGTGGAATAGCTGCCTTCCTGTCCCAGGGTGGGCAGGAGGAGGCCTAGGGGAAGGGTGCAGCCATCCTGAATATTCAGAAACACCCTGTGGGGAAAGGCAGCTTAAATTCACACAGACAGCACCAAGCCCAGGCTTTTCTGACGCTGGGCAGGGTCTATGGGAAGGGGCAGACCCATTCCCTTTCCCTCTTTCCTCAGTTCCTAAATTTACCAGATCTTACATTTCCACAGGAATCAATGAAACAGGGAACAAAATTATTTCTAACAGCAATGTCTCTCTTTTGGCCATTGGTAGCTATCTGCTTTCTCTGGAGATTTGCTGTGAGCACTGATTAATTAGCAGGCTTAATGGTACCATAGCCCTTGGTGTAACAAGGGAAATCTTGTGGGGCTGTGAGGCTCCATTTGGCACATTGTTTTCTCTTGGGCTGCAGCACCCTGGTCATGCTGACTGACACAGTGTTACAGGCTGATGTTACAGGGCCCCATGCAGGGGACCTTCAGCTGAAGAGGCAGGTACTGATAGCACCAATTAAAATAAATAAATAAATAAATAATATATATATATATATATGTATACACACACAAGCACATACATATATAAAGCTATTTTGCAATTTTGGTAATAAACAGGGCACATTTGTTTGTTCAGTGTCACATTCTCCTGAGTGATATAGCAGTGTGAGTATAGGTGCATGGTATTTATCTTTAGATATAAGAAGTTACCTGTTATCTCAATCATTCCTTGCCCTAAGGCCTCAACTCTCAATTTTTAATAATCATTTTCTGGAAATAGCGACGGTCAGTGGGTACAGTCTACAAGCTTGCTGGTTTGTAAAGATGGTTTCTTTACTGCAGGCTGAGCTTCCTCAGAAAATGCTTTTGTACTGTTTTTTCTCCAGCAGACAAGAGTATGATACTTTAATCACTATGTTTTCTTAAAGCAGTAGCAGGAATTACAAATAGGAGTGAAATGCCACACTGCATCTCTTTCTGTTTTCCTTGGACTTCTTGTAAATGTCTATATTTTTCCATTATCTTTGATCTGCAGCAATGCAGGATTTTGTTTCATCTTACTCTAGTGCAATTGGTGTAGCTCAAGCTCAAGTTCTTTGAATTATCAATTACTTTAAGAGAACAGCAAATATAAGAAAACCTTTCCCAAGACAACTACAGTTGCTTCTTTTTCAAATTTGCAAAATACTGTTTTTAAAAGGTGACAATATTGGTTTTCTTTCCAATAAACTTAAGGATCCATTTTAAATATTAATATGTCTTTTCATTTCTATCAGCATGAATCAGGAATTATTGCATAGCACTAGTGTTAGGCACCAGAATAAAGTTGGAATGAGCATCAAGTCTGAAGTATTTGAGATGAGGTTGTCAGCTGCTATAATATGCCATAGCTTAAATTTCTCCAGTGGTACTGGTTTTCCATGGAAGAATTTACCTAAAATTATGATGGTACCTGCCATGACCTAACATTTCTCTCTCTCTTTATGTATTTGTAGCTGTTTCTATTTGCTTCTAACATGTTCTGCAGGTCCCAGACTGGCAGGATCCACCTGGCTGCTCGGCCTTTTCCCGTACTTCAGACAGCTCCTCAGAGAGGGGCAGGGAAGGCAGCAGGGTCATCCCTACCTTTTAGTAGGACCGTTCTGTTTCTGTTGCCTGTGAGCTGATGACCCTAGCCAGCTTTCTGCTTGGCAGCTGCTTAAAACTGTCTGTACATGGACAGGTGGTGGCTTTTCCTGTATGGTGTGCTATGGCTGCGGTATATAGTACTCATCTGTGTTTCTTAGGAGTAAGATGAGGTTGATGGCATACTCCAGATTCATTTTCCTGGTAACATCAAAGCAATAAAAGTTTCTTACTCTTTTTGTCACAGAATCATCTAGGTTGGAAGAGACCTTGGAAGAGATCACCGAGTCCAACCTCTGACCTAACACTAACAAGTCCTCCACTAAACCATATCACTAAGTTCTACATCTGAACGTCTTTTAAAGACGGTGGTGACTCAACAACTTCCCTGGGCAACCCATTCCAATGCCTGACAACCCTTTCAGTAAAGAAGTTCTTCCTAATATCCAACCTAAACCTCCCCTGACACAATTTTAGCCCATTCCCCCTCGTCCTGTCACCAGGCACGTGGGAGAACAGACCAACCCCCACCTCGCTACAGCCTCCTTTAAGGTACCTGTAGAGAGCGATAAGGTCACCCCTGAGCCTCCTTTTCTCCAGGCTGAACAATGCCAGCTCCCTCAGCTGCTCCTCGTAAGACTTGTTCTCCAGACCCCTCACCAGCTTTGTTGCCCTTCTCTGGACTGTCAAGGGCATATTCAGGAAATTATAGAAGGTGTTTCTATCATTATTATAAGGTGTTTTTTTTTTCCAGTATTTGGCAGGGGCTGGAAATTTGCCATCCACCCACCTTCCACAGACGGGTGAAAAAACATCATATAAAGCTCAGTATAAACCAGCTGGTGAATTACACCACAGGCATTGCTGAAATAGTGTTTAACAATGTAGTCTGTGTGAATGCTTTTATACTGAGCTTGCCATAAATATTAATGTATCATAAGAAATAGTGATGCAAAATGAATGTATTTTCTTGACTTGGGAATTTGTTTCTCAAATGCTGAAGTCCATGAAGGCTAGGTGTTTTTGTCAGTTGTTTATGTTCTCCTTACTGGGAGAAGTAGAGACTGGGAGACTTAGAGACTCCCTTGCAAACTTTGGAAGGGTGCTTGCTATCAGCAGACCACGCAATAAGGTCAATGCTGGGATCAGAATTCTCACTAGTGTGTAAATTGTATAGTTACTGTAAAACACTGACCATCTGCTGTGTTTAACTCCACAGCCATGCTAGGTATAGGTGGGGTGAGAGGTGGTAGAAAATGAGGCCCAATGGGTCATGAAAACTTCAAGAACAAGTGCTACAGGTGCCCGTTCAAGCAAGCATACTTAGTTTCACAGGGAAAAATAACTTTTTGCTTTTTCAAAACTTCCCTATTTTGAAAGAGCTACTTTCCAATCCCTTTTCACTGCCTGAATTCTTTAAAAGGATCAAGGCTGAAAGTCTTCCCTGCTGTTTTCATTCAAATTCATTTACCTTCTTTAAGAAAGAAAAAAAAAAAAAGAAAAAAGAAAAAAAAAAGAAAAAAGACTGACATTCTTGGGCTTAAAAAAAGGCAGTATTACAGTTAAAATAGTGCACAAATATATTAAACTACTTACTAAATAGGTGATATATTCTTACACAAGGGAAATTATTCCAATAAATAAATAAATAATTTCTTTAAATGAATCAATAAATTGGGTTCAGATCTTTGATGCAGTAGGGAAAATGGACCATTTTAGGGTATGAACTTAAGGAATGTTTTTTTTCTGTTATGACTGAGATATTTTTTTTTTTTTTCAGAAAATGCTCTTCACAAATATGTACAATTTGAGTGATTTAACATTTTATGTATATTCTGAATGTGTCAGCTGTGTGAATATTAAGACGGCCTTGTGTGTTTTTGTTTTAAGCTGCAAGCTGTATTTCCCTTGAGAAAGGGGAGCTGAATGCACAGGGTATCAATAGTGAGTCATTTTGCCCAGTTGGATGGTGATTAGAGCTTTCACAGCATTTACATCACAGCAAGATTCTTGTGTCAGATTGTACAGCTGAATATCGCATGCAGCATTAAAGATTAAAATGAGAAATGGACCAAGAACGACACAGTATCTGGAAGTGATGTTATAGATAACGGGTCTCATTCCCATTGATTTGCCTGCAGCAAGTGACAATGATCTGTTAATTTTGCCTTTGCAGCAGATCGGAAATGATCTTTTTGCCCTGTAGAAGCAGCAGCCGCCTACATAAAAGCAATGTCTACATAAAGAAGTATCTCTAAAAAAGCCAATCAAAAAAAAAAATTCCTTTCCAAGAATCCCGTGAGGGAGTGTGTTCTCAGTAACTCTTTGTTCACTGCTGTGTACTGCACAATAGGCTGGAGAGGGATACCTTTTTTTTTTTCTTTTTATGAATGGTGAATGGGGAGGGACATAATATCATCAGATCGTGATGTCAGCCCAATGAATGAAATATTTGCTTAGTGTATTGCTTCAAGACCAAGAAAAGGGACACTATCTCAATTTGCCTTCCTAGAATAAATTGTCTTTTGCTGACGATGTCATCTTTCCCACGTGTCACGAATAATCCATTTAAATTGGGACTTAAATAACCAGAAGTGAGGAAACTCGTGGAGTAGTGCATGTTTGTTCTCTTGCACATCCTCTCAGAGCTGCTAGTGGAACACCCCTTTGCAAGCGCTTCTGATGGGCTCAGTGAGTTGAAGAGCTATCTCTGTATTTTGTTATTCTCTATCTAGCCCAATGTTCTGCTTTTGTCTGCAGAATTCTTTGTTGAAGCTACAAGCCCTCGAAACCGATCTGTGCTCTGCATTTCTGCCAACCCAGGAGGAAACTCCTCAGCTGCCGGCACCCAAGGATCCAACCCCTTCATCAGTTCAAACCAGTGTGTATCCTGATGGGGCCAGTTGTGGAGGTAAGGGATCATGTCATGATGTGCTCTCATTTGCAATTATAAGAAAGCCTTGTGACTTGCAGTTCAATCTCAGATTTGCAGTCCTCCAGGAAACAGTGCAGAGCTAATGCAAAGCACCATTTCCTGACACAAATGCTATGTAATGCAAAAAGGGATGATACCTGTTAAAAGAGAAGAAAGGAATGTCTTTAGTCCTCTTATTCTGCAAAGGAGTGGTACTTTTCAGGCAGATTTAGGAATCTCAATTCCTTTAGTTTCAGTTTAAGTCTGTAATTTGTTCAACGAAATTTATGCTCTTTATTTCCAATGCCTGTATTGTGTGAGATCATCTGCCATATCATGTCATTCTATTTTTGTCATTCTTTTGTCAGACCAATATCACTTCATTTCTGCTATTGATTTTAGTTTAATGCATCAGCAGAGTGAAGGTGAGTTTTACAGCATGTGGATTTTAATCATTCATGAGGCTTTATTTAAAATTACCAGTGTGGGCAAATTGTGGTGTGTTATCTTTTCCCTCAATATGGAAATCAGTCCTTGCAAATAAATAGCCCTAAGGCTCTGCACTATTTTTGTCAATTCATAGCTTGTAGTCATTGGGCTGGCAGAGTCGTGATGCTCAGTAGAAGAGGAATCACTGTTCATGAAAAATAGGTCAAAAGCAATATGACTAATACATCTCACAGACAAGTGACATGAATACATAAATACCTAAATTGCTGACCACATATGGTCAAAATTAAGGCAGATAGGTAACTAATCCCTTTGCAACTGACATGTAATATTTGAATAAATGCTAGATTCAAAACTTATTTCAGAAACTGTTTGCTTATAATTTTCAGCAAGAAATAGCAGCAAGTTATTTACCTAAAAAGAACACAAATTATAGCATACTACATAATAAGATGTTCTACAGTTTGAGGTTTTCACTGGACAATTAAGAGAAATGGTACATAGAATCCAAATTATTATAAGAGAGTCGGAGTGTAAAGAATACTAAATATCCTGTTGTACTGGGTCTTCATTTTTTTTTTAGCTTAAAAAATGGGTGGTTTTGCAGTGAGGCAAACACCTTCATGGCTCTTGGATACAGGTATTTAATTTTGCAACAGTGCTATTCCTTGATGTGGATCAGAGGCAGAGACAAATCTGTATGTGCTGCACAGGTAAAGACATTTTGCAGCGCATCCAAAACCTGCACTGACTTTTTCCGTTACGGCAGGGTGAGTTTTATTTTATTTTCCTGTCATTTACTGAACTATTTTATTCTCTTAGTCTCATAATGCATTGCTAGGATGAATTGTTAGGCTTCCTTTGATTATTTTGATTATTTTTTCTCTTTTGATTTTGATTCTGTTCTAATTTAAAGTGTTAGTGAACCCCTACTCTATATCTCTTATGTGCCTATCTCCCTCTACACATGTGAATATTGGATGATGTAGCGTTTCTCTCTTGTAGTTCAGAGCATGCTCTGTAATTCTGGCAGTTCAAACTTGTGCTTTAGATATAGCTTATTTATTTAATGGATTTCAATGGATTCTCCTTCATGGTAACACCTCTGTGGTTAGTTTGCTTGTTTTTAATGACTTTCTATTTTTTATAGATAGAGCTAGTTTTAATTCTGTCTTTTAAATTACTAATGAAATCTTCTGAAAGATGCAGTTTAGGTACAGTTGCCACGTGGGACTGTTTGTTATTTTGGGTTGAACTTGGACAGGAGTCCAGAGATTGGCACCAGGCTAGAAACAGACTTTCTAGAGGATGTGCCACATATATTATGTCCCTAGTTATTAGCCTTTGCTTAGTGAATTAGGCTATTAAAATATATATATATATTTACAATATACAGATGTGTTATTTTAAATATGACTGTGTAGAGCATTTCATTTCTGTTGTCTCATGTCCCAGACAACAAAACATTCAAGAAACATATGTATTTATATGTGTGGTGAATGAAACCAGAACAGTTCAGTAAAATGACAGGCTATTTCAGGATGCAAGTTTTAAGCGATTAACAGTAACTCTTGCTGAGAAATATCAGCAATTTCCAGTTTACTTTTGGATATGGAAAAACGAATTAGAGCTGGCAAAAATAAGATTATACAGAATTGCAAGGGGGTTACTAAGCAAGGTTTTTTTTAAAGGGAAAAAAGAAAAAAGATTATAAGTTGCATTCAATGCATGTGTGGTATATTATGGTCAGGACTAAGACAGTTCTTGGGTCCAAACCAAAGTGGTGTAGTTGCATTAGTTTGCAAACTTTAGTGGAGCAATGCTGTCAGGAGAACCTGGTGCCAAAGAAGAGGAAAGGCCCTGGCCTTTGGGAAATCTACCCAGCAGGCAGGTTGTCTCCTTTTCATCTTGCTAGCTGGATGAAAGGACCTCCTCAAATGTTGTACAGCTCTGTTTCATTTTACACTGGGGTTGCTTCAGCCACTACTCATCCTTTGCAGAAGTATTTAGTTTTGAGGGTGTCCTGTTTTGTAATTTCTGGGATTGGGTTTGGCCTACTAAAATGGCCTGGTTGTAAATGTGCAAAGGGGCAAATGTCTGTGACTGTATGGTTTAACAGTAATACAGACTGCCTCTTGTAAAAGGAGAATTTCTCAGTCCACTGGAAATCAGAGTTCAAATGCTGGAAAATTTTCTTCTGCCCCTATCATATACAGACTGGCTGATTTTTTTTAACATCATTTTTCTTTAACAATATGGAGACTGCTACTTAATATGATAAAATAGTGTCTTCATTTTATTAAGAGAGCATAAGAAATAAATAGTGATACTATTCTTAGTCAACATACTTCACAGTGATTATATGTTTATGGAAGTTCGAAGATGGTGAAATAAATGAAAAACCTTTCTCATTGACAATATTATTTTTCAGAACTAAAAATATAAGAATATTTTTTTAGTCTTAAAGATTAATTGCCAGAAAGTAACAACACTTTTGTTTGCAGAACAGCTTTTATTCTAGTTTTTATCACTGTATGCTGTCTGTGTAAATAATTTCCTTTGACTGGTACAATATTGTACCCTTGCCTTCTCCTTGATGCCTTTCTGAATCTATCTTTGGAAGGACTTGCATCTCATACTCTGCTTAGAACTTTTGGGAGTTGCTCTCATATCTTGGAGAGGTGAATTTGACCTACAGAGCAGGAAGTATCTAGAGGAAAGATGCTAGGTTAGAATTAATAATCAGCTACATAGTCTTATTGTGAAAATGCTTAAAATAATTATAACCAACGGTGCTGTTATGAACTTAGAGGTACAAAAGTAACACATAACTTTTGCATGACTTAAACTAAACTGTAATTATATGAGATACAGTTGGACTTCTGCTGTTGGCAAAGCAAAAACTGTTGGATACTGCCTGATAAAATAATATTTTAGGCCATTTTAACTATTATTTTTGAAATCAATAGTTGGTTTCTATGAAGGGTGACGTTTAGAACTAGTTTGTCCCCAGTGCCCCAGTGCTGCAATAAGGACTTACAGCTTTAGAGTCTATTGGGCAGAGGTCAGAAAATATATATTTTAAAAAATACATTAAAATCCTAAAGAAAATACCTGCTCACTGTGGGATTGTCTTGTCCTGTGCAAAAAAGGTGAAAATGCAAAGCAAGTGAAGATGAAAGAACTTTTTAAACCTGCCTGCTCTTCTGGGAGTAAATCCATGTACAGTTATTCTTTGTACTTTTAAACCTTTATTTAATAAAAAGATTCTGTGAAATGTATTAAAGTGCATGCTATATTGCAAACACAATACTGACTAAAAATAGCATGCAAGCTGCCTGGAAATATAAAACAATTGATATGAATTCAAAGGCTGTATGCATATATGGTTTTAAAGGAAAAAATAATGTAGCTGATGTAAAATGTTTTGTACTAAGGAAACAGATGTAGAGGAATCTGAGAAGGAGCACTTTATTTGCTTTAACATATACTTTTTGGTCTCTTGGGGAGAGCTTTTTATGAAGATACGGAGTTTCTCCATAGAAGTACAATCTATTTTCAAGCAGAATTATCTGATAGTGAAAATATCAACTAGTTTAGATTATCTTCACCCATTTTACCCACTGAGGGGTGAGGAAGAAGATTCAGTGGTCCTCCCCATTGGTATACCCAGGAACAGCCAAGGGAAGATGAACAGTTGGTATTCCATGGAGGTAGGCTCTGTAATGTGCCCATCAGTTTCGTTGATAGCCATGAGTAGAATCAGTGTGATAAGGTTCACCACTTCCTACTTTTTCAGACCAGAATAAATTATTTTGATTTCTAGCTTGACCATTTCTGTAAAACAAATCTTACCTTATGAAGCACCTGAGGTGAGGTTTCCATTTATAGTCCTCCAAGTAGCAGTCACTGTACATTACCTTCAATAACTACTGTGAATGTTATTTTTTTGTTATTGCTGTTTCATATCCAGTGTTCTTCAGACCCATATGTATGTTGTTGGCAAAACTTAATGAAATTCTCCAGGATACTGCAAGCAACACTAGAGATTCTTAGCATCAGGAAATACTGTATTTCTGTTCTGGTTTTCTCAAGGGACAAAATGCTAAATTACAAAACTAAGCTTGTTTTGTATATTTATCTTCTGCTTCAGGAATGTGGCTTTCAAAAGTAAAGAGATTTATAAAAATTTAATTAATGTTTCTTTTCTGAGCAACTCTTCATCTTTATATTGTACCCCATAGTTTACAAACACACCCACCTACCTTCTATTCTGGAATTTAAAGATACCATATGTCAAGTCAGTAACTGTCCTTTCTATTTTCTCATACTCATACTTATGTTCAACTTGCATGTGGTACTTTGTTCAACTATTTACTACGTTTACTTTGACTACTTAGTCTTTTAATACTTCTGTATGTATAGATTTGTATTTATCTTAGTAACTAAATATCTTGTGAATGACCTTCAATCAATTTTTTTTTCTAGAGCCTTTGCCAGCCCAGAGAGACTGGCAGAATGACAGCAGCCCACAAGAACATCATTCCCTAGGGACCAGTCGACTACTCTATCACATTACTGATGGAGACAATCCCCTTTTGTCACCACGCTGCTCTATCTTTAGCCAAAGCCAGAGATTTAATCTAGACACAGAGTCTGCCCCTTCTCCACCAAGTGCTCAACCTTTCATGACGTAAGAAAATATATTTTAATTCTTACATAATTAAAGTATTTTTTGTATAATGTGCGATCTCTGACTCTTCAAGTTTCTCAGTTACTTCTATGTCATAAATAAGAAACTTTCATATTATAGTGTATTTCAACATATAGTGTATTTCAAATTTGCAATACTGGAAATGGGATCTAGCATTTTCAGTAATAACACAGTACAACATTTTTTGAAGACTTTGTTAATTATAGTTAGCAATGACAGTTTTAAAGGTTATTTAGTCGTTAGTCCCATAAGTGAACTTAAGGTAGAGGAGATTATCAAGGTACTAAATAATAAAAAAAAATGATCTGTAATAAAACTATAACTTGTGTCATTCACTAGGTATGAGGGGAGTCATAGAATATATGAACAGTCCATCAGAAACCAGGGTGTGAGTTTCAGTCAGGAACCACACTTTCATAAAAGCTTATGTACATAACTCAGTCAACTGTGTATAAATAATAATCAGATCTATTGACTTGTGATTATAAAAAAATCAGAAACGAAATTGGTTTTAAAATGCTTATTCCTGGTAATAAACTCCCTGGGTTTACTTTTACAAATCATGTTATTGTGCTTGGAAGATTTGTGAAGTAAGATGCTCCTGTTAAATGGAAATCCTGGATCAGCTTGTGACCTACTAAATTAAACCTGAAAAATACTCAGAAGTCCCACAATTAATTGAGAGAGAGAGAGAGAGAGAGAGAAATATAGTAAACCCATTACTGTATCCTAGGGGTAATCTCAAGCAAAAGCATTATTTTATGCTTACTTTGTAAAACTAAAACTAAATCTGTGAAAGAATCTACCTGCAATTTCCAAATTGCTAAGAAAGTGTTAAGTATGCCTGAAAAAAGGCACAGTCCGTTTTAGCCAGTTCTTTTATCAAGCTGCTATGTGTTCGGCTTTTTCAGACCAAGAAGTTCTTCCAGATGTAACTGTGAAGAGTGCAAAGAACCACAAACAATAGCACAACTTACCAAGCATCTTCAGAGTCTCAAGAGAAAAATCAGAAAGTATGAAGAAAAGTTTGAGCAAGAAAAAAAATACCTGGTAAGATAATCATTGGCTAGATAGAGGGAAATATTCCAAAAGGCAGGCAGGAATCCCAGTGTATTTGAAATTATGCAAAACCAATTATAAAACTGGAAAATAATGAGTGAGGGAATATATTTCATCATCTTTCAGTATATTCAGTAGTGCAGAAACTAATTTTCATTTCCTTTGCATTATCTTTGTTAGAAATTATGCATTTTCTAGCTGTGTGAGAAGTGCAAATCAGTTAAACGTAGCTGATAGGCTTGTGAACCAAAATGGTTCAAAGTTGAAAAGCTACCCATTTGCTTTGTGGATGAAGTTATTTGCTTGGAACCTTTGTTCTGCCATGCAGATTCCTTCTTTCAGGCAGATGCCTGTAAACCTCCAAAGTGTAATGTCCAATAGAAGTTGATGTAAGAAATAGAAATAGGAATTGTGAGGTCTTACTGATGGGGGATGTTTGAGGCTCTGTGCAGTGTATTGAAGATCATTGGTCATTATCAAGCTAGGTCTGTGTAATGTGAAGTGCGTCGTATAAACATGTAAAATACCCATGATGCTATGATGTGCACAGTATGAAATAGGAAAATTTGTGGTATGTTATAACCATGTTAAAATGAAAATGGAGCACATTGTATTATTACCTTGTGATCTCATTAATGCCTGCAAACCTAAACATACGTCTGTGAATTGTACTGTCCTGTGGTCATCATATACTCCTAGGAGTAAAATTTCATATTGAAATAGTCATCACAATGTGAAAGAAATTATTTCAGAGGCTTTATTTTGCAAAACTTCTTTGCCGTTTAAAATATCTGAGTTTTGAAATTTCAGTGTAAATTGATTTTAATCTGGAAGCATTCTAAATGCAAAGAAAGAAGTGATATGCAAACCTTTTGTTGTTGCTTGCTTTTGAAATCACTCCATTGCATGTTTTTTTGTTTGTTTGTTTGTTTTTCCCATTTAATTAGTTAAGCAGTTCAGTTGAAATGTTTAAAGTGTTGTTTCCCAAAAGAATCCCTGTTGTAAAGCAGTTAAGGCTTATTCCTGCAAGGGACAGAGTGCTTCAGTTAACATCCTGCACATCACTTAGGAACCTGACCAACAAACATTAGGTATTTGACCAGTCCTTTTGAAGACACTGAGGTTACTTATCCAATTAATTAATGAATTTTTTTTTTTTTTTTTAGAATCAGAGCCAAAATACTCAGGCCCTTGTAGTGCTGTGCCACAGTGAGGAGAGATAAGCCATGATAAACTCATGCTATGACCAAGCCAAATGGTCTGTGCAACACTATGATGTAGCAGAGCTGGAACTATGGATATTTTAGCACAGTATGTGGATTGGTTTTAATGCGTTTGTGCCTATTTTTTTCTGATTGTGTAATCCTTAGTTCCCTTTCTTTCTTCCTTTTTATTTTACATTTCAGCCTTCACATGGTGACAAAACTTCGAATCCTGAAGTTCTAAAATGGATGAATGATTTGGCCAAAGGTCGCAAGCAGCTCAAAGGTACATAATAGCATCTCATTTCATTTTCTTTCTGAAGCATTTGGAAGCAGCATGAATGCACCTGGAATGTTTTAAAGTTAGTTTTCTATTCTTAATGCTCAGCTTATTTTTCACTAGTGCATGACAATAAGTCTCTTAATGACAACAAAGGTATTAGGTGACATGACTTGCCTAGATTCCTGATGGCAGGGGTTAACATTAAGTCAGTCAATCCTCATAACAAGCGTTAAAAGGGGAAGGGGGAAAAGACCTCATCTGTCCCTCATAAACGTCAACATTCATGTAAGAGGCGATGTTATTGACAATATTTTCTGACTGTGTATGCTGTTCCAAGGTCACTAAAATTAATGTAAAATACTGAATGACAGAGGTAAAAGCTTCCTTGTACAGAAGGAGCAAAAAGTTTCTTTAGGACTGAGGTAACATAGCTCTAAAGCTTTTATTTATTTGATCGTAAAAACAGATTTTTCTCTGCTATTTGATTTGGTCTTGCGGGTCAAATTTTGCCCTTGACTGTCTGCACACAGCTCCATTAATGTCTTTGGGTATATCATGTGCTTGCCCTCAGAGAAAATGTAGCCAGGATTGATTGATTTTTTTTAAAGGCTATTTATAAATTATCTACATCTTTTTTTTTTTCCATTATAAATGAATTCTCACTACTAATTAAATCCTATAATTATGTTTCATATGTGTTTTGGCTATAGTTGAGAATGTAGATGTAGACGTTGTTATTTTGGTAAATAAATAATTTAAAAACTCATCTTTTAGTTAATTTCCGCTGGAAAGTTCTCCCAAGGCTGCATAGTTACTAGATTCTTTTTTCCTTGAACCTTGTGTTATAAATTCAGGAAGGGCAAATGAGAGGATGTGGTCAAACAGCATATTTTACTTTCCGAAAGCTATCTCTCTGACTCAGCCATCCTGTGAACACCCTTGATTGTATTATCCTGAATAATGACACTGATTTTAAGTGAGGCAAGGTCTGTAACGTCCACAAGACAGGTACAGTTGAAATGGAAAAACACTCAAGTTCTCGTAAGTCTTTTCTCAAGACTGTAAGGCTCATCCATTCTTCCTACCTCTCTGAGTTTAATAAAAATTAATACTTTTCCCTGCAAGCTTGGCCTGCGTCCTTAGACTGTCACAGCTAAAACAAACAAACAAACAAAAACATTACTGCATAGATTTCAGTAAATTTAACAGGTGTGGGGCAAGCAATTTTCTGCCTTGACCACGGTCCTACACCAGCCAGGTATGAGCTAGGAAGAAAGCCTGCTTTTATGGGAGCTACCTGGGGGATTGAGAGATCTCTGCTTCCACATTCTTACCCTCCGAAGAAAACAAGCCTTCTACTTGGAAGCTCTGTTTATCCTTCTGAGTCTTTTTCCTGTCTTTCTTCCAACTGAAATTCTGTGCGGATTCCTACCCTGACTGCACTCATTAACCCAATGCCTTTTCAGTCCTCCTTCATGGTAACTTACACCTTTTCTGTCAAGGATGGGTTGGAGAGATAACAATGTGCTTTCCTAAGTGTCATTGATCTAGATACACCTCATCCTTCACTGGATTTTGCTTTAACCAGATAAAAGATGTTCCATGCCGAAGTAAAGCAGAATTACTTTCCTACACAGCTGTGGTGTAATAATTGTATGCAAAAAGTTGGGATGCTTTTTTTTTGCAGTGTTATAGGAAACTTCTTTGCAAATATTTCTCACCTATTTACTTGCCAAATAATTTGCCTTTCAGAGTTGAAACTCCGAATGTCAGAAGAACAAAACCGTATCTCCAGAGCACCCCAAAGAAATGATCATTGTGAAAGTACTGGGACCTCTAAGGAGACTGGGACACGGGAGGCTACAAGCATGGAACCAGCTCCATCAGTAGAAGAAACCATGGACGGTGTACTGAGACAACTAAAGGAGAAAAGACAACACTTCAACATTCCAGAGACTATTAAGGTATTTAACAAATCTGACTCTATCTTTCATAGCTGTATCATCTGAAGCAGATACTAGTAGCTGTATAGCTATATTAGCCTACTGTACGACAACATGACTGTGTTGCTAACAGCCTAAGCTAACGGCTGTGTTACTCATGGGAGATGGAGATACCTGCTGCTAGCTAGCAAATTCTCACTGTCACAGGAAAAAGCATTTGAAAAGTTACTCCTCTCTCTATTGAATCAATACTGGTAATGTATTGAAGCACAGCTGCTGCTGCTCCTGCTTCTCCTGCAGAGGATCTCCCAAAGCAGGATGTTAAGGGCACTCATTTATCTTGATGGGTATGGGTTTCTGCCTTCCAAGTGGGAACACTTGGGCTCTCTGATGAGGGCTGAAAATGGCAAAGGCTTTGAAAAGGGAATGGGAGCTGGGAAATGGCTTTAAGAGCAATTGAGCAAGCATTTTCAAAATGTATATGCTGGTGGGTGTGTATCCTATGCCCTCTGGCACTGCAGTGCATTTTCTCTAATGAGATGGGAGCTCTAGTGCAGTTTTCTGAAGTGATTTTTCTGTGAAGAGTTGCACAGAAAATCAGTTGCAGGTTTTTTTGAATAGTGCCAAGCACTTTTTACTCAGAGATGCAGGTAAAGAACCATTTGCCACATGTTGTTGGAACCTGTGTAGTTGAGGTTGTGTGCATGTGAAGAGCGAATTCTGATGCATCAAAGATGGTGACTGCAAATGTGATCCTATCTAGAGTGCATGGAAACTGCGTCTAAAAATGTTCCTGAAGTGTCAGCTCTGTGTTCCCCCAAGGCTTGCCTGAGGCAGTGGCTTTGCTTTTAAAAGAATAGCTCTGTGCTATTCCTCCTGAGGAGCCTTAGTTAGAATAAGGGACCAAGACTTCCCCAGTAAGCTAGTTAGAAGTTGCATCCAAACCCAAATCAGACTGCTCGTTGGCTCAAGTAGGACTTTGTTCTTATTTCTGACCACCCATGGACATCTAGAGGACTCATTGTGGACAGACTGGAAGGCTTTTTCTGGCTCATATATAGGCTGAAACAGTTAGTTAGTTCTTGCTTGTATAAAAAAAGTGCATTTTTCTCAGTCTTTCATTGCAGGATTCAAATGCACCCAAGGGTTCAAATGCTCCCAAGCATCTTCTAATGGCAGGCCGGGTGGCTTCAGCTTTGGTTCCTACATGGGACCCAAAGGTGCCTCCTTCGTAGACAAGTAAACCAGCAGGTCTGTTTGGTGGATCTCTTCCAAATATTTTTGAAGCAGAGGAATTTGGAACATGTGCAAAGTAATTTTGACAGTAAAGGTCCCCCTGCACCTGAGAAAAGCTGAAACTGTCTGCCCAGTTGATAGCATTAAGATCACATGGATAGCACAACCATCCAGGCCGCTCTGCCCTTCTGATCTGGTACATTTACTTGTGTTGATATTGCCCCTGCTCTTCCACATTCTCAATTGTTCTCCTGAATTTAAGAGACGATTTCATATTCCATGAGATGTGCCGGGCATCTACTTTTTCAAACTAGTACCTAGTTTAAAATTCTGCTGTACCTCCATACTACTGGGACATTTTAGGATCTGTATAAATCTGTTGTTCTGAAATACATATTTTTCATAAAAAAAGTAGCTTAGTTTAGTTTAGTTTTACTATTTTTTACCGTCAAATGATGTTGCTATGCCTACTGCTGTATATCTAAGCATGACAACAAATTCTGTTCCCAAAGGTTCTTGAAATCCAAACATTGACAGTAACATCTAGACTGTGGCTGCTGAATGAAAAAGGGGGGAGGGGTTGAGAGAGACAAAGAGGAGTGAAGAAGAACAAAATGCTAAACTATGCTGAAACATTCTAACACTAAGAAATGATTTTGGTTCAATTTCAATAGCAGGAGGTACACAACAGAGGTAATTTTGAATTTATTTTGTTTTGGTTTTATTCTGGTTCTTAACACCCAGTTAGTGTATTAAAATTAGCACCATGAAAAACTATGCCATGCTCTGCAACTGCAATTTTGAGCTCTGCATACACGACGGACTTTTTAATTCTTTCTTTTTATAAACTACATTTTTTGAAAACCTGTAATGGAAAAAGTGTTGTAAGAAAACCAAAGACAACAACAAAAATGTACAGTTCTATATATAGTTCTAAAGCCCCAACATTACAGAATGCATGAAAATATTTTTAGTTGTTAAAAAATTTGGTATGCAACGAATCAGATCAGATGACTCCAAAACAGATGTCAATGAGGAAATCCTTTCTAGAAAACCTCTTTTACAAGTAAGAGAATAAGTTGGCTGTGGGTCTTAGTCCCTCTCAGTCATTGGTTAATTGGACTTCTCTTTATTTTCCAATTGAGAACAACCTAATTCTGTGCAACAGTGCTGTCTACAAAGTTTCTCACGAAGAATTCTGTAATGTACATGAATTTTTTGCAATAGTTAATATTTTCATTTTTTTTAAAGCTTCAATTGCACATTTTATTTTCTTCCAGCATTACTTCAGAGAGAATATGTGTGGAAAGAATTATCCATTTGATAGTTATATGGAATCACTATGGAACAGAGGCTTGAAAAGGAGTAATATGAAGTTGAATTGATTTATTTCAAGATAATGTATTTCAGTAGGTCCTTATGTTTAACATTAATATGATTGATTTTTATTTATGAGTGATCTGGGACTTTGGGGGGGGGGGGGGGGGGAAAAAAGAGCTTTACAGCAGTGGTGATGCAAAATGAATCACGGATGTCAGCTGGTTACCGAAAATCAAAGGCTTCATTTAAGCTACACGCAGCTGTGCTGTTACTGTAGATAATCTTTTTGTGAAACATTTTATTTTGTATATAACTTTTAGATCCTGTACCAGAATTTGAACTGGATTAATAGTAATCTAAATAGTAGCTTTTTAGCTTTTTTTTTTTTTTTTTTTTTGGTGGTGCCGGAGGGAGGGCATGATTGGTGTTTTTATTTTCAAGATTTAGTAATATGGGGCAAGTATAGTGTTTCTATACAAGAATGCCTAGATCTCCCCTGAAGTTCAACTATGGAAAGCCTCTAAGGCCCTGCTAAAATAGAAATGGGAGAATGTGTCCTTCAGGAAGGTGCAGAGTATAGTTTAATGCGACTTGTGAAACTGGGCTTGGTAAATATTTCACTGACTGGAGTTGACAACAGAATTCATAGATCACAGAATTTTCATTTTTAGGCCAAAGATGTGAAATCACTTTGAGAGACATTTTATTGACACATCAGATATTCAACAGTTGTCCTAACAAAACAAAACAACAACAACAACAAAAAAGTGAGGAAGGTGGGACACACAGAAGGGATATAAGATCCGGAATGATCCAGTATGTCTAAAAATGACAAATCACAAAATTTGAATATGAAATAGCAGAATGTGGTTCTCAGAACAAAACATCCCTTCCCCTCTCCGCCCCCAAAAGCCCGAGTAAAGTTATTCAATTAGAAGACTTAGGGAAAATAGAGATTGACCTGTGAATGATTCTGTAACCCAAAAAGGGGCGACTTGTACTATCACTAGCTCCTGGTATGTCTATGGGAGCTGGTTTATTTATTTATATATTTTCTTAGATTGTTTATCTTTATGTATCTATCCTCTCATTATAGACCCATTTCAGTTAATATTTCCATGGGCTATAAAGCAGGTTTTGTTTAAATTAGCATTGAATTTCATGTTGCTGTTTACAGCCTACAGTTCTGAGATGTTCCAGACAATTCTGGAGTTTGTAATTCCAGTTGCCTTCTCTGATTTTGAAATTATCAGCCAGTACAAGCCTAGCTGAATACAAACTTGTCTTGAGATTGCTAATGAAATGATCTAATGAAATAAGCCCAAATGCTAAACACTCTTGCGATTGCTTCTCATGCGTAAAATCAATATTAATGATCACTCTGTTTCCTCCTAAGCATTCAGCTGCCTCAGGCTTAATAGTTTTTGTAAGAATTAATCTTGCATTAATTGTAAAACTAGGAATAAATAAAATAGGTAGCTGTTTCATAATACTCCTAAATTCTAGTTGGCAGCTCTTCATTTTAATGTGAATGGCAGATAATTTTGGAGTGAGTCACTCATGCAGATCTTTAAGAACAAATGTGATTAGAGGTTCTGCACTGTTTTTGCATTTGGGCAACAAACAGAAAAGGTCATGTTCCTGATGAAATGAATTGCAAGGCTCTCCTTTGGTACTTGAAAAGTATTGCTTCTTCAGGGTTTGATATATATTTGAAAAGAAAAGGCTAATGATTAAAAATACTTCTCCAGTTTGCCAATAAGTAAAACCTAGTCATTGACTTCCTGCAGAAAGGTATCCTCGCGTCCCCACTCCATTCTTTTGAACATTACTTCACTGTGACGGATGAGCTCTGCTCCAAACCTTTGAATGCTTGGCCCTAACTTGTAGAGAGATCTGTTGTGATCTGGCACAGACTACAGGGGCTCAAAGGGTTCCAGTAAATGGGGTTACATCAGGCTGGTAGCAGTCACTAGAGCGATTTTACAGGGCTCCATTTTAGGGCCCTGTATCAGGTAAAGGTTCTCCACTGAGCGGGTGGCCAGGCACTGGAACAGGCTCCCTGGGGCAGTAGTCATGGCACTGAGCCTGCCAGAGTTCAAGAAGCGCTCTCAGACATAGGGTTTGGGTGGTCCTGTGTGGAGGCAAGAGTTGGACTTGATGGTCCTTCTGGTTCCCTTCTAACTCAGGATATTCTGTGATTCTACAAAAATTACATTAGCTTCACGTGCTCCTTGCTGGTTCAACCCAGATGCAAATGTGCACCTGTCAGGAGCAGATTTTCTAGGGAGGAGGAGGAAACTGAGAGAAGGAGAGAAATAGCAGCTAAATATTGTGTTCTACATTACTGTATCACCACCACTAATAAATCGCATTGCCAAAAATCATCATTCCTTTTTCTGCTACCAGTGCTTTATATTGTGATTTTGAACAAAAATAAACTGTGTCACTTGTGAATCTTCACTGTAGAAGGAATCCCATACTTGTGGGATTGGTAGTTGTTAGGCATTCAGCGCAGGAGAGCAAAACCTGTGTGACTGGCAATGAAGCCCTGAGCTGCTCCCACTGTTAATACAGTGCTGCACTTCCTGCAGCTTCTCCATAGCAGTTCTACAGATGCATGCTATCCAGCTGAATTTCCTGCTTGCAGATTGAGCTATTGTTCCCTTTCATTTTAAGGATAGCACCTTTTTCTAGTATGTTCAGCTTTGGAGGGTTTTAACCATGGTATCACAATGTTTGGTTACTTAAAGATTTCATTGTGAATCTATCATTTCTATCATTTCACTCAGTAAATGTGTTGTGTTTGCATAGCTGAAACTTCTGTTCTTTATCCCTTACCAGCCAAGGCAAATCTATTTCTCCTTCTCAATGAATAATGAAAAAATTGAGCAACACCCTCTCTGCATTTTTGCAAGTTTTTAAGTGTTGTGTCTAGAATGATTTTGTTCTAATTTGTTGCAACTAAATCATATTTAATATATAATAGAGAACTGTATGATTTACAAGCTGATTTTGATAACAGAAGCTAGTAACACACTGTTCTCATTAACAGCTTTCTCCTTAGGATGGATGAGAAAAGTACTTCTTTAATTTTTTTTGTTTACTACAACTATTTATAAACATTACCTAAGCATCAGAATAAGTTCTAGGAAAGTACTGATATTCATGGGACCTCAGTGTTAATACATACCACTCACATGCTGCAGTCTTTTTTCTGAGCCCACCTTCCCAAAACCCAACCCATGAGATACACCCCATATACATTAAATTTGGTTGTGATAGTCAAGGAAAAAAACTCTGCTTTTTTAGTCTTTCTGTCAAGCAGTATTCCCAGATAATTTTATTATTTTTTTTTCAGATACAGGCTCTAATCCAGCAACCCATGAAGATCATTGCCTTAATGAATAAGACCATAGTTTGTACCCTTTGAAGTTCTTCAGATAAGGATGCAATGTTTTTTCATTAGCCTAGTATCATTTCCTAATTTTAAGCTTGTTTAACTGCTTTATAGAATAGTAATTAAAAAAAAAAAAAAAATCAAGGAAATAAAATATTAGATCATCATAGAATGACAGTTAACAGGAAGATTCCAACCTTCCAGTATATTTTCAGTTTTGCATCTTTCTACAGGAGAAAGAGTACAAGTTCTGGCCACAAAGACTCCACTTTGGTGAGACAAAGTAAACACAGTATATTTCTCCCTGGTAAACACCTAACCTAAAACCTACTCTTTGTTAGAAGTATCTCTATAGATTTCATCAGCTATGTATGAGGTCTTGAGTGGGTAACATGTATTCGCAATCCATTTAAAATGTCAGTCATGTAAATTTGGACTCTCTTCTTACAAAGTCTGCGCCAAGTCCCTGTTGATCAGAGGGTGGACAGAAACAGAATTCAGTGTTAATATTTATTTGGGGAGCACAGGTTATTGAGCAAATACCTACCTGTACCCTTGTCATGAAATCCTGACTCATAATTTTATACATAACTTTTTAAAATAGGATATGACAAAAAAGCATATGGCTTTGGAAAAAATCAATCTTCAGAAATGCCTACTATATTTTGAGAGTATTCATGGATGGCCTGTAAGTATACCATGGAAAAATGGGTAAATTAAAACTTACTTAATTTCACTATCAAGTATTTTTGGATTCATGTATTAAATATATTTAGATTATTTTTCCATTATTAACATGTTAGTTATTTCAAACTAATTTTCAGATATAAATTACTGCTTTATGAATTTGGTTTATATCAAAAATAAAAAATAAAAAGGCAAGTTTGGAGTGGTCCTGTATCTCTCCTCATGACTACAAGTTGCAGATTTTGATGATAAAAAATGGAGAATTATATATCCACATCAGACTTGGCTCATACATACTGCAGCTGTGCTACAGCATACAAAAGATTAGAATATTTAGCAGCTGAGAAAGGTTTGTAGGGCAACATCAGAGATGAAATAAAAATAAATAAATAGCCTGTCATCTGTTTTCCTTTTTTTTCACAGGAGCACTTAAAAATATTAATTAAATCATTTCAAGAACTCTGTATTAAAGGGTTTTCAATGCTGAATGTAGGTACAGAACAAAAAATTTCCAACATTGGTGAGATGATGATTTGAAAATGTGTCTGTGCAAGTTCCTGGAATTCCTATTTGATGTGTAGGAATATCTGTATTCTTATGTCTGTTTCTGTTTCTGCCTTATAATTGTTGTGGTAGAGGAAATGAGGAGTGGCACCAGCAAGTGTCCAAAATATGCCAGCTCTCAAAATTACCATGATCTGAATCTGATCTCTGTGCATCTTGGATAAAATAATTTTTGATAATTAATAAGCCGCTTTATGCTTTGAATGAGAGCTGAGGAATGGAGAGGATATATAGGAAGGGTCTGAAGAAATTACTTTTCCTAAGGAGAACAAGAAAGAAATGAGTTATTAGTGCTATATAAAAACAACTGAGACTTGAAAATCCAAAGATAGAGAAGAGAATAATAGGGCATGCTCTGTAGCATGGAGTACAGAGAGGGTGTTTCTTCCCAAGGTAGAGGCAGCTCTAACCATCTGAGAAAGAAAATGCTAATTGCATAAGGGAAGAGATGATCAGTGATGCTACGCAGCCATGCAGCGATCTTGGATCTGCCAAACAGCTCTGACTTAAGGTCACAGGAATCTCAGAGACAGGCAAGAATTTAAAGCTGGGAGATGGAAGTTAGGAAAGATTTTTACGTCTTGTGTTGTTCCTGAGAATAAGCAATCTGTAGACTGAACAGTTAGAGTAGCATACTTAAATAATCATGTATTTTAGAGAAGCAAATTTTAATTTTTGTATCTATATTAATGTATTTTCCTGTGGGAAATGGCTGGAGATTTTGCGTGCCTCCTGGTCACCAAGAACAGCTGGAGAGCGAGGCCAGCAAGGCACAAGCTCGGTGTCAAGCACAGGCTCTGTGCCCAGTTCAGAGCTGGCAAAGCCCAGGAAAGAGCATCTTGGGAAGCTCATGTTTGGTTTTAAGACATGCAGGGATGACAGCTTGTAGAGACGGTGAGTGCCCAGACAGAGGCATTCCAGTGAGGTTAGCCAACAGAACAGGTGGATCTCTGCTATCAGAGAGTTGTCCCAGGGAAGCAGAAGAAGGATTTTTCACAATGTATGAACATTGGCTACTGAATACTCAAAACTTAGTCCTTGAAGTGTTTGACCTAGCAGGCCATGACATACCTTGCCATTTAACAAGTATCATTCTGTATCGTTTTCAAAAGGCTAATCTGAATGAAGTATGCTTGGCTGGGATTACAAGAAAACTACCAGAAACTTAACCTACAACTCAGATTTAAGCCAAGTTTCTTTTTAGAAATTGTTTTTGTGCTGTATACTGCAGTTCCCATGGAATATCTATGGAAGCAAAATACACATCAGTATTTCTTTCTAATACTTTTCTCAGCTTTACAGGAACAAACGAGGAATGTATTTATTTATTTTTCATTTTGGGAAGTATATTTTATTATGATTTCTCTTTAGGTAACTAAACAAGAAAAGAGTCTTATGAAGCCTCTTTACGACAGATATAGAATTATCAAGAAGCTTCTTGCAACTCCATCTTTGATCACAACAATTGTAAGTTGGAAAGAATTCATAGTCATTGTGAAGAAAATGTGCTGAATGCAGTGTTTGATTTGTACCTGTATGCCAATTTAGCAGCAATATAACTAGTGCTATTTAAAGAATCTGCTTATTAGTTAAAACAGTGTTTATATTTCTGCTAGATCAAAGGCTCTGTAAAATTCATCTTCCAACCATACCAGAGGTTGTAATGTAAAGTAGCAGTTCTGGAGGCAATTGTTTCAAATCACTGGGCAAGAGATCAAAGGCTGTCAGTTTTCTACTACAGCTGATATATGCAATATAAAATGAAACCTATCATTTTCCATAAAGCACTATACTGTCACTGTAGCTATCTGCTAAAATTTGTTTTTAAAAAAGCTTTTATTAAACACGTAGCATATAAATATCACTTGTAATACTTTGATTAATAATATATCAATGTAATTTAACAGTAATGGTCTCACTGTGAGTGGAGGTGGTGGAGTTCAGCTATTTAAAATTTGGTTGGGTTGATTTGACAAATTATGAACTGTTGTCCTGTTAGAGGTCACTGGAGCTTTAGATTTCTTTGAAAATCCTCATCTAAATACTTAAACAAATGCACATGGATAAAAAATTCAACTGAAGGTCTCTTGTGTTTCTTAGGTTTTAGGAGCTTCGCTCCACAATTTCACATTTAAACCCTCATTTCAAAAGCCCAACCTTTCTTACGAGGCTGAAGGAATGCGGGGAAGACAGCAACATCAATCTGTTTTAGTAGTTAACATTTGTAGCTATAAAACCACATGCAGAATGTCTACCGCCAATGCATGTTATAGCCGTAATTTCTGGGCTTAATAAAAGCATTAGATGGTATTTAAGAGCAGTACAAGTTCTAACAAGACTGCAGTGTTTGTGTAAATCCAGAATGCTCTATAAATCATTTCTACTTGTAAAGGCTTTTGAGTAAAAAGAAAAATCGATGGCTGGAGGTACTCAGAAACAAGGTCAGCTTCTGTCCTGTTTAGCCATAGTGAACAATACCCAGTAGCTCAGCAAGCCCCATGAGAGTTCTCATGAACCCTCAGGTAGAACTGGATAGAGCATTCAGTATCTGTGATCTTTCAGTGAATACATACAGGAAGTTAACATCTAATTCTTTGTTTCGTCATCCTATTAGTTGTTATATTGTAATGTAAATGACTAATTTGATAATGCTTTATATTTTACAAGCAGGAAGAAGAAGACTCAGATGAAGACCATTTTCAAAGCAGCCATGAGCTATCATCTGGTCCAATATCTTGCCTCCCTGTTGATGAGCATCTGTGTTACTCTCAGGAGGAGAGCGAGCCTGCATATGTTTCACCTCTGGATGAAAAGAAAGTTTTCAGACAAACAGCCCTGTCTATGTCCAACTTACATGAGGCAACAATGTGAGTTCTGTCTTTTTGTCATGGATGTTTTAAAATATTTTGTAAAGAATTTGCAAATGAAGCATGATCTATACTTGCTAGATAGGAGAAATATACATTATATGTCCATGAGACACCACTCCATGTGTGTAGAATCTTACTATTCCTTGCAATGAGGGTATTTTATTGGTGTTTGGATACCCAGAAAAATTAACAACACTCTCCTGCTCTCCATTAAAAACAAAACAAAAACCTCCTCCAGATTTGTATTTAAAAATTTCAGGTTGTATGAGGCAACAGGTCTCAAGATGCACATGGGCTGTTACCACTCAGCTCTAAATATGCTTTCCATGACCAGGTATGGTCTCATAACATATGGGCTTATTATCTTTTTCTCAGGTTTGGGTTGGTATCACTTAGATGCATACATTATAAATTGTCTAGGTTCTAGCAAAAATGAGAGTAAATTAAAGTTTTGTTTTCTTATGTAACACAACGGTGTATGCAGCAGTGTGCTCACAAATTCTGTGAAGATATTTCTTTGTGTTGTGTTCTTAGGAAAAAATATAGTATATATTGTTTTGCTATAGCAAAACAAACAGAATTATTTCTCTGCTTAAAAGAAAGCTTAGTCTCCAAATAATACGAGCTAAAACAGCGCCTAAAAGGGAAAAAAAAAAAAAATCTAGGTACCGATAGCAGTTCTAATAAATCACAGTAATATTTGACAACAGTTGCTTTTCAGAGTAGGGCTTTGCTACTGACTTTTAAGAGAGACAGAATGTAAGGAGTTTGCTGTAAGCCACTGAGCCCTGGCAAGTCCCTTAACGCCACATAGGACTGAGCCCACTAACAAGCCTCAGTCCTGAAAAGCTTTTCTTGCCATGTTGTCCACAGAGTCTCTGCTTTCACTTTTTAGAAGGGTGAGACTAACCGTAGTAAATGGGAAGGAACACACCTGTTTAATCACATGATTGATTGTACAAGTTGTACATATCTGTACTTGGAGGGATATGCTAGAATGCTTAGGGGCACTGAGATGAGCACCTGCCGTGGCCAACAGCAGGAGCCTGACTATTGCCCAAAAGCATGGCTTTTACAGGGATTCCAGACGCATGGGGTTTTCATGGTCTTGCCTCTGTCTTACAGGCCTGTTCTACTTGAACATCTCCGAGAAACAAGAGCAGATAAAAAAAGGCTTCGCAAGGCTCTGAGAGAGTTTGAAGAACAATTCTACAAGCAGACAGGAAGGTAAATAAACCAACTTGACAAATTCCTTCTCCTTTTCCCCTCTGGGCACCTATGCAGACGTTTGTTTCTACTAGAGCAGGTACTCTTAGGTGAGCAGGCCAAATTAAGTGCTGTCTGGGACTGGAAGGTAACAGGGAGGTGATGTGTCTCTGTGAAGATGGCCAGCTCCCTGTTACCTTGAGGATCTGGGCATCCCTGATAGCCTTCTGGCTCTGGGGATCTTCCCAGCATATGCCTGTTCTAGATATAAACCACGTAGCATGTCAGCACAGGATCTTCCTGAGGTATAGAGAGTCTGCTAAACAGGCTTCCTGAAGATGTCAATCTCTAGGGACTTCACTAGGAAGTTTGGCCATCTCTAAAAGGCTAGATTTAAAAAAAAATACCATTTCTTTCACCCATAAATATTACTTTTCACTTTTTGGTTATCCTCCTCCCATTATTTAACAAACTTTGGCTGAAAAGGTAGTATTCTGATAACAGCTTTCAAAGCAATGCCTAATAACTTCCCTGTGTATTTTTGAATGAAGTAATTACACTTGCATAGCTGACTAGAAAGAAAACTAGCTGATATAGGAAAAGTTAATATTTAAAATCCATTTCATTTCTGTCTATGAGGAATTGTTTTTTGTTTTGATCCTGTCAAATTAACTTTACTCACCTCCTGCTAGGAAAAAAAAATACATATCTGACCCAAACCTCATTAGTTGTTGCAGAATTCATTTAAAAGACTTTTTCTCTGTTTAGTCATAGAAGTGATTGTATTTTACTTGCTTTTAATAGGAGCCCTCTAAAAGAAGATCGTGTACCAATGGCAGAGGAATACTCTGAATACAAGCACACAAAAGCCAAAATCAGGCTCTTAGAGGTTCTCATCAGTAAGCATGATGTTTCCAAAACAATTTGAAATTAATGCAATGAAGTGGTGTTATTCTCTAGCAAAACAAACAAGAACAATAACAACAACAAAAAAAAAATTGAGGCAGTTGTCTTACAGGTCTTGGTCTGCTGCACAATTATTTGAAACACTGAGATTTTTTGATGCACTTTACCAATTATACAAGCTGGTTATGAGCAAGGACAGCAATATATGAGAAAATTAAGTGCGGGTGAGTGACCTAAAGTATATATTTTTTTCCTTTTGAAAAAGCCTTGAAGTGCACTGTGAAAAATGTTAGAAATTAAAAGGACATTGACCTATTGTTGAGACTCAGTTTGACCTGTTCTTAGGTTTAAAAAGTGTGAGGAAATGCTCTCCAGGTTTCTAGTATATCTTAGTATTTGGTAATGTACCACACATTTCTTAGCAGGATTTACACACACTAATTAACTATTGCTGTTGGTTCTCAATGTGCTAATTCACTAGATTAAAGGAACCATTAGTTTAAACCAAACAAACTCACTTATGAACATACACTGGCTTTCAAGACAGAGTTGCCATTCAATTCCAGTAGCTTCAAAGAAAGGTGCCTACACAAAACCAGTGACAGGATTTGGTCTATAATTCTGGGAGTACAGCAAAGTGATGCTGTCTATGCAAAAAAAAAAAAAAAAAAGGGGGGGGGGAGGAATATGACTGCCAAATGGAGATAGTAATTATTATTTTTTTTTTTTTAGAAATAAGATTAAGCATTTGGCAAAATAAACAGATAGTCTACTGGGAAGAGATATAAAACAAAGGTAGTGTATGCTGTCCTTTTCACTATGGTGTATAGGACCAGTCTTGTGGTACATAAAATTCAGTAAATAGGTCAACTACATGCTAATTTTTATTTCTGTATTGAACTTTTGCACTTTATTTTGCCTGATGCTAATTTGCTTTTCTAATTACCAAAGCTTGTTTAGAAGCATGCACTTTGTAAAATGTCAAAGTATTTCCTGTGTTATAAATTACCATATAGATAGATAGATATATATAAAAGACAAGACTAGATTATTGCATTATGCCAAGATATTTTGGATAGATTAAAGTACATCGTATATAATTGAGTGTCACAGTTATCTGTTGAGGAACGCTAGACTTTTCATTTACTATAAATAAGATTTTAAAAAAATATTTTTCCATTGGAATTATGCATCTTTCTTAACTTTCAGAGCACCACAGTTTGTAATATTAAGGATTTTTTTTTTCAATATTTGTGATAAACCATTTGTGTTAAAAGTGAACTGTTAACAGAAGGCTTATCAACATTTTTGTACTGCAAATGAAAACCAGGTATTCGGGGAAATACCTATCCCATACATAAAGGAAGGAAGGAAGAAAACAGAAAAAGGGAGTAAGTTGAATTATGCTTAGTGTTCTGCTTTAACTGTCATTTTGTATTGACCACACAGTATAGGCAACCTGTTTTCTATCTTGGTAAGAAAAAAATCATTTTATAAAGCCTATTATGTATCAACCACGTTTGTACTTACATTGTATGTAATGGCTCAGCATGATTTTGAAGATGTACGTACCTGTTTTCAAGTAGCTTGGACGTACGACGACTAAAAATGACTTTTTATTTCTTAGAGGTTTGTTGTTTCAGTGTACTGATTTAATAATTTATAACTTTTATGAATCAGAATGGTCTCCTTCATAAATCTGTTTTAATTAAAGTCAGCTAGAGCAACAGTAACAGATACAGAGCTATTTGAAGTTTACAAACTACATCTTTGATAAGGGAAAATGATTTCATGACATGTATACAATTGATATTAAAATGTGATCTATATATTCTATATGATTGTATAATATTTTATACAACAGTACAAATAAAATATTTTTCTATTATATTTATTATGTCAAGACACAGTTTCTGTTTTCAGTTAGCTAATATAAATAACATAAATAACACTGTCAAACAACATGTTGGAAGTGCTGACATTTCTAGGATTTGAAATTTAAATCATGCTGCAGTTACAACCTGTCATGCTGTTTGGAGTTATCCCAGTATTTGTTCAGTAGTTAAAATGAATGCATACTTAAACACCATTTATAAGCCATTATTTTTGTTTTGCTAAAGCAGTTTATATAGGATTTTGTTACGTTTGGCAAGAAACAGAAAACATTTTTTGCAGCATCTAGGTATAAATGGTTGCCGGAAAAAAATCCAGGACTTCTAATCATTTAAAGCATTGGGTGAACAGAAGGGAATGAGGGAGAGAAGAAATACTAAAAACACTATTGGAGATTTTGAAGATCCCATGTTTGCTTTTGGTGACAGTGGCATGTGCATGCTTCTGACGAAACTGTCTGACTATGGAAATGGAAAACAGAGGTTTGAAGGCTCCTAAGTAATGAGGGCATTTTTAACGTCCAACACTGATATTGCAGGTCTTGCAGCTGGGATCTTTCTTTGCATTTGCAGTAGACAAGCTCATTAGTTGGTGACCAGTAATTTCTGCAACTGTGCCGAGGGAGAGATCCACAGGATCAGTGTAAATTACTTCCAGAATAACATCCTGGGCATGATGGTAAACCATTACACCATCTTCTTCATCACAGGTCAGAAATTTATTATCTTTTATATTTAGTTGAGGAAGTCGCTGCTTACAGAATTCGTCTCCTGGTGACCCAACAGGGGCGATAACGAGAATGACATAGTGGTAGGCTGTGTACATGCAGTAGAAGTCTCCAAAGTACAAGTTAGTATTTGGGTTGAAGAGTTTTTCAGCTGCTATCTCAAACCTGTATCTTCCATATGGTGAATCCTGTGGTGGTTTCCCAGTGTTAAACTCGGTGTTGCAGCTAAAGAAGATGCCTTCCAACTTCCCACTGATTGGAGAGCCATGGCTGCCACTGTTATCCTTAACAGAAGGCTGTAAAGCGTTCCCATGGTGCTCTCTACAAATGAATGACTGCTATTGTTTATTGTGTAACACATTAAGAGAGTGGTAAGTTAGGACATCATGCTGTTCAGTAACAATACAGAAGACACACAAAGGAAAACCATTAAACTGAGACCTGTGGTTAGTGTCATGATTTTCAGGCCAAGAAACTCAAGTGAAGCCAGAATCAGAAAGGGGTAGTGTAACTCCTGCTCAAGGGAAAAAAAAAATGCATTTCCAGTCTACCTTCTCTGTCAGCTGTGAGCTGGATCAGTATTCTATGAAAAAAGGCAAACAATAGCATAAACCAGAAAGTCCCCAAAGCACCAATAGCTTCTATTAGCTGATCTGTTCAGTTTGTCACTAAAATTGTAACAATAACCATATTTCAGTTTAATCAGGTGTTGAAAATTGCAAGTGAATCTCATTATGCTGAACCTATTGTTAGTTAATGCATATTTTTAGCATAGGCAGTATATAGTTTATGTAGGAAAGCTGCCAAAGTTATTTCTGAATTATGTTTCTCTGAGACATTATAGGAAGGAACATACTGCCTGATATCTGCTATTCTTTTTTTACATAGTTTCATACATTTTATTCATTTACATTTATATCTTGTATTTTTATATATTTATATATTTTATTTATATTTATATTTAATATATTTTTTCCCCAAAATGATAATTTCAGGACTAATTTTTCTACAGGTGACTTCAGTCAAAGCAGAGCTGCGCACATAATTAATTAGGTAATTTGGTTAGGTTCTGCTTTGGTTGGTATCCAGCTCCCGCAGCTACTAGTCCTAAGGTACAAAAATGTACATGACTCTTTTTGTTTGTTTTTTTTTGAAAGCTGAGCTCAATTTGATTACACTGAAAAGAAATATTCAGTGTTACAAGTGAATTTTTAAACTTCTAAATCCTAAATTGTACTCAGCAGCATTGGGCTGCTAAATTTATGAGGACAATCTTAAGCACCCCACCTTGTCCTCTGTAGCACCTGAGATTTTATGTACAGCAAAGAAAGACATTCCCCACAACTTGTGACCCATGCTTCTCAGTATGTGCTGTAGCAACAGCTTTGGCTGTCTCTGCTCCTGCAACCATTTAATGCCAGAAACTGAAACATTCCTTCTTTTAAGTCCTGTAAAAAAAAAACCCTTACCTTTAAAGACCTTTACCCTTAAAGATTGTATTTATATACATTGACAGACCAAGGATGCCTTGGCGTTGTAGAGTCTTATATCTCTCCTCCCTCTTTTTTTTTTTTTTGTTTGTTTTTGAGGAGAGGTGCAAGAGAGAACAGTTTTTATCCTCTTTTAAATTCGCAGCAACTCCAGTTAAAATGGTGCTGTCTGAGAAAAGGTTTTACTTGGTTAAACTGGAGGTAGCAGTCAAAGCAAACACATTTAGCGTGTAAGTAACAATGTCAGAAAGCTCTAATCAACAACACACTAATGTCTCAAATTCTGGGTGTTGTCCCCCCCCAAAGTCTTCTCAGAAGCATATCTTAATTTATGCTTAAGTAAGTTAAAGTTCAGAGGTTTTCTGTGCTATTCAAATAGTTAGTTACTGTCTCAAGCTCTACTATACAAAACACTGGGCTCTTCAGGGAAGGGGAGGAGTAGAGTGAGCTAAAACTGGTATGATTGAAGTGAATGCTAAGGAAAAAAAAAATCAGCTTGAATAACCACTCTCTGCAGCCTGAGAAAACAGGCTTGCAGCTTTATTTCTGTGGCAAGATACTGACATCCAGTGGCCAAATATGCTAATTATAGGTCACTCTTCGCCAGGGAGCTGAGATGCTCTATTGCACTTCCAGCCGAGGGAAGGAGCAGTGATGTGTGCTACTTTTCAAGCTCACATTTCAAATCCCTACATTTAGGGGTATTCAGACATTTAGCTCATTGGCTATTGGTACTACTAGAGCTACCCTATAAGCTTTTTCAAACTTGTTTGTTTACTAGTTATGACACCACAGAGGCCACTGAAAGAAATGGTACAACAAAGGAATTTTTCCTAAAAGGAAGCATGTGATTAGGTTTTTTTAACACACCATTCAGAAATGTGCCTTGCAGGACTAACCCTTGCAACGACATTAGTACATTTCTGATCAGAAAAGGCCACTGTTAGACAGTTACAGGTATCCTAGCTTTATACTGACATGGCAAAACTCAGCCTTTTGGTTCTTTAACTCACTAACAGAAGGACAACGAATTTAGACTTCATTTGTATCAACCCAAGAAAGACCATAAGAAGAGGGAAGGAAAAGATACAATTAAAGAGTCACATTTGGCAGAAAAAGGCCAAACCCACAGTTATAAATGTACCTCAGTAGCAATTTTTAAAGCTCTGTAAACACAAGAGCAGGCATATTGGATTACACAGCTGAAAATAAAGCTGTGAGAGAATCAGAAACAGCACAAGAATTTCCCTTCCGTGGTATCTAGTCGTAGTCCAAGATGGCAGTAGATTTACTAGGACTTCAGAGACCTTAAAATGCAATTAATTTGCTACCTCCATTGAATATGCAGTTCTATCAATGTGCAACAACATAATTCTCCCAAAGAACAAAGGAAGGAGGAAACCCCATGCGCTGGTTATACAAGACAATCATAGAATCCTGTATGTACTCATGACTACAAAGAGGAACATTTCCAGGGGGGTGGACTCTGCTTTTTGGAGGGGGACCTACAGAATATTTTGGTTTTTCACCAGTTTAAAAAAAAAAATAGTTATATGCAGGTACAATGCGAAACGCACCTAAAACTAGAATTATGTGGCTCAGGAGCAGCCCCAGCACCAGTGCTGAAACAGAAGTTGGTAGGCCACTTACCTCTCATCCACGTTCTTCTAACAGCAGAAGGTTACCACTGCATGGTGTCTGTTCTTGCTCAGTCATGTATGTGAGCTTTGACTCCTTCCATTGAAATGTCATCTTTTCTACTGTAATGGTGCTTCTGCTTGTGTGTGCAAGGTCACACTGACTCTCCATGCAGGAATAAGTAACCTACCTCCAGCTACCCCATTTATTCATTCCAACTGAAGCACATTCTCTCAAATTGTCTAAACATCCCTCCTCCCCACACAATCATGATCTGTAAATTAAGGTTTGCATTACAGAGCCTCAGTTATGCCATTTGGGCACAGAAATGGGGTGACTGTATGTGGAGAGCAAATACATGAGCTAGATACAACTCTTATGTACAGGCAAACACTGATACATACAATCATGCATTCATACTATTAGACAACTAACCAGGAATTTCTTAATACAATGGGAGTATTTGGCTACTAAACACTTACAATATCACAGGCACTTTAATGAGGCTGGAAACCCCGAGTACTTAAATTCCTGCTCTAAAATACAAAGTGTTTTCCTAATCAAAGTGCTGAACAAGACAAGATGGAAGAAATTGGTTACCTTTTATTTTTCTCTTATTTTGAACTGGAAATAGTGCACAGACATTCTGCACCAGATTTAGCACAGCTGCCTCCATTTACTTATTTTCATTACTACCGTAATTTGCCAAACAATTTTGCATATGTTTACTTTCTTACCTGATATAATCAAAGTATTCTTTGTGCTGATTCCGATAAAAAACAGACAGTTTAAGCATACGGCCTGCAATCACTTCAGCTTTTTCCAAAAGCTGTGTTAGGTGAACTTTTGAATAATCTGAGGAAAAAAAAGACAAAAGGCTAAAGGTACTTGTACTAGTCCTTGAGACAGGGTAGTGGTGGTACTCAGACTTTGCAGCACGCAAAGCAGGGAGAACAGCAGAATAGCTTAAGCAAGCCGTTAGGGAGCTGCCAGTGTCTTTTCTCCACTGGGCCTTGCAGGCAACAAGTGGCCCTGCTCCACTGCAGTCCACCAATCTCCTTTCCTGGTTTGAAAGAAGCAATGGTACAAGACACAGCAGTTCTGGGCAGCTAAGCTATTGTGGAACACAAAGGGGCACTGCAGCTGCTTCCCTCCTCTTCTCATTAATGCATCAAACCAGAGCGCATACAAAGCCTAAAGCTAGTATTGCAGTTTCCAAATGTAACTATTAAGACTACCAAGCTACTGCACACTGGTAGATGGCTAATCCATTCATGCAGCAAAGCTAGCCTTAATTGCATACATCCTATGGTGCGTTCTTTTCTCAGCAACATTACCTGCTGTGCAAAACTCAATGATTTCACTCCACTCAGAAACAACGTAATCGCCATCAACTTGCTTTGATGCTGTCTGCACTGCTACTGTGTATTCTGTTCTTGGGCTCAAGAACCAGTGCCCACGGACCGTCATAGGCAAAGGAACAGCTTTGGCGACCAATTTAGTTGGTACATCCTGATGCGAACCAAAACAAAAACAAAAACAAGAAAAAACAACAACACAAGAAAGTCAGCACAACAACCAAACCAATCCACCCACCACTCCCCAATCCTTGGCTCTTCTGTGTAAGTATTAACTATGTCTCACAATCCATTGGTGCAGTGAAGTTAACAGAGCAGCCTAGGACAATGGCCTGAGGTCTGCTCTAAAAGCTACGCTGGTAGCTGGCACATACGAGTTTATTTGTGGTTCCACACGAATACAAACCATTATGTATAGCCCAAACACACAAGTCAGACTCAGGTCATTTATGCTTAAACATGCAAGCAGAGCAGAAGGACATCTTAATTTAAGTACTACTTGGGCTCTTATTGACAAGCTTTTCTTTCAGCGCAACCAAGCAAGATTCCTCCTGCAGTCGTTCAGTCTACCTATATTGCTGTTGGTATCTTCCACCTTGAACAGAGAAAATCAAACATGTTGCAGAGCAACTATGTGCACTTCACATATTTCAAAATATCCTAATGCACAGGGAATGGCCAGAACAAACCAAACATACAGCTAGATGTTCTCTGCTTATAATCACACCTCTTGCTCCCCCACATTTCAGATGTTCTGTCAGCACATCCCATGATAGTGCAACACAGAAGTATACCTACTACTGTAGGTATACAGAAGTATAGCTACTTCTTGTTGTTGAAATAGTTAGCTTCTGCAGCACCAAAGCTTGCAGCTCAGACCACCGAGGGGAAGAAAAAATGAACTGGACAATTTATACTAGAACTGTGGGTAAAAGGTCTCACAGTGAAGTTGAATGACTCTACACAGTGTAGCTGAGAAGCTATGAGAGAGTGAGAGGTGTTTGTTCTTTAACATTTACCAGTAACCACTGAACAGTAAGATGGCTGCCATGCAAAAAGTAGACATTTTAGGTAATATCCATAGCTATCCACACATAAATGCTAGTCAATAGTTACCCACCTGAAATTCTAGCAAAGCAGACCCTTAAGGAAAATAAAAAAAAAAAAAAAAGAAGAAGAAATAGAAAGTAGACTCTCATTCTGTTCATCATCTATATGCAAGACATGGAGGGGATTTTTTTAAAAAACTTTTTCTATTAAGAAAAAAATCTCTTTTTATCATTTTTCTTCAGTTTCTATATTAAAAAACTGTAAAACTAGCAGCTTGTGATATTACAAAACTGAAATGTGATTGACTGATGATCAAGGGTAAGATTTTGTTGTTATTTTGGTTTCTTTTTATGTTAATTTTCATTTAAATCAAATTACAAACATCTTGGAGAAAACTTTCTATGTTAAGTACTCAGTTCTGTATTCCGAAATAAATAATATACAAAAGAGAAAAAAACATACTGGGAGGAAAAAAAAGTGACATTTAAAGTTACCACCGTAGAACTACATTGAAAGGGCATCCCACTGAACTGGATTTACCAATGCTAATGCAGTCAGCAGCTGCTACAGTTCCACTCATTAGTCTTCGTGTCATCGTTTCTTTGGCTGTGGTAAAAACTGACTCCACCTGGGTCTGCTCTCTGTGCCCATAACACTGTAGCGGTTTTTGCCCCCATTAATTTTCTGAGTGTTCACACAACATTAAAAGCCTCATTACCCCCAAGGCTCAAAGCCTTACCTCCCAGCTGTGCATCAGGAAAATCTTTGAACTGCACCAGAAGAGGCCAGAACACCCAGAGCCACAACATCACTTAGAGGGGTTTCTCTCTTACATGGTGGGGTAGGGGGATGGGAGGGAGGGGAGGGGAGGGGAGGGGAGGGGAGGGGAGAAGGGAAGGGAAGGGAAGGGAAGAATGATGCTTTTCATAAATTTAATTTATTGTTCTTTTTCTAAGCAAAACCTTTTTTGTTTGTTTGTTTTATAAGATCACTATGCTGACCTCAGGAAAAAATGTTCATGTTGAAATTTCTCTGGACACACTCTGCTCAGCTCTGGGCTAAACAAACCAAGGGACCTAAGGGACCTCAGCTGCTCCTCATACGTCTTGCCTTTTAGACCCTCCACCATCTTTGTAGCCCTCCTTTGGATGCTCTCTAATAGCTTTACTTCCTTCTTACACCGTGGCACCCAAAACCAATACATCACTATACTGTTATACCAGTCATACTACCTGACTCTTTTTGGGAAGAGAAGCCTGCCTATTTTGTAGTCCCTTTTCTTTTCTAAAGAAGCTGATTTCACTTTTCAGCTTTCTTCCATTTCATCTCATCCTTCCCTTTGCTAAGTCTGCTTGTAGGACACAATCTGGGAGTTGAGCACACGTACCTTTGCTGCATATCTGAGCCTCATTTCCCTACCTATTATATGGGAATAATCATACATACATATTCTAGTCTTTACATACTACTACAGATCTCCTCCTTCCCAAATATAACAATAGTCCTACGTAATAAAACAGTATGTACCCTAAACAAGTTGAGTATGAATCTGCCAACAGAAAAAGCATTGAAAGGATAAACCGTTCACGTTTGCTCTTGCAGAAGGAAATAAACACCATTTACTGAAGGACAGCATCCATTTACCAGGTTAAATCTACATCCCCAACCCACTTCTGCTCACAACCATCTCATATAGTACACTAACTCTCTACAAGTTACAAAATAGCTGAGCTTATCACCGATGAGAGAAACAGGCCCCTGTAGACATTCATGCTACCCTTATGCTGAGTAATGTTTTTACTATTACTACAAACATTTTTCGTCATTTTTAACACTGGTCTCATCGCTGCAATAAAGATTTTAAAGAGAATTTAGCATTTGGTCTGCTAGAGTGGCTCTACCTTTTACAAAAACAAATTTTACAATTTTAACACCATTATGCATATAAATGAAAAACATGTACATTAATAAAATGAAACAATTAACACAAATCCATCTCAGTAAACATTTATAGTGGAAGGCATATTTATTCTTGCAGCATAAAATGGGAATAGGAATTGAACTTCAAAGACTGCCAGTCAAAATGCACTAATAGTAAGAAAAAAAAAAAAAAAAAAAAAAAAACACAAACAAATCATTCATTACCACAATTAAAACTGGATCAGAGTAAAGGCTATTATAACATTAAATTTGGTAGTGCTTTGCATACCACTTCCTAGCAACTGCAGCATCTTGGCCAAACATGTGAAATCCTTGATTTCAAAGAGCAGTAAGTGATTCAAAGAGCAGTAAGTGATTTTTGTTACGCTTAATGAATATGCTATTTACAATCACGTTAAAAACAACAAAAAAAACTCAAATAAGGAAGCACAAATGGAAGGTTACACACATGCTATGAACACATGGTCACATGAAAAGTAGTCTCTCAGTATCTGCAGTAAAATTTTCTGGTTGTCCCATTGGTTTATACACCAAGAGTAATTTAGGTGTTAGTAAAATTAGACCTCTCATATTTGTCTGGATGGTTATTTGTGCCTTGGCAAATCTTATATTTTAGGGACCTTGCCAAGACTGCAGACTAATTAATTTGCAGATGACTGTGGTGTTTAAGCTCCTTTTCTATATCATTCCGTATTTCTGTAGACATCTCAGTATTTGAACTGTTTAAGTGCAAAGCAAATTATTCTGTATTTGATAACACTAGACTCGGCAATACATTCAGTATGTCTCTCCATCAGTGGTTTAAGAAAAGAGGCCAGATGAATATTCAGGTTACAGTACTGAATACTGCAGCCGAAGATTGCTGGAAGCCTTCCTAAAAGTGCATTAGAATTTTTGACTCTTCTGTTGAAACAACATGTATTGCCATCATGGGTCTGTCACTGATTGAGGACAGGCACAGAAAACATAAATTGTTTAAATAATGAATAAGAACTAGCTAGGAATAAAAATGTCTGTATTACAACAAATTGTACATCTTCTAAAGCTGTTTTGGTTTCAAATGAAATAGAAAAGGTAATATTCCTTTCTCTGTGAAAGGAATGTGTTTGTGTGTACATGCACTTAAGGTTTAAATGGAGGTATTGTATGTAAAAAAATATTGCCAGTCAGATTAATCAAACCCACCTTGGCCAGATGTCCTATACCTAGTTTTCAACAGCTAATAAACCACTGAGATTCATCTATTTAAAGTCATGCATTTCCACCTCGATTTTTAAAAGAAAATTACCTTGTGTTTAAATTTGTTGGAGTTCTTGTTTTCTTTCTTGTTGAGATCAATGAAGTAATGAGTGATGCGATCCTTGGATTTAGAATCCATGTCCCAAGAAATCTTGAAGGAATCACACGTGATGTTACTTATTTTGATGTTGTGTGGGACGGGAAGTTCCTCCATCTCTGCAATCCCGCTGTCTTGTGATTTATTCCCTGTATAAAACACAAGAATGATCAATTAAAGTCCTACTAGATTCTGTTTTCTGTGGTCCTATATGATGACACCTCTGAACAGCCTTTAACAAAATCTCATAGGTGATACTTAGAAGCAATGGTAAGGCACAATTATGCAAGCCTCAAACAGAATGACAAGAAATACTGAAAAGGGATGGCATTCCGCATGTGTACGAGCACTAGTAACACATATGTGGGCTTCATAGACTGGCTAATATCACAACTTTGTGCAGTTACAGTTTGAGAAAAAGAAACATCTGAAGTTTTCTGGTGCTACAATGATTAGTTAAGATGCCAGCAATGTCCACAGTTCAGTTAACATAATGGCCCTATCCATACTTGTCCACAAAATAAATACAAATAGAAATCACATGCATCCTGAAAGTATTTTTCAAGCACAAAGTAAAACCACCCTCCTCAAGGTTTATAGATGATGTCTATACATACACATATGTAAAATACTCTCCTCCACAATGAAACAATTAACAAAGGGTCATTTTATTGACCCATAATAAATGGGACTTAAACACCAGTGTGATTTACCTGTCTTTTTGCTATTGCCTGGTTGATACCCCCTGCAGTTTCCTTAGGGAGGGTGTGGTTTTTTTGTTTTGCTTTCTTTTGTTTTGTTTTGGTGCGCGCGCACGTGTGTGTGTGTGTGTGTGTTTGTTTGTTTGTGGTTTTTTTTTCTAATATCTCTAAGTGCATATATGCTGAACATAAAGAACAAATGTCCACTGACTCCCTAGAAGCATCACAGGTACCAAAATTAGGTCTTCCCTTAGTTCCAGGGCAACCCTGTTGCACAGCAGCCAGTGAATATTATTACTCAGAAACATTACGTGATCTTGTACTACGTAAAACACAATTCAAAAGCAAGCAAACAATACAAAAGACCTGAAAGACAAGAGAAAAATAAGTGGGTAAAAAGAAAAAAAAAAGTAGAGAAAATGATGTAAGAGAAGGAATGAAGAAGCAGGAAAAAAAAAAAAATAATAATAATTTTAAAAAACCTTAAATAAGAATAGAAAGAAACAAAGGAGGAAAAAAAAAAAAAAAAAAAAAAAAAAAAAAAAAAAGTATGTATAAAAAAGTAAGGAAAACTCCCAAATTGTGTCCAGAGGTGAAATGCCATGCTACAGTTGTACCAGAGATGCGTGGGGAACACATTATCAGAATTATTTTTAGTCACATCTAAGTATAGCAAGAGATAGTATTACACGTGTCCATCATAGCTGATAAAAAACTGGACACAAAGGGATCCAGTCAGTGATGATAATAAAATATGTGACTTGTCAATCATTAGGGACTTTTCAACCTATCAGCATATGTTATCAAAGAGTTACATCAACACCTCAGTTCAGTAATTTTTCAGGTTGTTCTGGCTGTTCAGAATTCTCCATGTGGATATGTGAAATTCAGTTACAGTGCCTGAGAAACCCATATATTTCCAGGTGGTATTCTAACAATGTAATTTTATTGATGATGATTTAAAGAACCAATAATAATACTTTTCTATTTTGTTTCATTTGATATGTATTTACAACCAACACGTCTTCTATTTTTTAAACATCTTATCGCCTTCCCCCCCATCACCCCCACACCCCTTTTTAATCAATATCCAAGTCAGAAAGTGTGTGGTCTTCCTCAAAATGCTATGCTATTTGTTCCAAACACAGGGACTTTTTAACAGCTGCACTGACTGCAATAGACTTAGGAATACCAGTCATTACTGAAGGCTTTCTGTTCATACAAAATACACAGTACATGCTTTTCCCTCCATAAGGTTTCAAAAGCTAGCAGGCAGAAAACAGCATTGTTTTGTTTTCTAAGCATTCTGTATTTGAAAAATGACTGAAAGCTCTACCAGGTACACTGAAAAGCAACATATGATTGGTCTTCCAGGAGCAAGGCCTTGTGTTTAAGCAGAAGATGGGGTGATGCTGCTGAGGTTCTCAGACCTACAGAGCTGGAGGGACTCAGATCCCAAAACACTGAATGACTGAATAAGGACATGAGCACACACACTGCCATATATATCTATGATACTTCAATGAGCAATGTCCCTTCACAACTGAGCTTGTATACTCTGCACCTCTGAGCTCTAGCCACGTTCTAAATGGCCAAGGTAATTTAAACTTCAGGAGACTTGCAAAGCAGTAATGACCACTGAGTTGAAGTAACTAAGACAAAAAAAAGATTTCAGAGCACACTGATGACAGTTAAAGAGCAAAAGTGCTCCCATAAATGGCTACTGTTTTCTATATAATTTTGGAAGTAATGTTTAGATGTCTGTGCTCCTCATCCATTTTATGGAACCATAGAATCATACTTCCTTTACTTAAAAAGTGAATAAATAGCTTGAATGAATGCTTATCAAAATATCTCCATATAATTTTTAGAAACATTTTTAATGTCTTGAGAAAATAAAACCACTCACATTACTAAGTACAAAGCTGTGTGTCTGTATCTGTGTCTGTGTCTGTGTGTGTGTGTGATGCCACAAAATCCATAATAAAAACTTCTCTGAAATCTTTAAAGGAAAACAATTTTAGAGATTTTGAAATACAGAGAGAGTATAATAATATGAAATAAATTAAGCACCTCACAGTCATCACCAGCAAGGAATATTCCAGTTTCCCTTGTGTTTAGAACATGAAGTATCTGTGATATATATAACACATATGTATATTTTTATACTTAAATTGTGTAGTTCCGAATGTCAGAAGCCATTGAACTGACAGGCAATATTAAGAACCTGGTGATGACCAAGGATGCAGGTACTAGACCAGCTTTCACCCCACACAGATCCAGCTGACCAACAAGGTAACACATTTGTACCTTGCCTTTTTCTCACTTGTGCTTTGGTAAATGGTTTGAACTGGTTTTCATACTGGAAAGCATATCCACTTGAAACCATTTCTTCCTTATACCACCATCAATTAAAGAACAGACAACACTGAGAAACAGGAAATCTACTAAAAGCACAGATAACAGCTGAACTTACTCAAAAATAGAATATATTTTCCCTAAAGCGTCCAAAAGTCCGGCTGACAAGAAGTTAGTACTGTTAGGATAGGTGGAGAAGGCCTTAGAACAAGCCGCTTTCACGTTAATCGTCTTCCCACTTCACTGAGGCTAAATTTGTCTTTCTTTGATGAAAAATCACAATACATTCAGGAACTGAAAACAGAAGCAGCGTAGGAAATGTTGCTCTGAATAGCTTCATATCAAATTAAAACAGATCAGCTTCCAATTAAAATGGCTGCTTTGTTTTGCATTCATGTTGCTTCAACAGTGGGTGCCACTGCAGGACTTGATAGAAACACTGCTTTCTGGTTTCATTCAGGCAGAAAAATATACAAAAGCTAGTAGTGAAACAAACCTGGTCTCACTGCCAAAAAAACAACAACTAGGCATGTCAGCCCTGTGTGCTGCAGAAACACCTCTGTTCCAACAACAGCAACAAAACAGCTTACTTCTATAACAAGCGACAGGGCTCAGTGATTCTTGACCCTTATAAAAAGTCAAAGACCACTCGTGTGCATAGGTCACACTGGAAGCATAAGACATTAAATTTCTACAAAGCCAAAGAATAAACACAAAATGCTAGCTTTACTGAGATCAGCTGAAGAACTGCAAGATTCATGTTTTATACTCCTATTCACAGGCTTATCTCTCTCTGCCATATCCAGAGTTAAATTGTCTAATCAATTTTAAAGCAGTCATGATAGTCACTGCTGCAGCTGAGCCAAAATGTTGGCAAATGGGTAACAAACCAATTTTATTTATACACACACAGACACACTTAATTTAGTATCCTCATTATATCCTCTACGTACATAAATTATCTCTGAATGGGAAAAAAGGCAGAAAATTCCCATTGAACATCCATGGCTTTCATCTGTCCTTATTGGAGACAAATGATAAGACTCAGAAATTGGTAATTTTATGCTGAAAATATTTGGAAGAGGATTTTTTTTTATTTGCCTCATCACTCAAACCAAATTGCTGAACCATGACATCTGCAGCAGTGGCAATGCGGTAGGGAAGAACCTGAACACATTACCAGTTTATAGTTACTGAGTCCTCACAATCACTGAATTTTTATAATTTTAGAATATATTCTTACTATTTTTCCTTCATTCTAAAAATGCAGAACTTTGCAGCAGGGCAAGGTAATACTTCCCACTTCCCTGCTTTTCATTTCTCAGGCAAACTGTTTATGTTATCCACAGAAGAAATCCTGAAAGAACTAATTTGTAATCCATCCTTTAAGACTACTTACAGCTCCCATAAGTAAGTTTTATGTAAGTAGACCAATAAAATAATTATTCCAGATTCCTGTGACACTGCACGTGGAAATTATGACTCTATTTCATTATTTGGAAGCACTAAAAATATGGTCATGCTCAAAGGCTGTATACCAGACAGGCTACGGTAGGACTCCTAAGCATTCAAGAACTCACTTGATTTGTACTCAGCATCAAATCATGCCTCTTTTCCCATAACTCCACCCATAATACTAATATGCCACCTTTCACAGCATTAGCTATGTAGCTGGCTGCACTGTGAAAGCATGAAAAGTTATGCAGCAGTCAGTAAACAAATTCACAGAAAACAGAACTTGCAAATGCATGAATACAATGACATAGTAGGCATCCATCAACTGGGAAAAAACAAAAACCAAACAGGTATTGAAGCCATAATGAGTGCGATTGCTTGTACTCAGTGTGAAGTGAACTCATGAAATAGTCATTCAGCGGCAATGATGTCCATTAAGTTTGGAGAAATTAAAAGAAGGAAGGGCCAAGTGAAATCATTTTCTCTGCTGGAGCTAAGAAAGTCTCCCCTTGCTAACTGTGGATGAAAAAACGTATCTAAAGTACTACTCTCTATCTGTAACGCAGATGTGGATACTAGGGAGAACAGCAAACTAAGTAATATAAAAAAACTTTTCATAAAGGTATTTCTCCTTCATGGCATTGGACATTTGTACAACATCTGGATAAAAAAAATGCATTTTATACATGGGAAAACTGTAAATATCTAAGCAGACTTTGGAATTAAGGGAGGGGCATGTTCAAACCATCACTCAACCAAAATTAAAGCTGTCCTAAGTAATGGCGGAACGTTACATATCTCTGAAGTGATGTAAATGCACTTGATATCACAGAACTCAAACATGTCAGGAGAACAACCAACAGAAAAGAGAAGAAAGTGATAAAATGGCTCTTCCCTGCATAATTTTAAAATCTCTTGTTGACTGTGTTTCCTGCTAAGTCATTGTCACAGACTCATAGAATGGCTGAAGTTGGCAGGGACCTCTGGAGGCCATCTGGGCCAACTCCCTGCTCCATGCCACCCAGAGCACTGTCTTTAAAAAGACACTTGAGGTAGTAACCCCGGCAGATTTATCTGTGAAGTATCAGCTCCAGGAAAACCTAGGAATTTGTTCAAACAAAACAAGACTAAGGTTTTTAAGCAAGGAGGAAAAAAAAAAAAAAAAAGCAAGACAAGATTGTATCCACCTAGCAGAAAATTAAGAGCTAAAGCTGGATTCTTAATACATTCTGGGGGGATATATATCTGTAAACCCGAGACAGGTGATAGGTAAACGGGGATGAGAGGCACAGAGGGATGAAATACAAGATACTGTGAAGTTTTCAGTCTCAGAAGATCAGGTTTGCATTATACACAGATACCAATAACACATGTAATAGACACAATAAAAGCCAAGTAAAACCTTATGACACAAATCCGATTTTTTTTTTAATGTCACCTGGTTTATATATTAAAATATATCCATTAGGGAAAACAGAAAGTGTGTTTCTCAAATCAACGTTTCCAATACAATGAGAGGCATTAGCTATGACCTTTTGAAGTAGAAATCTTTGATGAGATGGATCAACGTGAAAAAGAGCACATCGGTACCATGGGGTAAGAAATCCTCTTAGTAGAGACTGGTATTACCAACTGAAAATAAGTCATTTAGATACAACAACTCGCACAGAATGACCAGACACATTTTTTATGAGTTCTGAAAAATTTCTAGCTTTCTTTGTGTTGACAGATCAGCTATCGGTTATAGATCTGCTCCATAAAGGCAAAACATTAAGTTTGTAATTCCAGAGAACTGCTTGTGTGTGACATTGAGTACTATAATTCAGTCTGAATTTTCTAACTTAGTGTGAAGGTATGTTACTTCCTCAAAAAATAAGGGAGAACAATTTAATTGGAGGGAGAATTCTTCTTTCTGTATAACCATCAAAAATGACAGGAAAGTGCCAGGAAATTACTTATTAGTTACACACTTTAAATGTATTTCATCATAAATACAATATAATGTTTTTCTCCTCAGCTTTGAAATGAATTGAGCTTTGTTCAACTGCTAGCTATGTAAGACTGTTCTACAGGACTGTGACAATATGTCCCTACTAAGCAAATCAATTAACCTGAATCTCAAAAGTTTCAATGTTCGCTGTATCATCTTGCTTAAGAGACCGTGAAAACACATAGAGGAAATACAACTACAACAAAATTTATAAAATGATCAATTTAAGGCCAGTATTTCTTAGGCCATGTCAGTGACACTTCTCCAGGATGGCAATCCTATTTCAAAATTCAACTTGCTAGCCATAGCCACCCAAGTAATATTTATGTGTTATTCAGTATCTGTGCTTCTTTTCCTGTACAAAAAATGAGTGAATTGTCTCAGACTTAAATGACTTTCCCCCTCTCACCCAGAATCCTCGTAAACTAACTCCTAACACAGATTTTTATGTTTATCTAAACATATTTTTAAAATATTTTCTAAATATATATCCTTGTAAAACCAATTCCCACAATAAATAAAAAGAGAATGCCTGGCTCGATAAATCCTGTTAGAGGAATAAACCTCTCTAAATCTTTCTCCTCATTTCCTCTCCATGTCTGACATTAGTGTTGTGCATTTTCTAGTAAGATAACGTGCACTCCTCTGTCCTTTTTTTTTTTTGTAAGTTCTGAAAATTAAGCATTATTTATAACAAGAATATATCTGTATTTACTGAGAGGTTTGGAAACATTTGTTATACATTCAGATTCCCTTGTTACTTGCTTTAACTCAAAGCATAATTCCTTCCTACTAATCTACACCATTGACTGCAGCAGCAATACTCCACGCTGCAAAACGAAGAGAAGAAACCTAGACTTCGCGAGCACAGTCGACCCTACAGCATAACCAACCCTTCAGCGCAGCCAGCTTCTTCAGCAGTGAGTGTACCCCAAAACTGTGCCTATGTAGACTTCACTGGGTGATATCCACAAGGGCTACCTAGCCATTGGCAGAAATTTGAAGCTGAATGAGTTTACGAAAGCAGTACAAGTTTTCTAGTTTCTGCATTACGGAATTTCTCTTGGATAGAACTTACAAAAGGCTCAATTCTTCCTCTCTCTCCCATGGAGAACAAATGCCCTCCACAAGCAGTCCTATGATTCATATCAGGAGCAGACGAATACCTCAGTCCTGCAATTGACAGCAACAAATGTGCAGGCTTAGTTTCCACCGAGCAGTGCCCCGCTCTCCCCAGCATCATGCCTCACTGCTGTCAGCTACAGGACTGAGACCCTATTCCACAAGCACCCTCTCGCTGCACGAAGACAGCTTAGAGACTCGGTTGCTGCCTGAAAAGGAGTATAGTACAGCAACCAAAGGAAAACGTATCATGAAAGAAAAGCATTCAGCAGTCTGGAAGGTTTGCCATCCTCTTGAATACTAACTCAGCTTGGATGCTGGTCTGCCCTCAGTGAAAGTGCTTGAATATCACACACTTTGAGATCTTGGGCTGATGGGATGTCAAGGGCTTACCTTCCTCAAAAGCGTATGTTTCCACTAACACCACAGGAAATACACAACAAAAGCATGGCAGACCTGACAGCCAGCAGTAGCAAATTGAGAGTTTCACTGATATATTTTGGACTATGATTATGCCATCAGAACTAAAGGGCTCTGGTCTAACATTCTCTCAGCAGACACTGAATGCAACATGAGGTTAAACAGGAAATTAAACACATCTGTACAGAGAAGGTCAGTATCATTAGAAAGCAGAAATCAAATAGTCCTGCTATAACACTGTGGAATATAAATTTTGGCTTAGACACAAAATTCTCACAAGTGGGTTTGTTGGGCCATACATATATACTCCTTCAGAGTTAAAAATAATAAAACCCAATCATTTCATTGACACTTAAAAATTACCGTAGATACAGTACCAAGGAAAAAGCAGGAACATGGGAACAACACTCACTCCTGCCCTAAGACCACAGATGTCTGTGGAATTACATGTGGAATAAATTTTATGCAAAAGATGTGTCCTCTGATTTAAATACAGACTGACATGCGAAAGATTTTATACATATTACTTGCAATGATGTTCACACACAATACTTACATATATACTTGATTACAAATATCTAATGACTCATTATCTAAAGGTGACAGTGAATCGTGGAAACTCGATTTCACAAGCTCTAAGCCTAATGCAAAACCTGACCAAAAATCCAATTAGCAAAACTTTGTGCAATTGCTAATACAGCAGGGCTGACCTCATTCATTCACTGAGTTTAAATTCTTATTGGGCATCCTAATATCTTAGAAGTATTTAGTATTTACACTCAACTCATCCAAAACTAAACATTTTCAGGATGTCAATAGCAGCAAGTGGCTTTCTGACAGGCTGAGTACTAAACTGTACTAAACTGGAAAATGATGTGAATCCTTTTTTAGTTTCCCAGCACCTTATGGATACTTTTGGAAGACAATTCTTATAACTGGATGCCTACATGTTTCTGGAAAGTACACACAAGACTTGGTCCCTATTACCCTATTTTCTCTGCTCCCTTTCTATATTTTTCTTACACGTAAATCAAGGTGTGTTAATAAAATGCTAAACTAAACACACAGGTACACACAAAATTTAATTTTCACCATGTTAAAAAATTGTAAGAGGAAATTAAGAAAAAGGAGACATCTCATTATCAGATAAAAATGCACAAGTGGAAGGTTGTGAATAATCACGTGGGTATGTATTTCTTCACCAAGGACCAGCAAAACTGTAGGACACTAAAATGACACACACACACCATGCTTACTTTCTCCCCTCCTCCAAAATATGAAGATCTCCTGACCTTACCTTGGATCTAAGGACTGATCTAATCTTCATGGTAGAGAGCTGAGAATTACTGTGATGAATAAACTGAACTGGCCAGATGAGCTGTGACTGAGTACAACCACCACCAACTATGGGTGTCTCCTCACCCTTTCTTCTGAAAGACCCATCTGTACAAAAATATTTATACCAATATATTGTTCCCACTAAAGCTCTCTTAGACTGCTTATATTACAGATGTGTTTTTAGTGTACCTTGTCACACTGAAGCTAAAAAAGGCTTCTCTGGAACTTTCTATAGAGTGAGAAAAGCAGTGTGGCAAAAGTGGCTTCAGCTACTGCTACTTTGACAGATGTTGGGCTGCCCAGACCTCAGTTGGAGGACCATGACAGGTGGAACAGAGACTTTCCATCTGTGGTCACTGAAATTACGCGAACAGTTGTATCAGCTCAACATTTCCAAGTCCATGGCGCCTGATGGGATTCATCCCAGAGTGCTGAAGGAGAAGGTGAATGTTACAGCTGAACCCCTCCCAACAATTTACCAAAGACTGTGGGAGTCTGGGAAGGTCCTGGCTGACTGGAAGCGAGCCAATGTTATACCCATCTATAAAAAGGGCACAAGAGAAGAGCCAGGAAAACACAGACCTCAGTCCCTGGAAAAGGTATGGAGAAGATTTTCCTGGGAGATATTTAAAAAAACAAAGCTATTATAAGGTCATCCACATGATGGGTGAAAGGATGTAATCTTTATGGATTTTAGTAAGGCCTTGCACTGTCCCTCATGGCATCTTTCTGGACAAACTGTCCAACTTGTAGATAAGCAGGTTCAGGCTATGCTGGGGGATGAACTGTCTCAATGGTAGGGCTCAAAGGATTGTATTAAATGGGGTTACACCTGGTGGGCAGCCGGTGGCTAGCCGTATTCCCCAAGGCTCAATTCTAGGGCCAATCCTGTTCAACATTTTCTCAATGATCTGGACGCAAGAGTGTAATGCATCCTCAGGAATTTTGCTGATGATCCTAAACTGGGAGGTGCTGTTGATGCCCAGGGGGGATGAGAAGACTTGCAGAGAAATCTAGATATATTGGAGTGCTGCGTGATCAGAAACCGCATGGAGTTCAACAAAGGAAAATGCCAAGTGCTGTCCCTGGGATGGAGTAATGCCAGGAACAGGCACAGACTAGGAGACGAGTGGCTGGAGAGCAACTCAGCAGGAAGAGCCCTGGGGGTGCAGCTGACAGCAGGCTCAACATGAGTCAGCAGCGTGCCCTGGAAGCCAAGAGGGCAAAACTGCATTTTGGGGTGCATTAAACACAGTGCAGCCAGACAGCCAAAAGATAGGATTCTCCCATTATATTTAGCATTAGTGGGGCCTCACCTTTAATATTATGTGCAGTTCTGGTCTCTACTACATACAAATGATGTCAGAGTACTTGAAAATGTCCAGAGGAGAGCAACAAAGCTGACAAAAGGGCTGGGAGGCATGTCCTATAAGGAGAGGACACTTGGGTTCTCTAGCTTGCAAAAAAGGAGGCTGAGAGGCACCATCATTGCTCTCTGCAACTTCTTGAGGAGGGGAAGAGCAAAGAGAGGTGTCAGTCCCTGCTCCCTGGTCACCGATGGCAGGATGTATGGGAACAGCACTGAGATGCACCAAGGGAGGGTCTGACTGAATATTGGGAAAAAATTCTTTACTTTGAGGGTGGTCAAACACTAGAATGGGCTTCCTAGTGAGGTGGTTGATGCCCCGTGCCTGTCAGTGTTCAAGAGGTATTTGAACAATGTCCTTTATTAATACGCTTTAACTTTGGCTAGCCCTGAAGAAGTCGGGGTTGTACTCAATGATCCTTGAAAGTCCCAGTCCCTTCCAGCTGAACTACTCTATTCTACTTACACACCATTGGTTTTCAGGCCCCTGACCATCAGAGCTGGAGCTAGGCTAGTGCAACCCCACCTTCTTGAAATCAAACAGGACATCATAGTAGTCGGTTAATACTATGCCACCACAGTATTTATTGCTAATTAAAGTAATGCTCCTGTTTTGTTCAGCACAGCAAACTTACTGTACATGGGTGGTAAGTGGCTCTCCTCAGCATGTGTTGACTGCAAGATGCATTTTAAAAACAAATTTTAATTAAAATGAGCATTTCTCAGCTGCTGAAAGAGAAACGAGGTAATAAGGGATGTAAACAGCTCTAAAACATCTTCTAGGTTAATTTAAATGTCATCTAAAAATACAATGAACTATACAGCCACTTATATGCACTAGAATTTGCATGTGGACAGTTATAAGAAATTCAGATTTTGAGAGGCAGTTGCTACACCAGAAACACTACTACAGAGGCAAATCAATTTATCATATGTAACTTGTTCATTTAGCAGGAGAAGCCTGCATTGACAGATATCTATGCATCCTTATGAAATTCTGTACAACCATACTTTGGACTGCACTCAGACCCATTTTGTGGTGTATTTTTGGAAGGATGCTGTCTCAGTATTACAGCAGTTCAGTACTGTATTGCTGGAAAACAGGGAGTGACATTTTCCTGCATGCAGACTCCCAAATAGCTCATTATTAAAGGAGAGATTTTGGAGCAGGAAGTGATCTGGAGCTTCTTATGGCATGAGGTTTCTCTCTTCTGATGAATAAACAAGTACAGCTGCCTCCAAGATGGTGAAATTGCCTATGTCTCCAAGACTAACAACAAAAGAAAATAGATCTAACAGATGAAGGCACCGACTGTATGACCCTGGACAAGTTGCTTGGGGCCAGATTCTTATCCAAGTTACTCTGCTCTAGGTCACTGACCTAATTGCTCCAATGCTCTTCATCTAACAGTGTAACTGAAGGCAAAGCATTGCCCTTAATCTTCTACTGCTGTTAATATTAACTGTGTATTAGAGAAATGAGTAGCCTTTCAAACATGATTTGTACTTTCACATGACACTGAACATAAGGGAGAGGCAAACAAACTTTCGTTTCAGTTGAATATTATGAACCTGACTTTCACACTTGTTCTACCTTATACTTATTTGACTGGCAACAACTTGTGCCATTTACTGCAGCTGTGTCTTAATCAAAAACTAAAAATGTTACCTATCTCAAGTTAGGTCAAGTGATTTCAAATCTAGCAAGGAGCCTTGTATTCACGCGAGCTTTAATTTGACCTGTCAGCGTGTCTGAAAACTACAACTGCCTTAATCACACAAGAATTTTCATTTAAGACCCACTTTTCTTTGAAGCAAAGGGAAGCCCACACAGAACGGCAAAACTCACCACTTGAAGGGCAGCAGAGAGAACTCAAGGCTGAGGAACATAATTTTACTAAGCTTTCTTGAGCAAGCAGGGTGCTCAGCATGAGTGGGCTTTTTTAACTCACTGGGTACACTGGCAGTCTGCAGCATGAATGAGCATTTCTTAACTTCAACACACTGGTAATTGCTGTATACCTCTCCCACAGATCTCTTGTAAGGAATAGAATTTGGCTCTGTTTTACACCAGTTTCTGTTTTAACCGTGATTTGAAATGTATTACATAATCTCAATAGCCAAGGACATTCTACTTCATAACTAGCTCTTTTACTATTTTTTTAACGTAATTTTTATGCAGGTTTCTGACTTTCTCTCAAGACACTGAAAATGAAGGGGTTTTAAGAGCCTTTTTTTGGTCAGGGGCTGTAGTTGTTCTGTTTTGTTCCACTTTTAGTTGGTTTCCTAGGACAACCAAACATAGGCAAGGTCTTTGCATCCACGTAGGATGTAGGTCTGCCACTGGTTCGCAGTTACTAACTTTTGAACCTCTGACAAGAGAAGAGGGAAGCTCATAGACAATTTAGGTTGCTACCACTGTTACTAAGGTAGGCATACAAACAGAAATGAGAGAGGATGCTGTTAAATACTCCCCGTCAAAGGGAGGGCTACAATGGATTCAAGCTTTTCACAGATACTAGAATATACAAATGACATAGCTGTGAATACTGTAGTCAAAGGCAAGCTTTAAGTGGTGTTTTCACCATGTTAGAATTCACCCCTCCCTAGAAGGGAGGCTGCATAGAGTACAGGCTGTGCAGGCTTATTAGAAGTCTTGACTCCAGCTCGTCATTTTCCTGCCCTGATGGCATCTGTAATAGTCAGCTCATGTAGATTCCCTGATGTCTAAATGAAAATGGAGAAATTCAAAGTCCTGATGTAATTAAGTTAAAATAAATCTGTAAGAACTCCAAACCATCAGATTTAAATCCATTGGAAATCCACAGTCCTCAATAGCTCCAGAATTTTTATTATTTTTGTAAAACACAGCTCAGCCGGATGCTTTAAATAGTTACCATAATGAAGTCTTCTGTGGTCTTATCACCGAGTCTATCAAATAGTCATTGGATCATAACACGGAATCAGTCATGACCATGCTAAGACAAAAAGGAATTACTGCCTACAGAGAAATAGCTGCACAACTTACTACAAATTTGCTAAGCCAATCAAATCCCCTTGGATATGTTACGTAAAAATAATTCAGATTCATTTTTCATGTTTCTGATTTAGAACATTCAAAGGCATCCTAAGTAATACTTTCCAATTCACACTCCCTACTATGTGAGCTAAATTTAACAACTGTACTAAGATATACTGAAGGATTTAGGTTCACTTTCTGCTTTCCTGTTGGCCTTTCTGCTTTCATCTCAAGCTCCACACACTTGAATTAGCACTGACAGCCTCACCAGACAGCCTAGGTAATTTGCTGATGGTTTGGTCAAGGAAGCAACTCAGAAACCAGCTGAGCATTATAGAATATATAAAAATATATGGAGGAGAATCAGTATTTTGTTTTCACATACGGGACCTGATTCTGTGTTTCCTGAACTTGTACAGTTATGAGGAAGCACAGAGTACTGGACATGTTCCTACCTAAACGAAGTGACAACTAGTCACAAGTACGGAAGCTATATGCAACTTAACCAATGGGTTGGGGTTCCAAAGCATGGCACAAAGCACCTCACAGACAGAGGAAGCAACGAAATGTACTTGGAGCTTCAGGTGACTCCAGCTAGGAGAGAAAAGTAAGCTCTACTTTTCTGAGCAGAGCTCAGAAAATCCCAAGATATTGTGTATGTGTGAAGTCCTACTGCTCAAATTTGTCCTTTCATGAAGGGTAAGGTGGTAGCTGTATCACCACAGAGCATGTGACGCTGGCTAAAATTCCAGCACATTCCACAAGCGAAGGACAAAATTTTGATGTCATGGATTGACTGAGCAGATAGGCTTGGGGGTTTTCAAGTCCTGTGATTAGAGATGTGTCTGGAAATTACATTCAGAGTTTAAAATCTAGAAAATAATCAGAAACATTACCATGCTGAAAGCCATGTTTACCACTACCTTAAATGTTAAACTACCAGCATAACATCCATCATTAAAATGTGTGTAATATTTACTTTATGTTATCAGATGCACCTTACAATTAGCATTAAAATACAATCTGCATCACATTCATCCTTATTCTTATCCCTTAGTTTATATAAAGTCGTGTATAATTTCCCTTTACATATGTGAGATTAAAAGGACTGAGGACACAACATGAATCACTCCACTGATGCTTGTATACTTGTACTTATGGCTGGCCAAGATTGAAAGAGCTTTTAAACATCTTTTCATCCTACTGGTTTTGAAGTCCATATGTCTTCATATGTACGTACATATGTACACAGGTCTTCATAAGTACACATAAAAAAGAACTGAAAAAAAAAGTCCATCACAGAATAATCTTTTAAAAATGTTTTTTCTTCTAGCCCTAAAAGGGGCAAGATGAAATCCAGATAAACCAAAACTTGAAGAGATAAAGTTTGTATTAGACACATGTCTGTATGTGTCAGGACTGAATGCACACTCTCTAAGTTAGGAAGAATACAGTAGTTGTAAGATTGTAAAGATGCTGAGTTATGAATCTAAATTTACTTTTACCCAGTCCTATTGAAGTCAGTGGCAAAGCTCATGGACTAAACTCATGGGATACCTCTGACAATTGCAAACTGAACAATTCTCATAACTAGAGTACATTCACACACAAAGTTCGACATGGGAATTTCTCAGACTGTTCTTATCGTCCTAGAGCTGCCAGCTGTGTCTGACTTAGCAGTATTGGAGAAATAAACTCCTGATACAGGTCTGTACTTGGAAGAGAGTGAAACTCTGTTAACAGTTACTTCCTTTCATTCTGCAGGAATAAAAGAGTAACACTGAACTAGTTTTAAGGTTTCCCCTTTTTGGCAGCAGATAGAACTGTCAAAGCTCAGAGAAATTGTTGTTACATTATAAAAACACTATAGCTAATCATTGTTTTTGAAAACATCCATGCAAAACAGCTTACTCATTCAAGCATAAATAAAACAAGAACACTGTGAAAACAATAAAACAAAATTGATTAATGATTCAACTACAAACACCGCTGTGAAAATTGATCCAGCTACAAACACTAAAATTCTAAACAAACCTTCTGTGCTGAAGGAAACACTTTCAAGGTCACATAAAGGATGCTGTGCTGTGTAACAAAAGAGTGTGGAAATCACAGGAAGTGATGTTGGAGCAGAGCTTTCTTTAGTTCCAATATCATAAGCATTTCATTTGGAGTACTCTCCTATGACAGTGACAAATTTTTATACATATATCATTGATTGAAAATGGCAGTAGAATTTTTTCAGATATGTTCCTAAATATTTAGGGTGGTGAGGCACTCAAACAGGTTGCTCAGAGAAGCTGTGGGTGCCACATCCCTGGAGCTGTTCAAGGCCTGGATGGGGCCCTGGGCAACCCAATCTGGTGGGAGGTGACCCTGCCCATGGCAGGGGCTGGAACTGGATGAGCTTTTAAGGTCTCTTCCAACCCAAACCCTGCTGTGATGCTAGGACTTGGAAAAAGTACTCCAAGTGATATGCTTAAAACTTCTATCAAGACACAAGAAAACAGCGCATGATTCTGGGCCATGTTCAGCCAGAATTAAAAATAGCTTTCCAGGTTACATAAAGCACAAAAGGCCATGCATGCTGGCAGCATGGCAGACATACCTACTGTACAAAACAGACAAAGAAAAACAAGCCCAGACTGGAAGGACTTTTAAAGATTACCTCCTCAGTCATGCGTAAAGATGCTGACACTACTTCAACAGCCAAAGAGAACTGAAACCTACCCTATTCCAAAAGCTGGGGCCTCCAAACCTGCTTTACAGAAGCCATGAATTGTAAGAGGTAGAACAAATTACAGGGAATGGGTAAAGAAGGTGATCTTTCTAGATCATGGAGTGAAAAAAAAAAAAAAAAAAGGAAATCTAATGAGGCAGAAAAGTCCCAGAACAAAAAAACAAGGTCAGGAAGATAAGCTTCAGCAAGTCTTTGGAGCCAATTTAAAACAATGATGCCTGACTGAAACCAATTCAAAAATGAATGAGGAAACAGAAGACATCTCTACATAAGAATGTGATATAGCCCTTCTTTCTTCTCCCCCTCC
>CM021736.1:6996302-7064025 GCA_011075105.1 Heteronetta atricapilla
CCCAAGGCTTCTGGGACCAAAGACGTCACTGGAAGGGTCCTGTAAAAGCTGAAGTGGCCTTTAGCACAGACTGATCTGGGTTATACAAGCATAACTGCAAGGTAACTAACAAGCTCAGAGACGTTTGACTACATAGTAGGCTGAGAAGAAAATTGCTACATATAGTTTAACATAGAAGCTGAACAGATGAAGAGGTTACTAACAACATTTACTCAAGAAAAACAGCTTTTGTCTTTGAGATTTTCAGTTTATGTGAGGGGGTGGTTTGACACTCCTACTTCTCAAATGCTGGAAGCAATAGTATTTCTCTTCCCTAAATGATTCCTCCTGCCATGGTACTTACTAAGAATTTGATCTGCAAGGCTGAACACTGGCTGGAAGAGAGGAGACTGACACACGGCAAAGCATGAAAGGAGTTCAGGTGCCTAATGGACTACCACAGAGCCTACAGCTTTTTTCCAGGCTAAACAAACATCTTCACGAATGTTCTGGAAAGAGGCATCACATTTCTTTATTGCAGACAACATCAAAATAGGAGCTGCAAACACAGTATGGCTTAGAAACATAGACAGAAAGTGATAAAATGGATTCTGCTACAGAATAAATAAAAATGCATTTGGAAATTATAACCTGGAAGAACAAAAGCCACAAAAGAAGGGACATACATGGGAGGCAGTAATGTTTAAAACACCCTAATTGAAAACAGTGGGTGAACATTAACTACAAAAAACTCATCATACACTTGAGTTTCAACACAGCAATATCAGCTTATAGCACTGGGAGAGAACAGTGTTTCTGTATATGAATCTGGCATAATTACACATCAAGCATTTAAGATGATTTACAGTGGATCTAGAAAAGTTTCAGTGAGCAATAACTGAGTCAGCTAGGGGCACAAATGAAATAGCAGATGACTTAAATAGCTAATCATACGTAGCTTGGTTGTTGACAGATCAAACAGTTAATTATCTATTAAACAGATTTGCATAACACTCTAAAAGGAGAGGAGGAGGGAGGAAGAAGGGAGGAAAATTACTCTAAAAATAAAGAATATTAAGGAAGAATGGAAATAATTGCATTTCTTGACACAGGTTGAAAAATTATTTTTTCAGCTAAGTCTTGCTAGTTATTAATGGCATCATTGCTTATGATACAAAACAAGAGTGTAAAATATTTGCTTTAGTGAGATGAAGTGAAAGACATAAGCAAATTCTTCTTCTTCTTCTCTTCCACAATTCTAAATATCATTTATGAAGACTTCAAATAGTTGCTTGGACCCTTTTAATATACTTCTGTGTCCTAATAGTAAGGAATGTTACATGTGGAAATTTTTGCCTCTGGCAAAAATGTCAAGCTGAAATGATAATGAGTACTTTTATACTTTGATTTGCAACAAGAGAACTTTTGAAGCCATATGCAAGATTCTGGCTCCTACCTGAAGTAGCATTGCTTGCCACAAAAAAAAAAAAAAAAACGCCCCCCCCCCCCCCCAAAAAAAAAACAACACTAACTTTGCTAATTTGAAGTTCTGCCAACTACGATTAAATTTTATGGAAAAAAAATGCATTAATCAGTTGGCCACTATATCATTCAAATTCTTGAAAAGTGATGCAGTTTGCAGTTGAAGAGCATGTGTTTAAATCTACAGACTCGTAGTTAGGGAGAGAAAGAGAAGTGACAATAACCTCTGAACTTTGTGTGGTATCTGAGTATCACACAGGCATCTCTGTTACACTAGTTATTAACATAAGGACTATTTATTTTGCTCAGAACTCATAATTAAGAACAAAACAAAACACAACAACAACAAACTATGCAAGTCACATTCAGGACACTGAGTATTACTCCCAAACTTGGTACTCTCACTTGTTCTTCATGTAGGAGTCCACCTAGAAACTCATTTTTTTTCCTGTCTCTCTGACTTACAGGACAGTATTTCCAAATAGCAGTGACAATGCTCCATAATGCCAGGAAAGGGATATGAAGAACGGCTTCAGAGCCTGGATGATGCCACTCTATCTCAGCTGTTCAAAAGACAAATATGTACATGATATGGCCAAGAAAACTCCTCCCATCTACAAACTCCAGAAGTGTGTTGTGGAATGCCCTGATAAACCCAACATGACAATAAACTTCTTAAATAAATAAGAAAACATGAGACAACCTCAAGTAGCATGGAAAGCCAGAGATGCAAAGATGTAAGTTGTTTATACAAGACAGAAATGCCGTCTTAGCTTGTATGATGTAATACCTATATACAAGCTTTTTAGACTAAACAATTTTGATGGTGTCAAGTGTTTGGATGGTGATTAAATTGATTTACATAACTGAAGCTGGCTAAGACACCGATTCCAATTGTGATCCTGACACCCAAATATTATCTTCATATATTATGAACACAGAGAAAAAGAAAAAAAAAGAAAAAAAAAAACTTTAAAAATATGTTAGTAAGACTGTATAGTTTAAACCATCAATGAGAAACATCAGAATGAAGCATACTTGAATAACCTTAAATTGTTCCCTTTGTATGTTCAAATTATGATATAGTCTTTAATTGCATGATTACATACTATTTTTCTACACAAATTCTGACTCATTCAACATTGAATAGTGCGTACATAAAGAACTATTTTTCTTGTAACAGCTATTCACTATTGTTCGGTGTGTAGTCCCAGGACTTATTTGTTACACATTATTCAGATCCTGCTCTGAAGACAAAATTATGAATTTAATCATGGGCTTTTCCAAATACCTCATGGGTTTTCCAGGCTACTATGGTGCCTGGCTGCTTAACAAACATTCATTAGTTTATTTTGAAAACATCTCTGTGAGGGAAGGAAATCAAATTACTTCAATTTTTCACATAGAAAAGTGAGGCATGGAGAAATTAAAAGAAAAAAAAAAAAGTTACTTTCAGTGCCTATTTAACATCATTAATATCTCTCCCCCTCCCACCCCAGAAGCATTTAACACTGTGCTTTTTGTATGTTCAAAGTCTCCCTCTCACTGACATTACCTGCAAATGATGACTCTCAGTATTCTTGAAATCCTGATAGCACGGTCCCAGAATCAAGCACCCAGAAAAGGAGGAACACAAGTAACAAATCCCTGTGAAAAGTAGGTAGCTCTTGCTCAGCTTCATGCAGGTCAGACAATTTTTTTTTTCTTCATTATTTCTTCCCTTACTTCACTTCCAACACCACCACTAAACATCCTCGGTATTCACTGCACAGCTTCAATGTCCTAGCACCATGCCAGTTCTGCATAGAAGACTGTACTTTCACTATTTCCTAGCTTTAAGAGCTTAACCTGGTAACCCTAACAACCCATTATGTCTGCCATTTCTTACAAAACAGCACCTGAACAAAAGATGAAATTCTACCTGTAGCTTCATATCAATCCTCACATGGGTGACCAGAGGTGTTGGAACATTTAGGTGCACAGTTACCGGCCACCTGCATACCTGAACTAAAGAGCCTGCTGTCAGCCATACCAGACTGCCATCCTTCAAATGGATAAGCACTGAAAAAGGATGTCATGCTTTTCTAGGGGATTTTAGTTATCGTTGCTGGCAAATAAACAAGGAGATGGTGTCTGGCTATCGAATGTTGCATGTACTCATACATACTGACCTTTGTCTGCCTATCACACCAAAAGATAGCTACTTCTGTCCTCTTCCTTGAGCTTGTTCCTGTCCTGCCCCTTCTTCCGCTGCCCAGCCACCCTCCAGAAGTCCTGTTCTTCATTCCTAAGGCTGTCATTTTGGTCCCAGCCTCTTTGCTCAGCAAGTCCCAGTTACATTCATTTACCCCTAACCTCTGTAGTCCAAACTGCCCCGTTCCCCCTCCCACATTCTCATACTTTCCATCTCTTCTTTGCAGACAGGTCTCCAGGTTTTCTCTTCACAGGCTCCCAATTCTAATTCCATCCTCATTCATCCAACTCATCTGATCTGGGTGAACACCTCCTCCTCTTATTTTCCCAACTTTTTTTCTCTGGGTACCCCATCCAAATCTGGATCACCTCCCTTGCTACTTCATGTTCTATTCCCATTCTCATTTAAGGTCATTCTTCCCACCCGTTTTCACATGCAATTTAATCCTCGTACACATCTCCACCTTGTAAGTTACTTCTGTTCTTCCGCCCTCGACCAGCCACAGCCTGTCTCTACTAGCTCCATGCCCACGTGCCTTCTGGGCTAGTCCTCTCGCTCCTCTCCTAGTCCAAGACTCTCAAGCTCCAACATCCTCGTTGAAGATTTGCTGCTCTGCTTTTCTCCTTTTTGCATTTGGATAGGTGCCTTTCTTCCCCCAGCTGCCTGTGCCAACTGTGGGAGCACAGAAAGCAGATGACAGCGTCGCTGCTCTCCCGCTGGCAGGACTCCAAGCAGCCCAAGAGCAGCATCTGTAGGGGGAGCCCTGCACAACCAAGGAAAATCTGCTCCAAACATCTGCGAATGTTCTCTCTACCAAGTCTCTGAAAAGGAGAGTTTTTTCAAAATTTATGAAGTTATATATACATTCACAGAATTGGCCTGCTCATGACACAAAGGCCATCTATCTAAAGGTTAATACCCCGGTAGGATCGATACAAATTTCATAAAATGTTCACCAGAATTTTAAACACAGCTCAAACATTCTTTCCCTGCCTAATTTCACAAAAATATGGCTGCAACATTCAGATACGGCAAAGGAAAGCAACAAAAGGATGTGTGTTTTTTCTGCAAAGTTAGTTCATTAGAGTTCTAAGGAACTAAATGTTACCCTGTGCAACAGACTAATACAAAGCTGTGCTAGTAGACACAATTAAAGTAAGAAAAACAAACAAACAAACAAAAAACACAAGATATATTCATAAATAACAAAGAATGCTGAAAATAAGAGCTGATAATTGGCTTTATAATTTTGTATTCACTTTAAACCAAACCTTACTAGGCGTTTTTATTTAAAGATCTCCAAAATGCATACATTTGTTTTATTTTGCCTGAAATTTTTAAGTTTTCTGAATGTTCTGATTCATTAAGAGAGGTGGTGATATCTGTAAAAAAAAATGAAACAAACAGGAAAAAAAAATAAATAAAAATATATGGATTGTGATATTATTAATTGCTCACTCCGATTCCTGGATTTCTGGCTCCTGTATATTCTACCACAGAAGGTATAACCCAGTTTTCTGAATACAAACTGTTTCAATATTAATTCCCTCATCATATAAATACAAGAAAAATATTTTGTTATCTGAGTAAATATTTCATTATTGCTTACAGTTTTACTGCAACACTGCCTGCAATTTCAAATTAAGAGTGCAGCAGAATTTATATCATGGTTGAATTTGCTATGCTACCATTTCATTAGCTGTCTTCATGGCTGCTATTGTTTAGGGATAAAGGACATTTTCAAAAGATTAAAATCTAGCTTAATTCACAACAGGCAACACATATTTATGTTTATTGCAAAACTTTGACCTCGGTGATACCAGCATACCATCCTGACAGCTCAGTCTTCCACAGCTAAGATACCCTAAAATAAACCATAAGTATTTATAATATAAATGCACTAACTAAACCCATGTACACAGTTGGGGATATAAACGTGTTGCACATGCATTTGCATGCTTACCTAGAAAGATTAACACCCAAATCTTTGCTTGCTTGTTTTTACGATCCCATTTAAACAAGCTTTTTGATACATAAGTGCCACCTGTAGGAAATACTGAAGTATGCTCCAGTGCGATCTTGTGCCAAGTAAGGCACTGAGTTGCATATTTTGTATGCCTGATGTAGGTGCCCCTTTCAGAAATTCGACCACATGTGGTAGGAAGCAATGACCCTGTATGATAGGGGCTTGCTTCATGGAGATTGGTTTGTCAAGTCAGATCTACAGGAAAGCTGTTGTTTTATTGTGAACCCTACTTAAACAGGGATTAAAACGAAAAATTAAAAACACTGTATTTTTTCCATTTGCCAGTCTGTATGACTCTGTTTCACATAAATCAAGCACGTTTAACTAATGAATGTTGGACCAAGTAGTGTCTGCTATGATTACATGGAGTACTTCACTACGACTGCCTGGGGCAGAGAAATATTAGGGATTGCATAATTTTTCCATTCTCACTTCTCGCCAGCATCAATAAAAAGAAACAAACGCAAAATAATGTTTTAACAAAACAAGCCCAGCCTCTACTACTATATATGTAGTTCAGTTTTTCTAAGTAGTGCATTAGGCATGAGTGGACGGAAGTGGATATTCTACCTTAGATCAAACATCAAAAAAATCAAAGAATTGCCAATGCCACTGCAAAAAATGATTACTGAAAAGACTTTTCAGTGCGTTAGCAATTACTTGTTTTCTTCAAGAAAAACAGAGAACCTACAGATTTTCGTTGTTTAAAAGATTAAGTCTATCTTGGTCAAAGGAGCGAAGTATTTCATCAGGACTAATAATAATAATAATAATAATAAAAAAAGACTGAGGAAGCTGGCTGCCTGTTCCTGTATACACTACCTATGATAGGCTCTGAAAATCCACCCACAGCAATGAAACAGTTGAATTAATGCCACTGTGTCATTTACTCGTACGGGATTGCCATTCCCCGGTATGCGCACCTGCTAGCGCACACCGTACGCTCACAGCACGCTACAGCCATGAAAACGAGAAGTTATTTTCGCCAAGCAGACACTCGGTCGAGAGGATGGGCACGGTCGGGTACCGGCACGCCACAAACGGTTCTCTCCCGGCTGGGCACCCGGGCTTCTCCCCGCGCTCCGCCGCCCCCCGCAGCCGCCGCGCCCGCCGCCCCGGTGCTGTCCGCGGTGCTGACCCGCCTGCCCCGTCCCTTTTGTTCTCGCCGGCGGAGGGGCGGCGGTGGACAAAGGGCCGCGCGATGCGGCCTTACCGTCCCTTTCGCAGAGCTGGATGGCCTCCAGGCTCAGGTTCTTGAGCACCTCCTCGCAGGGGCTGCCGGGGCTGCTCATGGTGGGCGCCAGGCGCGGAGCCTCCATCGCACCCCTCGCCGCTCCCTGCTGTGCCTGGGCGCCGGGCGGGGCGGGCGGGGAGGGAGGGAGCGCGGAGCAGGACCGTCACCGCAGCGAGCGGGGAGGGGGCGGCCGCGTTTAAAGGGGCCGCGCCGAGACGCCACGGCGGCTCGCCCGCTCCCTCCCCCCCCCCAGCCCTTATGTAACGGCCGCATCGCCGCACCCGCGGCCCCCCCCCGCCCGTCCCTGGCCGCGGGCACGCGCCGGCCCCTCACAGCGCGACGGTTACTAACGGCCGGCGGCGCGCGAGCGGCTGAGGGGCCCCTCCGGCAGCGGCTGAGGCGCCCCCCGGGGAGCCCAACGCCGCCGCCGCCGCCCCTCTGCAGCCCGGCACCTGCCGCAGGCGCTCCCCTCGAGCGTCCCGTTAACGACGGATCTGAAGGAATAAATACTGCCCGTGGCTAAACGGCCACAGCACGGGGGGAAGGTGGCGTGTGGCACGGCCGGGGGCGAGAACTGCCACTTCTGGCCACCTTCCCCGCACGGCTTCACGCGGCGGGAAGGACACACAACCCCAGTGCACCAGCGCCAACCTTCTGTGAGAAGCACACTTCTTTCTTAGCGAGGACAGGAATCCCACCCCAGCTAACAGCGGCAGACACCAGGCCTGGGCTGGAAAGAAGCACATTTAATTCTAGAGCAATCGGAGAAGAAACGAAAACACTCATAGCACCGCATGCTTGGTGTGTGACCGCTCAGCCCCTTCACCGCAGGGCCACGGTGGAGATGAAGAGCTCCTGGGCTCGAGGCTGCAGAAGCACAGCACGCTTTCCCAGTTTTTCGCAGATCAAATTTGGGATCAGGGTACTTATGCTTGGATGGGTTTGCCTGCCCCCAGATAACCCGGTTTCAGTCCATTTCCTGCCCCCAGATAAACCAGTTTCTGTCCATTTCCTACCTCACAGCACAATAAGCATTCCTGGCACCTCTCTCTGCTCACCTCTATTGTTTCACAGAACTGAAATTGGCCCTGCTTGGCTGCTGATAAATTACCCCGCACAGGTCCCTGACAGCCTTGTGGCAGTGATGTCTCTGGGCCGGTACCGCCAGCTGGCAAGCCTGAAGTACCCCTAAAGCTCCTGTCCAACAGAGGAGCCCCAGCAGCCTTCCCCAGTGCGTGCTCCCTGATCTGACACGGTCCCAAGCTCCGTGAGTAGTCCAAACGTTTGTCACTCAGGTGGCTTTGCACCAGACTTTGGGATCATCCTGTTCTTTAGGATGGTTTCTAGGGACGCTAAGCTGAGGAAATGAGCTCTGCCATTATCTTTCACAAAGCCACTGCCAAGAGCTGCTGTCTGGGAGAAAGGACCCTGACTTCCACAGCACCTTCAAAGGGCCGCGGTGCAGTGCGGAAAAAAAGCACAATGCTGAGCACCCTTCCTGCTCCATCTCCTCTCTGCTCCCTCCCTCTCTCGCTCACCGTCTATTTTCTGCTCCTCTGCCTCTGCTGCTTTTTCACCTCAAATGAAAATGTGTGAAGAAGGGTCAGACAGATGAAAAATGGAGTGAGTGGGAAGGAAACTTAAAGGAAGAGAAAATGAAAAGGAAGCAATAACAGACAGGGAGGGAGAGTGTGAGTCAACAGGGAGGTGGGGAGGGAGAGGAATATATGAATGAACACAGACAGAACGAGGACAAATGTAGAATCTGAGAGGGAAGAAATGAAAGTGGGTGAGACTGCATTCATCAGGTTTTAATTTTGGCTCTGACAACCATTCATTCCCTGCATAGAAGCAAACCCTTCCTACTCATATTGCGACTGTTCTTAGCACACCGTCATCTCCTACATAAGGCTGGGTAGTTTCTTTCTTTGAAGACACTGTGTTTAGTCTCTCAACCTTATGCTCCACATTCGTTCCTTTCCACAACTGTGGCAGACTCCTCCGCAGCTCACACAACAACCACGTTACTAATTTGCTACAACATTACATAAAGTCCATCTGAGGCAGATGCTGTTGTTGAATACTGAGAGAATTCCCGTTTTATTTTTGCTGCCTCTATTTAATACACCATTCTCTCCCCTACTTTTTATTTTGAGCTAGTGAGATCAGGATTTTAAGGACTGATGGATTTTGCATGTATATTTGAAAACAGACAGCCTTGGGGTGTTCCCAGTCCTCCAAGGCCTCTTGTTTCTCACCTGCCTTTTAGTAGTAACTTCTGGTTGAACTGCATCTATTTATCTCCCCAAACTATCACACTTTTTTTGAAGAAAAGACTAGTTAGTGTACAAATACTAGCAGACTCCCGTGGAACAATTCCACAGAGAAACCTATTCCACAGCTCTGTCCTTCTGAAGCATGAAACAAGCTAGACCTGCCTGTGACAGCTTTTTGCAGAGTCACTCTTCAGCCGATAGCTATTCCCATCACCTGGGCTAGGCATAAACACTCTTTAAAACTCCAATTACTCCCAGATTTTATTCCATTTACTGTACTGGAATCACTCCATGATACCCTAGGTATTTCAGTCTCGAAGCACACAGCATTATCCCAGTGTTCCTCTTATCTGAGAGAACTGTATACTTGGCTTGTCTCCTGAACAAGGAATAGCATTATCTGAGGCACAAATTACATTTGTGCTAAATGATGACAGAGCCTCAGCCTATAATCAGAAAGTTTATTCTGAGGTAGGTTATCCCTGACAGTGTTTAGCAAAAAATGTCACAAATCACAAATATGGGTCAACATTATGTAATGGGAAGCCTGCCAATGGCAGCAGAATATTAGAGACAATGAAGTGGCACATGTCTAGAACTGCAAAAGCTTGCAAAGAATCTGCCACAACACCAACTTCCAGCACTTTCAACATTAGATAAGAAGGGTATTACCAGTTTCTGTAGTTCAACATGGGCGTATCTGTTATTACAGCAAACTTGTGCAAGAAAAGAGAAGCAGCATTTTCTAACACATTAGCAGTACCAGCAAACATGGGCTGTGGCATGCACCTCTTGCCTGGCCAGGTTCAACAGTCTCGGCTCTCTTGCCTTTGCCTGGCATTCACAGCCCCCAGGCAGGGCACAAAGGTCTTACAGCAGGGCTACCATGTACAGCAAACAGGCAGAGAGGCTTTCTGCTGGGCAGCTTCTTTCCTGCAAACCATGACCTTATTCAAGCCATAAACACAAGAGGAAAAGCTGCTCTCCTCCCCACAAACAAAACCACGCCATCACAAAGTTCGGTCCTGCCTCTGTTATCTTAGCACTCCATCTTGGGAAAAGTGCTTCATAGCAGCAGAATACTGCATGGAGCAGTAAGGCAACTGCATTGTCCTTGTTTGAAAACACTTTTTCAGTTCACACTAGCAGGTTTTTATTTGTGAGTTAAAAAAGAAACCTTTCTCAGACTTCAGCACGACTCAGAATTTCAGCCATTCCTTCCCACTTGGAAATAAAAAAGACTTGTGTTATTGCTCAATGGACTGTGGAAACAGAAGGCAGAAAGGCTACAGACATGGTTTTCAGTAAAGAAAAACAAGGGAGCAAAAAAAGGCAGCCCTTTTTTTCTATTAATATGTCACTTTTGAGAAGAGCCAAACATTAAGGGTCAGAAACACTGAAATGTCAAAAATAGTATCCAGCATTTTGGGTCAGTCCTAATAAGACCAAGACTAAACTTAGCAAGTAACTCCTGAAGATTCATGGAAAAACACTTTGCAATTACACGGTCATTCTTTGTCTTTAGTGGACGTTCCAGTGTTTCAGCATGCAAAGGCATATACTTGCAAATGATTGTGTGCAAGATATTCTTGGAATACCATAGGACTGAAGTAAAGTCCACACAGTAGTGACAGGAAGACAAAAAAAGATTTAAGACCCTTTAGTGAAAGCCACAACTGTGTAGAGTTAATGCACAGTGTGACACAGCTTCCTTTTCTACACTGAGAAAGACATTGATGTATGACAGTTTGGCACACTAGGCATGGTATCTTGCTGGGAACCTCTCTGCTTTTTCTCAGATAGCTTAGCAAAAGCCTCTTCAAATGCTCAGACAGGAAGGGTGATGGCACGAGTCCCCCTTTTTTCTCTGGGAAAATCCAAGGTAGAGCGGCAGTGTGCATCTTAAATCCGGAGTGAGTCTTTTGCACTCTTCCCCCCTCCAGAGGAGTCACTGCTGCAGCCAGGCACCCTGGCACTAAGTCCTGTGGCCAGGCTGTGGCTCTCTCAGAAAGGGGTCCTGTCGGTTGGTTCCTGCTCTCGTCTTGCTTGTGATGCTGGGAAGCCCTCACGACTTGTGGGAACTGTCCAGTGGGTTATATACAATAGCTCATACATCTCAAAATGCCTCTCCTTCTCTGTTTGGAAGGCTCCATTACAGTAATTGCATTCAGTTCATGCATTCAGGCTTTTCTTGCAAGGCCAAAAAGCATACTATAAAACACCAAAGATACAATTCTGAGGTAATCTTTTGACTTCTGATGCCAGGGATCCACTCACAAATCTATTTTTTTTATATAACATGGCATGGAATGGCATCTGTAAAACTAGTCTGCGACTCACTCAGGTAAAAAGCCAGTCAGCGTGAAAAAGAGGCAATGCAGAAAGAGAGTCACAAAAGCATGAGGAGCACAGACAGGGCAACAAAGTGTGACTGCTTTTGAAGTCTCCCAGCACAAATATTAGAGAGGGTCAAATGCAGTTAACAACAACCATCTTCAAAACAAAGAGAAAGAGGAGGTGATACTTCACACAATGCTTATTACACTTGTAGAGCTTTTTGCCAGGGGAGAGTGTCAATGCTAAAAGTTTGCATTGGATCAAGGAGAGGCTAGAAAAGTTCAAGGGAAAGAAATCCTTCAGAGTTACTAAATGCACAAGTGATTCAGGGTCCCTTAGCTGGAAACGATTAGAGTCTGGGGAAGAATTACTGAAGAGAAGTATATGTGCTTGTCCTGCTCTTCTCTAGACACCCATTTACAACCATTACTGAAGACAGGAAGCTGTGCTTGGTAGGTAGCTCTTTGGTCTGACCCAACACAATCAAGGAAATGCTCTGGTATCTACCCCTTTATTCCTCATTCCCCACCCCATCCCCACTCACAATAAAAACTTCAAAATTTGGAGCTCTCCAACTCTACCATCTGGGTATGCAACTTCCAACTTACTCTGAGCATTGTAAGTGGTTAAAAGGAAATGTTCCTCTCAGATTAATGAAAAGATATCAAACAAAGTATCATTTTATTAATACTATTTATACTGCTCCTTTCTGAATCTCAGTTTTCTGATCTGCTTTGTAAAGCCCAAATAAGCATTTAAGGAAGACAAATTTGTCACAGATGACTATAATGTATTTGTGGCTTCATAAAATTTATTTGTTGCCTAATGGGCACAAAGTACTGTTAATGATTGCCATTATCATTTATTTATTTGCTTTTCTTTAAGTTTAGCCTCACTTTATTAGATCTGTGGTATCTCTAGAGAACGACTAGAACCGTTTATATTCCCTCTCTCCTCTGTGCTGTTAATCATTCTCCTTACTTTAGTATCATTTTCACATTTAGTTAGTGCTTTATCCTCCACATACTGGACCGTATCTTGACCTTTAAAGGATACTACTGAGTACATATCCTCATGCATATCCCCATGAATGCTGACTGCTATTCAGATTTAATATTTGTCCACAGTTCAGTGGCCAGCTTGTGATACCTTTAAATGAATTAAATGAATTTTAGCCCAAGCTGACTTGATTTTGTATTTCCCTTAAGAAATTGTGCAACAGAGCATCAAATACCTATCAAATACCTCTGCAAAAGTCTTAATGCTACTTTGTACTCTACTAATCTGTCACCACCTTAAAAAAAAAAAAAAAAAAAAAAAAAAAAAGGAACTTGGAACTTGCTAATTTGCATAGTTTACTGTAGTACACCTGTGTCATATCTAGGTCTCATTATACTATTCTCCTCTCTATGAATAATTTTTCTCCTCCTGCTTTCATATTTATACTATTACCTTCAATCTTGAACCATGCTCTTAAAACAATAGTTTCCATAGTTACTCTTAATTCAATTTTTAAAGCCTGTGACATGCTGATACTTCATTAGTCTCCCAATATCAATTCCCTGTGATATTTTAACAACTAGCTGTTCTATCAGTTCTATAAATACCCAAAGGGACACCTCAGCTATATTTGTTCAAGTGATGATATTTCATTATGTGTTTTTTAGTTACTTTTTCCCTGCAGTTCACAATCACATCAATGTTTTCTTAACCAAGCCATTATTCAAAGTTTAATCCCTTTCCCAGTAAACTTCATGGCAAAAGTCCAATTAGTTTTAGTGGGAATAAGAACTGGTCCCAAAATTTATCTCCCTATTACAAATTAATTATTATTAGTATTTTCTTGGTAAAGTCATTTTGCTGCACTGTGCTTTCAGGACTTACAACAGTCTCTTCATATTATCTTTAACGTCTTGGCACCTTTTTCAATGTATTTTCTGGCTGTCCCCATTTTTCTCATGTGCACTGAACTTGGAATATAAAAGCCTATTTTGGTGGCTCTCCAGTTTTCAGTTTCCTAGTGTGGTTAATATTTTACTTTTACCTGCTTAAGTAGCCCACAGTGACCAATTCCTCTGTTTGGTGTTTCCCATTTTCTTTGGAACAAGATACATTTCTGCTGGCTTTCCATTACAGTATCTTCTAGAGTCTTACCCACTGCCCTTCCCCTTTCCACAAGGGCTTTTCATGATTACCTGGAATGATCCTGTGCATTAGATTTTTCTTATGATACTACATCCCTTCATTGGATGACATCAAAACTATTTGAAGGTAGCCACACAGGAGGTAATACATAATAAACAAAGTCTAAGCGACTGGTTCTTCAATGTCATCTACTGATCTAGCTTTATAACTACAGAGGTTTACATTTTTTGTTTGTTTGTTTGTTTTTTTGTATAGGCACACAAGATGGTCATTTCAGATTAATGCTGGTGCCTGCCAGGTTTGCACTACCAAGACCTACTATGACTGAGGTCACATGGCAAGATAGGAAAGACATCACTGTCTTATGCCCCACTGCAACCATAAAAAAAAAAAAAAAAAAAAACTACACTAATTAACTGCTAAGGAAACAGAAGGAAAATTATGCTAATGAATGAGAAGAAGACACCCAGACATTCCCTCTCCTTGGCTCAGAGCCTAGATGTGTAGTGAGACTAGGCTTATATTTCACTCACTTGACTCATACTCAGTTACTACAAACTCTTACACTCTCTTTCAGATCTCTGATTATTTAACTGTGAGACCCACAATTATAATTTCACAAAGAAATACATTAGGAACAGCAATTAAGAGTTGTGTTTTATATGGTTTTGGCTCTGGTAGGAATGTATGCCTGCTTCAGCAGCCACATACAGCCAGATAAGATAGGGAGAGAATACAAACAGACAATAAAGTGACTATTAGTTTATAGCACTGTTTTAACATTCATCAGCATCTTAATTAAACCATGCTCTGCTCTGAACAATGTCTTACCATCATTACTTGCATTCTGAATACATGCCAGCCGTACAGCATATTCTTTATATGCATTATAGCAACGCTTACAGATTGCTGTTCCTATAAAGTGCCCTGGAGTGCTTAGAATCAGTGGAGAGATCATAGCATTGTGAGCTTTGAAAATCACAAAACTGACTCCAAAATCAGTCAGTGACTGATTCGCTGCTCATGGTCCTTAGACCAGGCTGCACGGGAGGACAGTTGCAAAGGCTGATGTTATCCTAAGGAGCTTATTTGCCCTAGGATCTTTCCACAGCCAGCAGGGAGTGGCAAATTCCTCTACAGCATGTTTCCACAAGAGCTCATTGTAGGTGCTCTCAGTTGCCCCAGAAGAAGTGCTTTCTCTTGATTATGCAGGAAGCTGAGGGAGAAAAGCACCCTGAAGCTAAAGCCAGTCTTTGTGAATGCCCCCCAGCTTACTCCTACATGGTTGTAACAGCCGTCTCTGATAATCTGCAAGATACTTTGCAATGAGAAACCAGAACAGTGAATGTGTCAAAAGCCCCCTCTGAGGCTAACATTAGCCCCTGTAAAAGCCTCTCACCCCCCTGTCCGAAGTTCAGGCAGCTTAATATACATGGCACGCTCCCAGGGACAGTGCTGGCTGCCAAGCAGAGCAAGCAGTCATTTGTCCAGGCACAGCTGCTGCCTGATGACAGAGGTCTGACAGTGGCTCCCCTGTGATGGAGCGTGGGTCTGTTTTCAGACTTGTCTGATCACTGCTTATCTGTGGCCTGCTGAACTCGCATCAAAAGCTCGTCATCTGTAAATTTTTCTTTAATTTCCTCTTACTCTTCCACTAATTGCTAACCTGATTTCTTGAGCTTTTTTTTTTTTTTTTTTCTCTCCCCCCCTCTCCCCCCTTTGGTATCAGTATTTTTATTCTTACTTCCTTCTAATTTTTCTCAATTTTCAATCTAACCTCGTCTACTCCCATCTGTCTCAGTGCCAACTTCTGAATAATGTATCTCCACATAAATTCAGTTTAGCCACTGATGGTAATTTTTTTAGGTTTCAACACATGACATCCACCTGGTCATTTCTGGTGTGGGGAGGAGAAATGACGTAGAGAATAGCAAAAAAGGCAAAAAAATTGCTTTTGTTGGTGACATTTTTTTAAGTGAAATTAAATTTACTGGTGTCTTGTCCTTAGCATGGCTATTTACATTATCAGCTGCTAGACGAGAAAGTTGTCTCTGTGGATTTTATCAATCTCATATTCCTTGTGCTGTGGAGAGGTGAATTGTGCATATAAGCAGCAGGGAAGTTTTAGAACAGCCAACCAACAAAAGTAACCAAGTAAGGTTGAGCTATACAGAGCTTTGGTGTTTAAATGCTAGTCGCCTAGATGAGCTCCACCATTTTGCATGGGCTACACTACTCCAGTTTATTTCCTTACGTTTTTAGAACATTCACTACCCTTTGAAGCTGTACCTCCTTCAAATTAATTTAGAGGTTGCACCAGCCTAATTACACAGGTCTAAAGTGATACAGCTAATGTCATACAAAAACTGAGCACAGAGAACCCCTTTAATTTCTATGTACAATTAAACAACACCTGCCAGGAATGAATTAGCCCTGGTATTAACATAATACCAAAGCTTGCGTGTATTTTGGGAGCAGAGCCAAATGTTCTTTTATAGCCAAAAATCTAGAAACATATTACTACTACCTGTGTGTTTATATTCATAAAGCGTATACAAGCAGGGTTACTCAGCAAAGGCAGATATGGCACAGAGTAAGCCTAAGGAGAGGTAGAAAACTGAAATTCTTCAGCACTGGTCGAGTACTTCTCACATTTGCCTAATAGTGCTATAGAAATGATGCCAGTGGCACTAATTACATCCAAATACTCCTTTCTCAGCAGAGAGTTTGAGACCAGAGCAAAAATGCTCTGCCATGACTTTTTATCATCTACCCTGTGGTTTCATTCTTTCTTCAATAATATATCACTATAAACTTAGGAGAGTATACGTCAAGCTAAGTCCAAGGGTTAATGAGATTAGCAGGTATCAGACCTATAGGCTATCTATAGCCTGACCACTAAGTCTCATGCCCTCAGGCGTTATTAGCAGGGCTATCGCAACCATCAAAAATGCATGTAGCTGGCCTCTACCTGAACTGCAAGCAAACCTTCCTGCTTCTAGCACAACAGCAGAACTGTGTCTGATAGAACCATGACAGGAACTAACTCAAGGAGAAAAACCAGGAAGGTGTTCCAAGATGTTTTTAGGGCTTATCCTCATGCTTAGGAGGAATAAGATGCTAACTGACAAACAAGACACACACTGGGAAGCCCAGCTGTGAAAGCAGAGATTGCTTCCCCCACCCCTCTCACCAGGTAGCTCCAAACTGCATTCTTAACTAAAATTTGCAAAAAATGATCTTAAAAAAAGTGTGTTGAACACAATAGCTAACATGAGGAAAAACAAGCTATCTGGAGCTTGGTTTTATTTTGGTGTACTTTTCAGCATTTGAAACCTTGCCATCCACAACTTCTGAGAATAGTAGTTACCGGCAAGCAATATTAAATAGAAGGCAGCTTGGGCAAAGATGTTCACTTCCAACATGCAGCTGTTTGGTTGCAGAACACAAATGCCTGGGAGGTGCCAGGAGTGTCAACACAGAAATAGGAACAAGCAGTAGGATTAGACTACAGTTGGTTTAGGGTTTTCAGCACTCATTAAAATGACTGCCTGACAGTACTGTCTAAATGGAAATATTATGCGAGCTTCTGCAAACTGTGAATTCATCTTGGAGTAAAGCCTTCTTCCTGTATCTTGCTGGGAAAAACACATTATGCACAAATACATTCACATTGAAATAGATCATGCAACCAATTTTAGAGAGAATGCATGGTCTTATCCCCTATTTTTTCATTGTGGATTTCTCCACCTCTCTAGGGATGGTGCTCTGAACTCCCTATTCCATCACATTCACTGACCTTAACAGAAAATTGCTCATCTCAAAACACAGCTGAGCAGAGCAGCCAGCTGACTCGCCTTCAACCAGTTGTTCCCAAACCGGGGATGCAATTCTCTGTGCAGCTGCAAGGGAGGGAACCGAGAGCGGGCTCAGTCCTCCAGCTCATCATGTGGTGGTTCCACAGGCCATGAGAGCAAAAACTTGGCTACAGCAATGGTCAGGAGTATCTTCTTTCACTACTTTTAAATTGTTTTCTCCTCTTCTTCCTCCTCAATCAGCCATGGAGACTTATTACTGCTTGATCCATCCAAACCCTAAGGCAAAGTTTTCAGCACTGGGCACACTCCTGCTGAGAGAGTTTCTTATGAATTATAAAGTTGGGGCATTCAAGTAGTACATCAATTCCCTTCCCTCAGGCTGTCTTCATGAATGCTTATTCATCTTGAAATGATGGTACACTAAGAAGTCATTTAAGCTCTTAAGCTCCTCTGATCTCATGTCACAACTTGAAGGCAAACAACCAAAAGGGGAGAAGGCGAATGCTTGGAAAGCAAAACAAAACAAAACAAACAAACAAACAACAACAAAAAAAGTACAAACAAAGAGAAAATCTAGCCACCAACATCTCTGCTGTTGCTACAACTTCCTTTAAATGAAAAGATCACTCCCTGAGCAGGTACAACATAGCAGAGTGTTTTGCTGTATCACTCATAACAACCTTTGATTCAGTCCAACATTTTTGTGGACAGAAGATGATTGCTGTGGCATCCTCCCTGTAGGGGAGTTTGGGAAGGAGGAGCAATAGTTAAGCAGCCCCTCCACAGGCACCCTTTTAGAGTCTGTACAGGAGGAGAAGAAATACCAAAAAGATAGCCAGCCCTTTTCTGCTGTGAGAGGACTGTTTATTTCTGACAAAAAGAATACCAATCTGAGGGAGACGTAGCAGCCTTTGCAAAGCACCCTTCTGTTTCAAAGAAAATATTACCATGTGAATGCTAGCAGGGCACTTCCATAAAGGCTAGCAAACACATTTCTTACAGCCTTAAATCAGATCTTCCAGGCCTGCTGGATACCAGGGGGCTTTGCACAAGTCACTTGTAATGTTCTACCTGCTAACTAAAGAGCAGACAAATGCCGGCGGGCTGGGCTGGAGATGCAGGTGCATAATGCTTGCTGTGCTTCACTCCAGGAGTATAGATAGCACCGCTCCTCTTTCTGTCATGCCCTCTGCCACACACCAACAAGCACGCAGGAGCAGAGAAGCAGCTGACCGCTTCTGATGCCAAGGTGGACTGTAACAGTCTGTGCTTGCCAGCACTTCTCAAAGGAAAGGAGAAGGCAATGTTCCTCTCGAGCCTGGTGTGAGGGCAGAGGGAAGGAAGGGGAGGGGAAGCTGCTCTCTCTACTATTTCTCCTTTTGTGGAAGCTAAGCAGAGGAAGCCAGATTTCAGTAAATGTATGAACATCCCCTTCCACATGACACGACAGCTACAGCAGTACTGTCAGAGCTTCAAAGCCAGCTCTTGACGCTGAACTCCCTCAGTGTGGGCAAGACAAAGACACAGGAGCCCCTGTGCACTCTGGTGCTGTTTCTTCCCTTCTTGGGGCACAGCCAAGGTGGGGACAGCCAAGGAAGCTCACACACCACAGAGGTGCTCTCAAGACCTTTTAGTGCTTCTCTTTCCCTCTCTTTGCTTACCAGTGCTTTCCGGGGGAAAGAGAAAAATGGAAGAACAGGTGGCACCTGCATCTTCCCAGTTTCAGAGATGATGCAGCGCTGCAGCATAGCTCTGCTCTGCAGGTACGTGCAGGTGACACAACTCTCCACAAGGACAGAGCAGGGCACACTGAGAAAATCTGACTTCTAGGGGTGAGGAGACTTCAGCCAGAGATGCACCCTGCAACAGTGTACCCCCCTCCTCATGCTGCCCTAGCTCCAGGTCCCTGAGCCATGGCAGGCCAGTGGAGGGAATAGAATCCAACATTTACATTATTCAGAGGCAGATCATCGATCATTTAAGGACCTGTGCAGGTCAAGCTTGATTCTATTTTCAGAGATGCATAATGACTTTTGATGACATCTGCCCACAACTGGCAGCAAGCATTGATGAGTATTGTAAACAACCAGTTTCCGTAACGTACAGCCACGTGTCTCCTTTCTGCTTCAGGCAGCTAATAAAGATCCATTGATGGGAGCTGCTCTTTAATATGGTAAATGATTTTGGAGATTACAGTCTTAGTTTATGTAATCTTATTACATAGGGACTGAGAAAGCAAACATGCAAAGAGCAAAATTTGAATAGCAAAACAGCAGGGGCTCTGTACCTCAACACAGGTATTGCATTCTTGAAGTCTTTTCTGAGTATTCAAAGCTAAGAAAAAGCCAACTGGAATAAAATTCACTGTCTTTTAAATTTATACAAGAAAAATAAGAGTGGCACCTCACCACAAAATCCTGCGTGATAATGCATTAACTGGCTAAATAAAAGTTTGGTGCATGAAAAGGCAAGTAACTAAGTAACTTTTAATTATAAGTAAAACCAAAATAAGATTGAACAAAAAGCTATAAAAACTGGAGCCTAGAGATTGCAAATGAGTTGTTCGTGGGGTAGATTCAGGCTAGAGACAAGTGAGTTGTTCCTCTTAACCAGCTATCACAGGGTGACACGCACTGACATTTTTTGTGTGCTGATTTATGAAGCAGCGCTGTGCTGTTCAGTCTCCCCATGTGCTGCATCAGCGGCTCCTGCTGTAAGCAGGTTGCTGGCTGCTGCTAAGAAGTGCTGCATTCACACATTGCTGCTCATTCCTCAGAATCCAAGCTTGTAGTAGGGAAAGAGAGGGAAGGGCTTGAAGTGTTTTAAATTTTGATGGCACAGAGAAGAGAATGTGAAAGAAAAGGTAAAGATAAGAGAAAAGAAGAAGCAAAAGCAGCAAAATAGATGGAAAAGGGAGAGACTCTATTCCCCTTTTAATTCATATTTATTAGTCTTCTCTGTTCCTTATCTTTCCTTGTGATACCATATATCACACTGCAAGCTTTGAGAACATTGTGCTCACCCAGATTGGCAGAAAGCCAACACACGCAAGACCTAAACATGCCAGAGAGATTAACAATGCTCATGGGTGGAGGCTGTTTGAAGCGATGCGAGAAGACCTCAGCAAGTTTCACACCCACAGAAAAAAAGGTCAAAAACAGGAGGCAGTCTGTCCTGGCTTCTATGCATAAGGTATAGAAGGCTCGCAGATTTATGAAACTCAGTAAGTGGTGGCTCCTGTGATTTTTTTTTCACTGTTTTTATATGAGATTTGAATCAGGTCTTAAGAGAGGTGAGAAAATTCAGAGGAAGTATCCACCAACGTTTGCTCAAACTTATTTATGAATTCAGTTCAACTGTGTTCAGAGTTCCTTCTCTGTTTGCCCACTGTATGCATTCTAATAAACAAAATCTGTGGTGATGAGACTCACAGACACTGAAATTAGGCAGATTATTCAGTGAAGGATTTGGAATAATGCAACAGTAAAGACTAGATCCTTAAAGACAAAGCAACTAAGGAAATGTCACCTCTGCTTTGCTGCTAGATCAGTTATAAGCAACAGGGCTCATGTTGAGGTTTTTTTTCTATTCAAAAAGCTGTAATTCTGACATTAGTTAACATTAAAGTGCTTTTAATGCTTGACTTTATCAGCCACTCGTATGAAAAACACTGCCTACACATGCATATTTCATCCAAAACTTGACTTTTTTTTCCTGTTTGCATTAATTGTTATTTAAAATTCAAAACATTGGTTGGTGTGCATTTCCATGGCTGTGAGATCAAGACCAAACTCAAGGAAAAACAAATTAAAGCTCCCAATATAGGCTTCATTTACAATGAAATATCACAGAGAGAACAAATCCAAACACAGTACTTGCACCTTTCTTTGCTTGCAGCACAGCTCTGAAGTACACGGTAGACAAAATGGCCAAAAAAGGGAAAAGAAGAAAAAAAAAAAAAACAACACCAAAGCTAGTGGAAGATAGGCTGTATGCTCTTATTTAATGGGGGAGGAACAAGAATGAGAATATTTATCACCTAGCAAGATTCAGTCTATTAAAAAAAATGAGGCTTTCACATGTTTAGTACCAAAATACCAAACATGACTAGAGATGTTGGCATGGCAGCTGACACTATTAACCTTGCTGCACTCCCTGAGTCTGTAACTCAGTGCTATTGTTAACAGACTTCAGTGCAGCCAGTCTCCCACTTCACTGTCCTATGCTCACCACACAAACCTGTTCCTCGCTGGCGCTATGTATATACAACCACGTTCATCCTACATGAGATGTACTCCCTGAGACAGTTCTGGAGAGCTGGTAACCAACAGCATGCAGACACATACTTGACTGACATTTCCAATAACAAACTTGCTTTCTTTGAGGGACAGCGATAGCAAAGAAAATAAAAAGTTCATAAAATATTTGGCTATCACATCAAGAAACATAGGGAACTTCAGAAGGCTACCCTTCTGCTCAGAAATATCTTTTCTATTAACAAACTACCCCTGGAATTTTTATAATGTTCCTACAGTGGTCCTCCTCCTTCCACTTGCAGCATTGTTCTCCATCATGAGCAGTAAGTTGGCTGTCTGGATCTCTTCATTCACTGTGACATTTAGGTACGTAAGCCTAAGGCTCCAATGTCTTTTGAAAGGTTGCACTGGGTGGCAGTGCTTTGGTTCAGAAGATGAAATGCATCCAGGCACTGAATTCTGAATTTCAATTACTTCTTGACCTATACTGACAATTTGCACTCTTTTTCCCCCCTCACTCCCTTCTAGGAGGGAGACATTCAGTTATCCAAATATTTCTTTTGGACACAATATAGCTTAGTTGCAAAAATAACTGAATGTATATGAACGGTAGATCTTACTTATGACTGCTCTGTTTCATATGTGATTGATTGCCTCCAGTAAGAATACTTAAATGGAGCTGAGCTATTTGTGTTGGAGGCAGTGGCTGCAGAGCAGTATCATTTGGCAGTCACCAGATGGCTGAGCTGTCTCAGTGCTCCTCTGTACATGCCCCAGCAGACATTATTATTTTAAAGTCAGTAATAATGCATATTAGAATCCTGAAGTGACACATTTTCTCTGCTTCTACAAACTTTTTGCTGTTCCTTCTACACTGAAGTCATGGTTTTCATTCTCCCCCTCAACCCCCTTTTGACAAGCTGTCTCTTTAATTTAGTCACCTGATAACATAGCATGTAAATATTCCTGTATTTATCTATAACACCTATGTATTTGCCAAGTAAAGAATAGAGGGAAAGGAAAAGTGGAAGGATAAAATATCTCCTCAAAAGTCCCATAAGATGGAGATTACGTTCTTTCTCCCCAGAGTGACAGCAAGGAGGTTCACTGACTTCAACGAACAGGTTGGAACAGGAGGATCCAGCCCAGTGCTAGCCTCAGCAGAACAGCACGGAAGGATTTTCACAGGAAGACATTCTAAAATGACACCTGAAACTTGATTGTACTGTATTTCAGTGTTAATTAGAATAATTAGTTGATACCTGTTTTGACACTATCTCAAGTAATTTAAATGTAATAAGCCCTGAGACTGTAAACAACAACAACAACAACAAAAAATGGTAACAATCTGGAGGAACACTTTATGTCCTCCATAAAATGAAGGAATGAAACTATCAGAGAGTCTCAGCAGCAGAAGACCCCTGCTTTAAGAGATGTACATGTGGTTGTCAGTTTTTAGATTTTCTTTCTAAACTATTCAAACATCCAACAAAATAACATTACACCAAAACACTGACTAGGTCAGAAGGGAATACTGGCAAGTACCGTTGCCATGTAGAGACCCTCCAAGATTTTACTCATGAGTAAATAGTTTCATGCAGATGCAAAGCAAGTACAGAATTAGAACTGCTGAAAGGATTACCTATGGTCTCCTCTCGTTTCATCTCGCCAGTAAAACATCCTCATGAGGATAATAAAATAATGGACAGTGGACGGTGACAGATTATAAGAGCAGAAGGTTTTGAAAGCATTCAAACAAGGATGTACCAGAAGAACCTTTCTTGATTTAGTATACACACTCCAGACAAGAATGGTACCGTGGTATTTTAGAAAAATGTTGGCATGTTATTTAGATATACTTTGATATTCTGTCAGTGTTCTGTTTCAGAACATGGAAGTGGCCATCACATTCTTAAAGAATGTGCATCAGAAGTTGCAGGTTTTTTCCTCATGCTTTGATGATCAACACCACCACAGAATGGTCTTTACACGCCTCATGTTTCTCACAGATCAATACAGTATAAAATTCCAACTGATAATCAGAATGAAACTTCACAGACAGAGGAAAGTGATTACACAACCACAAAAATGGCATGCACCAAATTCAGCTGATGTTTTTTGAATGCAAGAAATGTAACTCCACTATTAAAATCACGTAAACATACTTAAAAATAAAAATAGACACCAATTCAGGTCTTGAATATGATCCTGCAGCATATTTTGCAGGTCACCAGGCACAGACTGACTTAGAGCTGACAGAAATACTTCTAGAGAGGGAAAGTTGTCACAAATTATTGTCACCTCCACTTCTCTGAGAAAGGGTATGCAGCTCCCATGCTTTGCCTTAGTAAACACACCATCATGGGCTGGAGGAACGTGGTCTACGAACAGGAGGGCAAAACCTAAGGGTGAATTTTAGATATAGATGTTGACTGTGGAAATCACCTTACCTTGTACCTACACGTACCTCACCACCGGGAGTCTTCTGTAGATGCATGTTTCTACACTGACCTAAGCAACATGTCCTCAAGCAGAAACCCAGTCTCAGGGCAGGATGAGAGGTAGGACCTGGGCAACTGCAGGAAGACTTCTGCTCTATTACAGCTATAATTATCACTGTCTGCCTTCCATACCGAATACAAGCACTCATTTTAATTAGGGTTTCATCTCCTACCTTTCTGCACCTGACCACTCCAGGGTATTCTTTTGCACTGAAAAAGTCTTAGTATTGCTGGGTGTGGTCTGGTTTGACAGACTCCTGTGCATCTACCTTCATCTTTTGTTTCATGACGAAAATCTGCTAATTGCGTGAGGCAGAAAACAAATTGTGTTTGAGCATTACTTGGATGAAAAAGGCAATTTGTGGATTTGAGGAATAGCAAAGGTGCCACTAGAGTGTGTAAGTGGGCAGCTGGCACAGGAGCTTTTGCCAACATTTGTGTTGATGTGGGAGTAGAGCAATATGGTAGCTGTTAACATTGCACTCAATAAATCTCTCATCATATGTGAAGACATGACTAGCCTTTTGGAGGAAGAAGCTGCGTATTCTCTGCATTTGCAGCAGGAGTTTATGTGTAATCCCAGCAAGCATCAGCAGGCCTTCATGGGTGCTTAAATACTGTATAAATAAAATTGCTTTCCTGAAGTCTTGCATGTAGTGAAACATGAAATAACACTAAAATAATTCACACAATGAATTAGAGAAAAACAGTGTAATGCTCACCACTGCACCTTTTCCCAGCTGACTCAAGCCTTAAGGCAAAACACATGGGCCTGCTGCTATCAAGTGCACATGACAATTGTTGTTACTATGAGATTTGGTTTGTGTGTGCTATGTGTATGTACATCCATAAGGGGAGGCACTTAGGTTACTTCCAACATGGTTTTGTTGTTGTTCAAAATAGGGAGGACATTAAAATTACTGTTTTGGAGTACGGAAATTGTTTCTGTTTCACATGAATTTGACACATTTCATAACTATTTGTGTTAAGCAACAAATACAATATTGTAGGTAAAAATGGCACTGGAACTCAGTGGGGTATGTTTCTAAAATGATTTATTGCTACAAAGTTTGAAAATCTCATTTCTTACAACTGTGACACAACCATTTGATATGTTGTACTATTAGGAAAAAAACCTTCTGGTGTTACCTCCCAGAGCCCAATGCTCTGTATTTCTGCTGTACATGTTCCCTTAGAAGAAAGTAATCTATAATAAAAAATTATCATGACACCAACAACTGAATCTCCACCATTTTGAAGAGCCAAAACCACTGAGATTTTCAAGAAATGTTGTCTGTGATGCTTAAAAAGTTCAATTCACAGAAGCAAATAGCAATAAACACAGAACTTGAGCAAAGTCAAAATATATAATGTAACCCTTGCTTGATCTTTTAGTCCATTTCACTGAAAATGAACATACTAGATTTAATAAGAAGATAAAATCATTATTTGTTCTCAGGACCTATAAAAAGACCCTGAGTTAACCAATTCCGCATTTTTATTTCTTCATATATTGTCTGCAGATATCTGGCTGCTAACACGTACATTAACCACAGGGTAAACATACAGAAAAACATCAAGAAATTCTAAAAGAAATACAACAAAATGCCCTATTAAGCCCATTGTAAAACTCGCTGGCTAGTGAGGTGAGTTTTACAGACTTTAGTAGTGGTGATTACCCAGTCTCCCAAACAGCTTCCAAAATGAGCATACATAACACCACTCTAGTCACAGAACATCACTCATGGTTTTATTTTTACATGCAGAAAATTCTAATCGTCTTTTGTGAAAGAATTTGAGAATGGAAGCTGTTGGGGGAAAAAAGTCAGTACTAAATGACAGTACTATTTCAAACTAAAAAAGACTCATTATAGTGCTTATGTTATTACGTAAAAAAAAAAAAATGAACTTACATGTGTAGGAAATTAAGTCTTATAGTTTTACATACTAATATCAACAAGGGCCATTTACATTGTCTTACTGAAAAGTTAATGGCTTGCATTCTCTAATAAGATACTTTCAGTAAGCTTCATTAATGTTAGCTATTTACATCCACAGTTAATTGCCATAAGCATAAAGAAGGAAGATACTTTCTCCACCCTACCCTTTTAGCCTAAAAGTCTGAATTCATATCTGTACAGAAATGCCAAACTGCAATATTCCCTGACACCAAAAACCAAAGCACAAAGTTGCACCTTCTGAATGAAAGTGAAGATTGTGCAATACTGCTCTGGAAAGTGAGGTTATCAGCATCACCCGTCTGGCTGGACAGAGATGTGGAGGGATGAGACTGCTAACCATCCTCTCCCTGGGTGCATCCAGTGCCCCCAGGACACAGGAGAGCCCCATCAGCCGGCCCGCACACCCTCACATATGCTGCAGAGGTGGCCAGGTTGCAGCAGCACCACCATGTTGGCTGTTCCCAGTTCTGATTTCTCCTTTCAAGCAGATACTGCCTAGTGAGTTAAGCCTGACTTGTAGCACCCCAGGGACAGCAATCCTATCCTGTATTTAGTTTCATATGTTTTGTGCATTTGCTAATGATAGGCTAAGGCTTAAGCCATGGCTGTATTGGCCAGCTGTCTCCAGCACGCATTCTAAGTACCAAACAAATTGTAGGAGAAATGTCAATAGGGAAATACTGTAAAATAGCATTTCATATAGAAAGTACGCTGCCATGACAGTCACAATGAGTTTCTTAATCAAGCAGTACACACTTTAATACCAAAGTTATGACAGCCAGAATTCAATACCCCACATAACTAGCTTTCCAATAAGAATTTAAATTAAAAAAATAAATAAAATCAAGGATGTTGACACATGTGAGATTCATGCAAATAGAAGGTGATATGCAGGAATTTGACACTGTGGAAAGTGTTGAGAAATGTATAAAGCCAAGTGCTAGTCACTCTTCATTTTCCAGTCTACCACCACACCAATGGGTTTTACAGTCCTAACTGTTAACGAAACATTTATCTGTACGGTAAAAGCATCTATTCCCCAAACTAGGTGCCAAAATAAATAGTCTGACATCCCACCCCATAGAACAGATCATTCTACACATATATAAATAAAACCCCACTCAGAAAACAAGCAAACAAGAAAACCTTTATCCTAGAGCATCAGGGATCCAAAAGCATTCAAGTCCAAGAGAAGAAATCATGTTTGAGATTTATCACATATTAAAGAGCGGGTCTAACCATTCTTCTAGGAGAGGACACCACCTGTTTATTTTCTTCCCAAATCACATACATGTACTCTCTCTCTCCACCCCCAAATAACTTTTTAAAAAAGTATTCTTTTCATGGAAGTAGACATAACTTTTTGAACAGATGGGAAACCTGATGGACTGAGATGCAACGAATCCCTTACTTACTGATTCCAAAAAGGGAAAGTTTGGGTTTTGAAAGTTGTTTTCAAGACAGTTTCCCAGCTCCACAGCTTAGAAGAAGGTCATCAGCATGGAAGACTGCAATTTTATGTTGTTAAACTCTAGAGACATAGGATCCAGACAAATCTACTTAATGCCAGCAGAGTAAAAAATTAAAGAAAAAATGCACATCAGATTTGTCTGTACAACATGGGCATTCCCACTCAAATCCCTCTGGCATTGCATACTCAGGATTGCATCAAGGCCTTAATTCCACAATAAATCCTCCTCCTGCTCCCCAGTGCATCTCTCTCATCCCTGCTTTCTGTGCATTTATGCTTCTCATTCAATCTCACTGTCCCTGCAGGCAGTGAGTCATATTCTTCCAACTCCCTCAGACCTGGCTTCTCGTCATCCCTTCCCCTCCTAGTTGCTCAGAGCTCTTTTATAGTTCCCTTTCTTCCCTTCTTTCTCCCTCTGCCCCAGGACTGCCATACCTCATGCACAGCGTGACTGGCTGGGGTCCTTGCTCGAGGAGCCACCCTTGCTCGCGCTGGCAGCTTCTCTAAGGGCCCTTCCCCTTGCAGAGGCTCTGCACTGCTTGCCCGGTGCTCCTCCCCCACCTCCCACAGTCCCCTCATTCGGGAGCAGAGAAGAGAGGTTTTGTTCAAAGTGGTGCTGGGGCCTCATGCAAGGAATGGTCCTGCCCACTGTGGCCAACAGCCAAACACCAAAGACACTGCAAGTGAAGGGGCATTAAGGACCTGGGATGGTACTGGTCCCACCCCAGAGTCGGGCAGGTGCAAGCTTTGGGCTCTGAAGGCAGCCTGCCTCCGCCAACCCCCTTCACCATCAGTGTGTTCCTGATGACCTCCCTCTGAGCATATACGCTTGCCCTGCTCTAGCACGGGGCAACAGAGGAGGAGGAGGTGGCTGTGCAGCCAGGCTTCCCCTGCCACACTGCTCCCATCATACTCACGTTGCACAGAGATGATCTGGCTGCCTCTGTGGGGCCCTTTGGCAGGAGCCCAGCAGCAGCCTTTCTGTGCCACTGCTCACATTGTACTGCACGAGTATAAACATGGGCTTGCCCACAGAGCAATCAACAGCTCTGAAGGAAATCCATGATCATCCGGTGTCAAATAGGCTAGAGAAGCTAGGCAACTTTCTGTACACCATCTCTTGCCCATAGCCTAATTTCGTACCTCTTGTAACAACATGGATGCTCACTGGCATCAGAGAAATGACAAGAGATTGTGATGGGACTACAATAAATATTCTCATAGTTTGATGCTATGGAATTGTCTTTGATGTTCCCCTGCTTTTAAAGACACTGGATAATGCTTAGCATTTCTCGGGACCATGCCACTATGCCACAGAGATAAATAAATGAGGCAGAAAATACACAGCACTTAAGAAGAAAAAAAGAGTCACCAGTGTGAGGAGAAAAACGATCTTGGAACCAAAAAAGACCATCTCAACCAGTCCTCTCTCTACCCTACAAATATTCAAAAGCAGTAAAAATGTTATCACCACTCTACTCCCTCCCATCTGAGCTCTTTGGCAGGCAGGATAAGCCTGGAAAGCACAGAGACAGGATCCTTCATCTGCCTAGGAGTTTTAATACCCTACTTCTTAACAGTGCATACACCATATGCACCACCAGTGGATTACACTGACTTTGCACAAACTTCAAAGCCCAAGAACATGAGAGCAAGACCAGAAAGAAGTCAGCACAGTCGGTCTTTTCCAACCTTTGAGATCTCTAGCCCAGCAGAAATTCCCCATGGCTACCTGAACTTCAATCTTGGACTTACACCCCCTGGGTTCTCCCTCCTGCACAGGCACTGGCCTTGTCTTCCGCAAATACCGGATGGCAAACTGCCCTAGAGCCTCACCGCACACGGACCAAGACTTAATGTTGCTCCTGCAGTATGCCATGGGGAAATTCCAGTAATTTTAGGAGCTGGTGTATATGCTATAAACCAAAACCGCGTTATTTCATTTAATCCTGTTATCACTCAGGCTCAGTTGCTTTGCCTGTAAGGAGAGACTGCCCTGAACGTAGAGCCTGAAATCTAGGGCAGCATAGGGGTGCAAGCAGGACCTCCAGCTACTCCCCTTTGCCCACCCCACCACGGACCAGACAGCAGGGAGAAGCACACATGCTGCATATATACTGTAAGATACTGCTTTAGTTGCCTTTACAACAGAATGTGGCATTTCATGAATAGCCCATTTTCCACACAGACAAAAGACAGGATTCTCCTGTCTGCCTTCCCAGTTGTCACAGTAGTCAGCTGATCAAGTGCTTGAAGACCCCATTTGGAAACTGATGTAAATTATCTTTATTCCACTGTCTTCAATGAAGCTAGACAAATTCACACCCACTGAGGAACTACTCCTTACATATTCCTGCGATCTTGTACTAAGGAATACAGTTACAAAATTGAAATGCAAATATGGCTATGAAAAGAAGAATCTTTCTCTTCCCCAAAAGCTGTTACCTGATTAGTTTTCTAAAGGATCACAAAAGTGTAGGCTACAGACTTTATTCTGTATGTGTTCCTTCTTGAAATTAAGATTGCTTTACACAAGCTCAACCTCTGTAACTTTTCTTCTTTCCCAAATCAGCTACTATTTCCTGTTCTGCATTTAGTTTTTAACGAGGAATTAAATATGTAGTCTGATCAAAAAATCAATTTACTTTTGAATTACCCAAGTGTTAAAACCGCATTTCTGTGGTAAAATGATGATGCTCTGAAGAACAGAGCCATCTACAGAAATCTTTTTGATAATGGCGTCCTTCTTTCAAATCCAAACATTTCTTGATGTAGAATACAAATTGAGCTCTAGTGCACAAGTCAGCTAGGATTTCAAAGTTGGCCTTTATACTTTGCCATTAATTAATTCCGTCCAAGAAATTCAAACAAAGATACAAACAAAAAAGTTCTCTAAATACGTTACATAAGGCATTCAGAATATTCCGATTCATTCCCCTCCAGGAACACAGCAGAGTCAAAGAATAGTGTACACAGCATGTTTAGACTGTATAAAAAGCACTAGAAACTGTAAGAATAGTTTTAAACCCATTTATTTAAAGCTCTCCATTATAAGAGCTATTGTAGAGTATTTGCTAATCAATCTACACTTCTGAGTTCTGAACAATTACAGGCTTAATGAAGTGTACTTTTCTTCACTTTCAGAAGCAGGAACAAAGAGTTTCCTATTAAAAGGGAGGAAATGAAAGCAGAAGGGAGAAGACCTCTTCCAGAACTTACTGAGGCTACACAGCAATTTAAATATTAAATAGAAAGTCAGCAACTCTTACTTGACATCTCTTCTTTTAGGGGAAAAAAAAAGAGATCTGGAAAAGATACTTTCATCCCTGATGCAGCTCTGCAGCCTGAAGCCAGGTAGGATGAATATTCTCTCCATCACAGTAAGGAAAGCCTCCCAGAATCTGGCAGGGAAAACTCATACAACTTAGTCATTTTTTTATATCTCATTTTGTTGCCACTATCATAATATAACCAAAACAGAAGCTGAGAACTGGAGTCAGTAGTCAGCCAGTATAGAGGGATCTTCCAAACTGGGCGACTGACAATACTTTTTGCTGGGGAGTAGGAAACACAGCATGGAATAACAACAGCAGATGTCTATTCAGTCTGAAAGCAAAGCAAGTTTGCTAAACTAATTTGTAGATAAACACAAGGGAAATGCGTCCCCTAACCTCTTTGCTGTAAAATTTTCTAGTAGTCACCCACCTGAAAACAGATGTAGTAGACAGAGGAGAAGACAGAGCCACAAATGCTATGTCAGGCCAAAACCAACATGAAAAGCAGATTTTGATGTGCTCCTCAGTACTCTGCAATGCACAGATGCCATTTCCCTCCCTGTCCCTCCAGTGCTATTGTGACAATCTTTTATAAGAGACCACAGAGCAAAGCTGACACCACACAGCGCTACAAGCACCATTAACCTCAGTGAGACTACCCATGCTCATTTTATTTTTTAACTCCTACTCTTGTCTCTTTATTCTTTGGAGCCCACCTCACAGAGAAACAATTACTGTAAGCTTCCTATTTGGGCTAGGATCTTATCTGTGTTTTTTTGTTGCTGTTGTTTGTTTGCTTGTTTGGTAGCCCATCTGGTTATTTTCTTGTAATTGCGAACATGCAGCATGTGAAAGGAAGTATTTCACATTCTTCCAGCATTTTAGTTAAAGGTAGACCTACAATAATGGACTATCTTAATAAGGTTTTAGGTTAGCATCACTTGTAGCAATTCCTAGGACAGTTTCAGAAAATACAATTCTTGTAAGGAGCATGGAAGTTAACTCTGGTGCCTATATGGGCACAGAGAAGCACTTATCTTTCCAATTTGCATTTATAATTGTTATGACAACCAGGGCTTAGGATTCACTGTATTTCCATCATGCAAATTTAGATATATTTTTAATATACATTCTAGTTAGGGGAATGGTTGGAAACCTGCCAGGCAGAGAAGGACCTGGGAGTATTGGTTGATAGTTGGCTGAATATGAGCCAGCAGTGTGCTCAGGTGGCCAAGAAGGCCAACAGCATCCTGGCTTGTATAAGAAGCAGTGTGGCCAGCAGGGCTAGGGAGGTGATCGTCCCCCTGTACTTGGCTCTGGTGAGGCCGCACCTCGAGTACTGTGTTCAGTTTTGGGCCCACACTACAAGAAGGACATGGAGGTGCTTGAGCGAGTCCAGAGAAGGGCGACGAAGCTGGTGAGGGGCCTGGAGAACAAGTCCCACAAGGAGCGGCTGAGGGAGCTGGGCTTGTTCAGCCTGGAGAAGAGGAGGCTCAGGGGTGACCTTATCGCTCTCTACAGGTACCTTAAAGGAGGCTGTAGCAAGGTGGGGGTTGGTCTGTTCTCCCACGTGCCTGGTGACAGGACGAGGGGGAATGGGCTAAAGTTACGCCAGGGGAGTTTTAGGTTGGATGTTAAGAAGAACTTCTTTACTGAAAGGGTTGTTAGACATTGGAACGGGCTGCCCAGGGAAGTGGTGGAGTCACCATCCCTGGAGGTCTTTAAAAGGTGTTTAGATGTAGAGCTTAGCGACATGGTTTAGTGGGGACTGTTAGTGTTAGGTCAGAGGTTGGACTCGATGATCTTGAGGTCTCTTCCAACCTAGAAATTCTGTGAATCTGTGAATCTGTTTAAATATTCAGATTGCCTTTAGGCACTGTACCACCTGCACTGAAAGGCATAGGAAAAAATGTTCCTTGACATGTCTGGAAATTTGGTACCTTGTATCTTTGCATTTATGTTCAAAAAAAGGATACATCGCTTCAGGAAATATAACTAATAACCACAAGGAATTTGGTGAAGGATAAACCAAGACATCTGTGAGAAGCAATGAAATGTTGTACTGGGTCTAGCTGGGATGGTAACTTTCCCTGCAGCAGCCCATACAGTGCTATGCTCTGCACTTGTAGCTAAAACAGCAGTGGTATCACACTGGTGTTGTGTCTGCTGCTGAGCAGTGCTGGCACAGCATCAGGACTTTCTCTAGCCCTCCTAGGCGGTGGGCAAGAAAGTGAGAAACATCACCAGGGCAGCTGACCCAAACCAACCAAAGGGATATTCCATACCATATGATGTCACACTCAGCAATAAAAGGTGGGAAAAGGAGGAAGAGGGGAGGGGTGGGCTCTCGTTGCGAAAACGTCTGTCCTCCTCTCTGAACACCGGCTACGTGCGTTGAGGCCCTGCTTCAAGGACGTGGTCAAGCATCGCTCATTTGTGGGAAGTAGAGAGTAATTTTTTCCCCTCTGCATTTCCACATAGCCTTTACTTGTTCTGTTATTCCCTTCCCCCCTTCCTCTTCCCCGTTTCCCTTTTCTCCCTTTAGTTGAATTGTTTAATTAATAAAAATATTGTTAATAATAATAATATTGTTAATAATTGTTTAATTAATATAATATTTCCTTGATAATATATTTCTCTCTTTATTAAAATTATCCTTATCTCAACCCGTGAGTTGTTTTTTTCCCTTTACTTCTTCCCCTCCTCATCTGAGGAGGGGGAGTGAGAGAGCGGTTGTGGTGTTCAGTTGCCTAATACGGTCAAACCACCACATGATCTCCATGAGACACAATCAAGTAGGAGTTGCACCCTAAACCAGAAACAAGCTAAGAAGTGTTCATGAAACCATAGTAGCCTTTGATATTAATATGGGTTTCAGAGGAAAGGTGAAATTTCAGTTTTCTTAAGGAAACAAAGTCCATCTGATACCGCATAGTTACGTGATGCATAGCCAGGTATTCAGACATGAAAAGAAGACTGCAGCATTTGTCCCAGAAAAGCAGCATCACGTGAGTAAAATGTTTTCTTGTGACTACGATTTATAGACTACATAGTCTGGGGTGGTGACAGATGAACACTTCTGCCTCATAGTATGGGATGATTGCCTATTATGCTAAGGGCTCTCTGTAAGGAAGGTTTCCATGACAGCATTCTGTGTATCATTGTTATTTGGGAAATAGCATTGAGTTTTGATCTTTGACTTCTACAGATTTTGTTGTTCCCATGAAACATTATAGCCAAGCGGAAAAAAGCCAGGGCTAACATGCATATTTTACATACAGCCAGAAATGCATATCCCCATGATAAACTGTACAACTATGTGATAAACCACAGAGCTATTTGACAAATGCATCCATTAAACACCTTTAATTACTTTTTCTACTCTCTGTCCAGTAACTGTTCTGTCTTGGGGCTTATTCTGTTGTTTTATTTTTGAACAGGTTCAGACAGCTGGCATTTCCAGCCTGCTTACTACATTAAAATACAGACATTTTCTTGAAAACTACCTCTGCCTCAAAACCCAAGAGAGGAGGTTCGGTTCAATCCTGGGCCAAAAAAAAAAAAAAAAAAAAAAAAAAGGCTTTTCTATACATTAAAATGTGATAGCTTTGAAAGCACAGCAGCTCGTTCCACAGATCTGAGGATGCATTTAGCACTGAACGAGAGGGGAGCACTGGGAGTTCAATGGCCTTAAAACTGCTTCACAATCAAATGTGTCCAAAAAAGAGTTGTCCCAAGTAAGTTTTTCATCTGTTTTTCAGCTCTTATTTCTCTGTGTTTGGATGTGGATTTTCCAAGGTGTCTGAAGGAGCTAGCCTCGCAATTCCTATTGAATTTCAGTAGCATTCTGCCTCTTAACTCTAATGTGCTGCTCTGAAGGCTATTAGACATGAAACATAGCCTCCCTACATGAGTTTAAACTAACAGCAACAATCTGCAGTTTTTCAAGAGCAAGGCCAAAATACAGATCTTATCTGCAGCAGAGAGCTCCTGTGGAACTTCCTGTGGACTGAGGACTTTCCTAAATACACTTATTAATCTGATAAAGCAAACTATAGAATCACATTATGCGTATCTGTCTGTAAGCATGTATGTACAATTTACATACAATAAAATACCTAACTAGTTGCAATCTCCTTAAGGAGCTTTTCTCTTAATCCATTTGATTTCAAAGCCTAGCTAAAATTGCAGGGGGATTTTAATTGTATACTAGATTTGAGCTTGGATAAGAGATGCGTATGGGTTCTTAATCTTTTGTGGGCAGCCAGTACTTGTTAATCAGTGTAAAAAAGAATTCAATAATAAAGACAAAGAACGGTCTACATTAAAAAGTCTGGATTTTCTAGTACCTTTGAAGGCACAGCACACATACCTCTGACAAAGGAAAGCAGATGCACTGTCTTTGAAATGCAACTTCAATTACTTGATTTACCCACATTTCTTAGAGGATTATGAGAAAGATCTGAAGACATGGCAAACAGAAAACATGATCAGTACAGCATTCTCCTCACACTTCCTTCCTAGAGTAAATCCAGAAGTGTTCTTCTGTACAAGTGTCAGCCAGGAACATTAACCAGTGGTGTCCCACTTTCACACACGCTCCTCCCTTTCAAGCTCCAAATAACCCAACAGAATATCGCAATACATATTTCCATCCTTACAAATGCCTGTCAATAATCCTGCACTGTGTCAGGAAAGCTGTTTTTCTGGGATATGGCATGGAAACAAGCCACTCGCTCCCTTTCTGAAGAATGTACACATTTAACTTGTGAAAAGCTTTTTTGTGTAAAGGATGACCTGATATCCTTTGCTAACATATAACATGAAATTAGAGCTTCCACCATGATCAACATGAACAAGATGCACTGATGGAACCACAAATAACCCAAAACTTACTTTACACAGAGCTATGGCATTGCCTGTAAGAATTTAGCTGACAGACCAGGGCTAAGAGGGAGACTAAGGCCCTTGGCACAAGTGGTGGCAATCATGCTACTTATGATAATAATTTCTCTCTCTCTAAATTTACCGTAAGAGAAGGATGAGGAAAAGTCCTGCAGGAAAACACACAGGTGAAGTAGGGAGAGGCTACATTTATTGTAGTCCTTTCTATTATCCAATACTAAAGGAAAGCAATGCTTTTAATCTTCAGAGTCAGGTGATATGCTCAAGGGAGTCCTCTTTTTAACATCACTCTAGAAAACTCCACCTTGCACAAGTCCTGGGAAGATAATCACATGCAAACCTACAATCAAGGGCAAAATAAAACCAACCCAAGAACAAGTTTTGGCGATAAAGTGTTCCCAATCCAGACAAATTGGACATATGCCACATTCAAGCCAAAGTGACAAGGAAAAACAAAGTGTGAATTTACAGGCTGCAGAGGAAGCCAGAGAGGATTTTGGACTCTATGAAATGCTGGCACTAGACAGCATCTGAGCTGCAGCAGGCTGTTTTCCCTGGGCAAGCTCTCCTGCATGGGGAAGGCTGAAGGAAGGCAGCAGAGAACAGGTAGAACTAACACCCACATGCAAGCAGAGCAGCACATTTCAGCAAGCTGGAGCATTTAAGTGTGCAAAGCATGTATCATAGAATCATAGAATATCCCGAGTTGGAAGGGACCCAGAAGGATCATCAAGTCCAACTCCTGGCACCGCACAGGTCTACCCAAAAGTTTAGACCATGTGACTAAGTGCACAGTCCAATTGCTTCTTAAACTCTGACAGGCTGGGTGCAGTGACTGCTACGCGGTGGAGCCTGTTTCAGAGCGCAACCACCCTCTCGGTGAAGAACCTCTTCCTGATGTCCAGCCTAAACTTCCCCTGCCTCAGCTTAGCCCCATTCCCGCAATGTAGATAGCTTATTTTAAGGTCTGAGCGGCACAGGAAAGTGAAGATAAATATTATCTTGGGAAGACTTTTACTTCTGAGAATACAATGGCAGCATAGGTCCAGTTCCTGTGTATTTAGCATGTTTCTCTTAAAATCAAAACCTTGCACTGCAAAGTATAACAATATTTCTTCAGCTCAGAGAGGTCAGGTTCCCTTCTACTTTTGTATTTTATTACCAGTGAAAATTGCAATGAACACCTGAGCTGTAGAAAATACACTTTAAAAATACACTTCAAAAATACACTTTAGAAAATGCACTTTAAAATCCCAGCTTTCAAACATACACCATTTTACAGAAGCTGGCAACAACGTATGGCTCCCTACTTGTTTTGCTCCTGTCTGACTGCCATGGGAGTTAGCTATGTAACATCTGATGCTTACAATTCACTCATCAGCAGCTATTCTGTTTTTTTTTTTTTTTCAAAAGAGAATGCTATGCAACTCTAATCAGAGGTGAAGTGAATCAATACAAGCCCTTACTTTCATTATATTTAAATGGACAAATGATTTATTGATTTGTATATCAAACTTAGCACACATATTTTCTGTTTTGTCCGTTGTCTGTCTGCTATAACAGTGTATCTATAGGTCCAAACATTATTCAACACAAAACAGAGTAATTCCAGGAAGATAATCAAGCAATGGTATTAGTATAGGACACATTTATTTTATGTTGTCTTGAAGTTTTACTATGTAGACATCTCCACTTGAAAATACTGAAGTAAGGTAGTGCCCTGAAAAAGCCATAAAGCCATTAAATTGGAATATTATTATTTTCAAGTTTGTTTGTTTTTTTTTTTTTTGTTTTTTTTTTTTTTTTTTTTTTAACAAGGTTACTTAGTGGACCTAAACATGGTATCGTATTTCTAGGTATTGAAAACTAATTTACAAGTAAAAGCTGATTTATCCTGTGGCATTCATAATCAGTTGAAACCAACAAAGAGCTGATTAAAGAACAAAGGCCATGTCATCTACTGCCATGTATCCTCTGCTTAATATGCCTTTGTCTTGATTTTTTTTTTTAAACAGTGTGGTCTGATTATACATCTGACATGAACTGATCACTAGAGTGAGACATTATGTAGGATTCATCTCACTAGCCACGTATACATTAGAGAAGATTTAATTTAACAGCCATCTAGGCTCCCTCTACAACCAATGCAGTAGGATAGGGACCTCACCCACTCATCCTCATATAAGGATCCTTTCCACTGATCAACTGCCACCCAGTTGGTGGACCTTGGATAAGAACCTGTGGTTTAGACAGCCAAATACAGAAGATATGAATCACAGCTTGGGGGAAAGCTGCTGTTCTTTCCTTATTTTTGCAGATTTGACCCAGCCCTGAGGCCTTGCTTCAGCCGTGCATTACAACTAGGAGCACTGCAGCTCATTTCTGTGAGATTAGTGTGCTCTTACAGCCAGGCAGAAGCAAAAGGGACTTGCTGAATCATGCCCTCAGCCACAGACAGGCTTGTTCGCTTGCTGAAGGTTGCGTAAATCATATGGGAGGCTTAGAGGGGGACCTACAGGAAAGCTGGGGAGGGACTCTTTGTCAGGGAGTGCAGCAATAGGACAAGGTGCCATGGTTTTAAACTAAAAGAGGATAGATTTAGATTAGATAATAAGGAAGAAATTCTTTACTCTCAGGGTGGTGAGGCACTGGCACAAGCTGCCCAGAGAAGCTGTGGATGTCCCCATCCCTGGAGGTGTTGAAGGCCAGGCTGGATGGGGCTTTGGGTAGCCTGGGCTGGTGGGAGGTGTCCCTGCCCGTGGCAGGGGGCCGGAACTGGATGGGCTTTAAGTTCTCTTTTGACCCAAACCATTCTATTATTCTATGATATCCCATCCTTAACAGGCTTAATTAACAGAGTTTTAAGGACAAAGGGCAACCCTACAACAGTAGTACCTCTAATATATTTGAGAGGGGCTTTTAGCACCTTTGACCTTTCCTTTCACAGCTGAAGTGCAGAAATGTCCATCAGATTTATTTCCACTTGGACGGAAGGAAAAGGAACATGAAAACTAAGTTAATATCAATCAACCATAGAATGATAGTCCAGTATGGAGGTGTCATCACCTACTGATATTTATTTTTTCCAGGAACAATAGCCCATCTGTTATACATGTCCTGTACGTTAGAAACACTGGATTTGGGGTCAGAGGAGTTTTACGTTTGCTAGATGAATAAGAGCATGATCCTATGTGAGTGACTCAGTGCTGTTGTGTAAGCTCATAAGCATTTTTGCATGAAAGATGAAGGCGTTTTAGATGAGCCTACTTGAATCACTGCTGTCCTCTCAAGCTTGAGGACATTGTTCTGAAGAAAACAGACTTGAAATGCAACAGGATTTGAGCTAATGTGTTATTGGAAAATAAATCCACCAAAGCTCAGTTAATAAGGTTTCTTTACTCTAGTACACAACTCAGCGTGGCTGTGGAAAGGCCTCTGGTTAAGATTTGTTCTTGAACTCTGACTCCAGTGACACAGTCTTCCTGAGGGCCAGTACAGTCTTTCTAAACTCGTCTTGGTGAAGTGGTAGGTCTGAGATGTACAGCAAAATGCAGGTAATTTCACACTGATATTTTTAAGTTATTGCAACAATAACAGGTCCATCCGTTTCTTCAATCATTACTGCAGGCTTAAAGAGAGACCTATATTTTTTTCTTGCCTCCATCAGGCTGCTGGGGCAGGAGAGGAGCTCCCCTGGGAGCCCAAGGATGCCCTGTCTGCCAGGCTCTTTGCTTGGAGAAGCCCCTGCTCTTTGTGGCTACCAACTGTGCCCCCCATGCGGCCTGATGCAGTGTGAGGAGCTACCTGGCTAGCAGGGCAGCCTATTGCATGGCTTTGCCTCGGGGGGCGGGGGCTTACATAGGGAGCCTTGGGAGGTGGAGAGGTGTAGGGGAGTCCCATTTTGTAAGAAATGGCATATCCCCTTGTCACAAGACTGGAACTATGTATGGTCTTTACAAACTTTGGACTAGTATTTCAGATGATGCTTCCCACTCTCTCACCAACACAGAAAACGGTATTAGCAGATACTGCACAAATTTTAGCAATCACAGTCAAAGAGAAAAATCCCGCAAAAGTTTATCATCTTACACATGCAGTCATGCCTACAGGACAACCCAAGTAAGACACTAGAAGCTTGAGAGAAAAGATGCATTTAACAGGCCCCTATTCTCTCGCCATTCCCAATAATGTGTTTCTCTGTTGGCTTTGCTTCCCCGGGCAACTGTGCTGAGGCTGCAACACTTCCTTCACACAGCCCAAATGCCGCTTTCTGTTTTGCGGAGCTACATGATTAGATTTGCTTCAGTGGTTCAAAAGTTCAACAGGGAAGAGCTCCTGTGGAGAGGAGAGGGCAAGCAGCTCATGCTAACAAATGGGTGCTTGCCTTGGAAAACAGCACGTGTCTGTTCGCATGCATCCAAACTGCAGGCTGCAAAAGCATCCCACCGAGAGCGAAAGCAGCTTCACAGACCTTGGAGTCATCAAGAGAAATGCAAACAGGAGCCAGAAAAAATGTTTTGCTACTTAAAGGGGAATTGTTATACAGTCCTTAATAAAGTTTATTGTACTGATTCATGGAATCAGGAGCAAAAATAGTACCCGGGTTCTATGAGGAGAGCATTCAGATGGTAAATGTGACCTCAGCTCTGTGTTGTTGTTGTGACAGGATAGAGACAAAGGCCACACAAAACTCCCAGCTAAGAAAGGGAAAAGAAAGGCTAGTAGCTGAAAGAATCCCAGCTGCTGCCTAAGGACAGTCACAGTACTAGTCCAAAGGGAATCTCCCATGTCCGAGTCCACATGCAGGGCAAAAATTAGGACAAAGGTGGAAGTACTGAGGAGGTTTCAATTATTGTGCCACACTAAGGCCGAGCAAAAGTATTTTCAGAGCAATGAATAAAGGTGTGTTATTCTTCACCAGAAAAAGAGAAGGTCAAAGCAGCGTTATTCTACAAGCACCACAAATTACAAAGAAATACCATCCTCAAAAGTAACACTCACTGTCCTGCTCTACTGGAGTCAAAGAGACTTCACTGGCACTGCAGGAGAAGAATGAGACCTCTACATACAGTATGCACAGATACAAAGTTTTCCACACCACTCTACTACATTTATATAGCACCTCTGATCCTGAAGAGTATAAAAACTGTTTAATATGCCCTCCAATGTTAACAGGACTGTTCAGTTGCCAGCACGCCTGAGCTTCTCTACAACAGCACGCCAGCTGCCAGCCTCACTGCAAGGACAGGTGAGCTGGCAGTACGCAGGCACATGACCCCGGTGGGTGCACAGCCCCTGAGCCCCCCCAGTGCACTGGGCTGCTCCCAGCCCTCATGCTGCCTTCTCGTGGAGCACCCTAGCAAGCTCCCCATCTTAGCTTTACTTGCTGCAATAGAAACCTGCAACACTTCCCCTGCAGTGGGGCAGATGCCAGACAAACTGTTCTCCAACTCCTAGAGGCACTCAGGAACGGGGGACAGGGAGGGCGGTAGGCAAGCCTGCACTGCCTGGCATGCAGAGTTGTCCCTGGTGCCATATGACCCATTGCCCATTAAAGGGCACAACGAAACCCAGCTAACTGTTAGGCTTTTCTGAAGCGCTGTTCCTTGCCCATGGCTTACAGAGGAACAGGGTGGAGCAGGCACATCCTGGGCCACCACCTTGTGGGTAAGCTATGCAATCTGCTGAGCTTGAGCAGACCCAAATAAATGATTTAGAGCTGAAGTTAATCTGTAGAGTACTCCCAACCTTTTGAGCCCAGTGTTTATGACTTTTTTTCCCCCACATAATATAGCTTGAATGATGAAGTCAGATGCTGGTAGAGAATATTGTGAGGTCAAAACATTTTATACATTGTGGTTACCAAAAAAAAAAAAAAAAAAAAAAAAGAAGAAAAAAAAAGCAAGCAGTTACTTAATTCTGTGGTTTACAGAAAGTGCTCTTAAAGTTATTTTTTAAAGGCACACTAGACCTAGAAATATTCAAGTTGGGTGGTCAGTATTTTTCTTTCAATCTCATGCAACTGGTGGAAAATAGGATCAGACAAACCATGAAAGCTTAAGCCTACCTCTGGCTGCATTTCTGGCAAGAAATCATTGCTCAGCCTGAAAATGCTGCCATAGTCTATAGGAAGACAACTGAGGATGAAAAGTTATCTCAGAGATGTGTCACTTTTAACATATGAGGCCATTAGCATGAGGCAGAAGTAAGAAAAAAGTCCAAAACCACTGAAGGCATTTTGGCATGTGTTTTAGACTAAAAAAACTCCTTAATGTTTCTAGTTGTGGTTTATTATGTGTCTGCACATCAGGAGCACGTGCATTTTTATTTGTACTGGTTCAGAAACAGGACAGGAAACCTGAGCCAAGGATAGGATTTATTTCTGCTTTTAAACTGTTTTAAACTGCTCCTTTTTTTTTTTTTTTTCCTAGGCTTGAGATCAGGGAATGACCCTGAAATCCTGGAATGATACTTCTGTGCCCTCTTATCAGTCAAATGTATGAAGAAGAAAATGATGCCAGAAGCCACCTTTAGCCATTTTACTCACTTTTGTTGTGTTGTGTCTCCCCCCACTTTCCCATCCCCTCACCCCCCCATTTTACAAAACAAAATGTTTCTAATAGTAACAGTGAAGTCCTTGAGAAATTACCCAGGAAAGAAGTCCTGCAATGTTTAAAGAAAAGCTTAAACAAACACATATCAAAAATGTGTTTGAAGTTGAGAGCTCAGCTGGAGCTGCTACTTTGGTGAGGAGACATGGGACAGCTGTATGGGCTGTCAGGGCAGCACTTGAAGCTGATGGAGCCCAGCATCTCTCTTGTGCCTTTGCCAAGGTGGAAGCTTTGGCTCATGTCCCATGGAGATGTTCCTGAGCTGAGAGTCCCTTCCCCACCACCACTGGAAAGCTTGGAGCACACCACTCTGGGTCCCTGAGCAAAGGACAGCTGGAGGTCCCTTGGAGCCTTTATGATTTATAAAGCGGAATTACAGTTTAAAACCATCAGAACTGCAGACAAAATTAAAATAACTACTTTTAACTTGCATTTTGGATACAGCTACCTAAATTCTGTGTCCAGGCTGGGAGCACATTTCAGAGCACATGGATTGTGTAATGACCTATATGGACACTGTGTTTCTGCTGTTCTTTTGAGTGGGTGAATGACTTCTACATCTTTCCCTGTTTTCATGCCTGCTCTTTAGTGCTATACTACCAACACATTTTGGATAAGTTCCTTTAGACTCACCGTTGTCTGCTCTGCAGGTTTGTTTTCAACTTTTTCTCTTAGCATTTTTATTGTAAAGATATCAAAATTTCTCCTCTTATAAATGTGTCAGTTATTTTATAATTAAAAGCATGTAGTTCTTGAGTAGACTCTTCCAATGATTTTTGATTGTTCTCATCAAGAAGTGCAGCCGAGAAGCAGCTCACTTCTAGGTAAATGAGCTCTACACTGCACTGTAAGGAAACTAGCACTGCAGCAACCCACTTAAATAACAGCAATAAAGTCTGGCTCCCGGACTTTCAGTGTTGGCTAAGCAAAGTACGAGTGTTAAGAGCATTTCTACTGTGCAGTGGTTGGTTCTCTTCTGCATAAATTTGGGGCTTTTTTATTTGTTTTCCAGGTTTGTCTTCCAGAACTGCCCAGAGAAGCTGGGGATGTCCCATCCCTGAAAGTGTTCAAGGCCAGGTTGGACAGGGCTTTGAGTAGCCTGGTCTGGTGGGAGATGCCCGTGGCAGTAGGGTTGGAACTGGATGAGCTTTATGGTCCCTTCCAACTCAAACCATTCAGTGCTTCTGTGAACTTGGAAGCCTAGTTTGCAAAGATGTCAAAAGCACAACTGCTGAGATTTAGCCAGTCACATTAGGATTATGAGTAAAGTTGCCTTAGCAAGCATTTCATTTGCAGGCCATAAAGTTGACAAACTATTTTTCCATTAACCTGAAAAGTTAACTCCACCAAGACGTATTTTGTTGATTATTTCAATAAAAACCTAAGGAAGATTAAAAGGAGAAGAAGAATCACCACTCGGCATAAGTCACTGAGTGTTCAAAAAGCTTTGTAGGTTCAATCAGGTTTAAACCAACGCTTAACTGGTTTACTGACAGAACTGGATTTTCCTCCACATTTGTGTTCCAAGAAAAAGAAGAACCATGCATGGGAAGAACTAAGGAACTCTGCTTCATTCTCTAAATCTTTCATCTTGAGACTTGATTGATGGAAGCGGTGTCTAACCCACACAGGCATTCATTTTCTGCACTCTCAAACACAGCTATAGGTGCGTGGTTTCTGGAGTTCAGATGTGGTTGATCTGTTGTGAATACTGCTGAGCTCCTTCCTCAGCCTGCAAAGGGCCAGCTCTGTGTCCTAATTTTCACTATTAGGATGTTTTTGAAACGTTCCCATTATCTAGTACTTTGAAAGCATGCTGTCTCTTCAAGCATAAAATGTTGGCACTGATAAACCCTGGGGGTGTTTATACAGTAAATTGATCAGGTTATTTTGTTTAAAACTATTGTTCTAAACACAATCAGAGACCTCTGCATCTTAGATTGTGTTCATTTTGGCCCCATCACAGCTAACATGACCTGAATCCCATCTGAACATTTGCCCTCTTAGCATTTATTTTGATTTTAATCATATTCTTATCATAAAGCTAGTATTTGATTACTTTTTTAGAGAAGAGAATATTAATAAACCAGATCAAATAGATCTTTTTGTTACACAGTTTTGACATGAAACTCTCTTCTGTAGAGCAAGTTACTATTGCCAGATTTTTCTTTCAACCGCTTTATACATTTACTTTACTGTCCTATAATTGCTTTAACATACATTTTTGTGTGTAAGCTAACTATTCTCCATTAATTTTATTAGCAGGAAGATTCTGTGGAATGTTCAAACTCCTAAAAGTTGTTCACATATTTATTTAAACATCCCGATTGGTCTTAGTAAATTCAGTGCTGTGCTTTGCAAACAAGCTAACTTCCATCTATCAAAGTGAGCCTTGCAGTGAAACACAACAATTTTAGGCATACACCCTAAGTCTATACAGAAATGAACCATTTCAGCCTGTAAACACAAGTGTCTCTGACACCAATTTATCCAGGAATAGTGTTTCAATGTTCCCTAATGCATCTGGGGGCAGATCTTGGCTTCAAATTTGGATGAGATGAATGGCTGGTAAATTAATACATGTCTGGTTTACAAAAAGGAAGGACATATTTTTCTGAAAAAAAAAAAAAATCCTTTTTTTTTTTTTTTTAATTTTTAGATTAACTTCAGCTTGTGGACTGACTCTCCCCATGTTCATGCATACGCTTTGGCAAACACATTTTGTAGTGAACTAACTCAGGACTATTATATGGAGCCTTTTAACTCAGTGTCGCTGATTCAAATTAGTATTTTTTCAACATGGTCATGGTGGCAGGCATTTTCTTCTCACAGTATGTATAGCAAGAGCTAGCATTTACTGTGATGTGAAGCCTACACACTGTGGCACTGTAATGTTTCTGAGAGAGGGGAAGGTGAGGGAGGGAGAGGGACAGCAAGCAGCAGTAGGGAGCTCGAGCCTGTAGCAAGGCTCTGTGCTTCCAATCTGCATGCACCACAAGTGCTTTACGTAAGATGTAACACATTGTTTGAGACCACTTATTTGAAAATATTGACACGGGAATTTATCACAATTATCATGAATTATTGCCTGCCTTGCCGGTTTCTGCAGTAGTCAGTGAATGGTTCTGGAACTATAAAAATAGTGTCAGTGCAATGGATGTTTTATTGTGGTCAGGACTGAAACACTGGAAAAGCAACAGTATCACTAATTCAGTGCAGCTGCTCTGCAAATGCACAGTGCCTTTGGTAGCCTGGCTTTGGGGTTGAAAATCCCAGAAGAGTCAAATTCCAAAATTTAGATGTGGCAACTGATACACCACAAACATCTTTTGCCATATGGCACACATGTATCAGGAGCTATCTGAGATTCTTCAGTGCATCACTCAAAATCCTCTTCAGTATATTTGCTTTGAATACTTTAAAATAATAATAATAATAATAAAAAAATTAAGTATACCCTTTCAGAAGATATCCCATTTTTACCAGAGCTTTAGGGACAGGGAAGAAGAATTTATCAAAAGCTTATTTAAAGGAAGCTACAAAAACGTTTCTAACTTTACCACGTTTTTACAGAAAATAAAATCACGTTCAACAAGTTCAACTTACTATACAGTAACAGGATATGCTGGAGTTCATCATTATAACCAAACAGTGAAGTTTCCAGTGCTCTTTACTCAATATGCAAGTGTGTCTATGTTGGAAAGATATTAATAGGGAGTCAGAAGGGAAACAAGCAGGTCTTGTAAGTAGACCTGCTTATTAAAGGCTCCTGAACTGAATCCAGTGACTTTTGTTGAACTACGGCATGATATGCTGAAATGCAGGCAGTAAGGAACTGAATAGTTCAGCAGAGTATTTCATTTTCTTTGATATCTTGTTCCAGTAGTAAGTTACTGTCACTGTTAAACATTTCTGTCTTACTATTTGCACTCATCTGGCTGCAGCTTCCAGCTGATCATCTTCCTCATGCCTTTCCCCACTAGATTAAAGAGCCTGTTAGAACCCATTAAAGTATCTATATCTCGTAATCAAGTTGCCTCTCAAGCCTTTTCCTGATAAACTAAACAGATTCAGCCCCTTAAGTCTTTCCATGTAAGGCATTATCCTCAGCCTTCAGATCAGTTTGGGAATTTTTACCACGCATTACCATTACCTAGAATCATTTATTAATTTATTTTTACCATGCAGCTCACAGAGTATCTTCTGCACCCCAAATATCAATTGACCAAAGGTATACAAACCAGTATCACCCAATTATTCTTACTTATTATGCTTCCTGCCATCTGTAGGGATTTTTTTTTCTTTCTTTCCAGTGCTGAATCCACACTGGGAGTTGCATGTGGAACTTAGCTGCCTGTCACACGCATGCAGCTGGCAATCCTTGTTCCTAAAGGTGTATTCTTCTAGTCAATCAGTTTAGTAAGCGGCTCAGATAATTCTGATACCACATCTATCCTGTTACTTAATATTCTACCAGTGCCTGCGTTATACCATTTTCGATGCTTACTTTCGGATTGTTAGAAACTGTGTCTCACTGGACACAATCATCACTCACCAAAGTGCACTTTACAGTTTCAAAGCTGCAGCGCTAAGTGATAAAAATATATATCTCAGACAAAACACAGCTTTACCTCAAAGGCTGAAATCAGGTTTGTCTGACCACATTAATTATACTTTTATCTTCTGATGGGCTTCACAGCAATAATGCATTTGAATCAAAACTAATCTGTTCTCATTTGCCAATTTAATTAATACAAGCAAAGGTCTGTATAATGCTCCAATTAACAGACAGATGCAGCAAACTAATTCAGATCCACCCCCCTCCAGGTTCCTGCTTTTCCCTAAATATTTTCTGAATTCTGTGCAGACCAAAGGCTTTTGATAAACATGGCAAATTAAATTGTTCCAGTTACCTTAGTATGGATTGCTGCATTCTGTACTGCTTAAAATCCTATCTGTAAAATCCATATGACTTAGAAACACTTCCAGAGAAGAAAAAGAGTAAGACGTTTATGATCATTTGAAAATCAGATTAGATTACTGCAGAATGTAACAGTTTTTCTGGAGAAAATCTACATGCAGGTCAACTGTAGCAGCTAGAATTGGGTCTCCTGGTCATTTCCACAGCTGGGTAAGGACAAGCGGAAGGTGGGTATGCAGCACTGTGTTCCAGGCTTTGTGCCTGCACCCTGCTGCTGCTGCTCTCCCACCGGCCTGTGCTCGGCACTGATCTGTCACAGGGAAATGCAATGGGAGGACTGCTCTGCTGGCACCCTTTACCCCGGCAATCTTTCTCCTGCTGTGCCATCTCTATGTGCAAAGCTGCATAGCTTGTTTTATGAGTGACTAATATATTGTGTGACTATTTCGATTTTTATTCCTTATTTCAACTGACAGATATATAAACATGTTGCTACAGCATGAGAACTGAACTTTCAAGAAGGCTAACCTGCAGGCTTGACAAAGACAACAGTGACAGCAGAGAAAAGCTAACATGAAGAAGAGAAGGAGGTTCAGATCAGAGCATAAAGGTAAGATAGGCAACAATATGCTTTATTATCTATGCAATTTTTGCTTGTAATTGCTGTCTTTCAGTCTCAGTGCCAAGTGACACTGAGTGTATGGCAAGACCTGAAACATTTGGGAGTGAAGAGGGAAGGGAATACAAGATTTAACTAATCTAAGTGCCAAGGCCATGACTAGCAAGAAGCCCTACAGTAATAAATGGCTCTAGTGATGCCAGTCTATGGCTAAAACCAGCAGCTCCTGATACTTCTACCAATGTGGTGCTGGCAGCTGCTGGGGCCTCAGCACTAACATGCAGGAGGAACATTTTGATCAGGGCATGAAGGTGTGCTGATGTACTTTTCTGTAACGCTGCTGTGAGCACCAGCTTCTCCCCTGCTTCAGTGCAAGGCCGGGAGACTTGCCTGCACGGCCAAGGGCAAGGCAGGGAAGGAAAACATCTCACCACTGCAGAAAGCAGTTTTGCATTTAAGAAGTACAGCACCCACAGCTTCTTTATGCTGGCAGTTGCTAGCCTAAAACGACTTGTTTAGTACTATCAGAAGTCCAGCTTTCCTGCAAACGCACCCTAGCCCAGTAAGTCAGAAAGGCACTGAACACAAGAGAAGGGAGGTGTTTAGAAAACTGGTGCATGCTTTGATACACTGCTGCTTGACATGCACAGAGAAGCACTGGGGACACTGTGTTTGAGAGCAGCTTCATGTGTCGCAGCACAAAGCTGCACGGACAATGACCTCTGTGTGGCAGGTAGCAGGGCACGCACAAACCATGTGGCACATTGCTTTTTTTTTCCCCCAGGCTGCATCAACCAGGAGATGATTTCAGAATACCTGATACAATCAAAGAGCTCCCATCAGGCTTTCAGTTGAGGGGGGGATGCAATCAAGCCAGTCCAGGGGATCTTTGCTATTCGTTAAACTGACAGCATAAAATGGGGAAAAAAAAAAGACCAAGGAAGAGCGGAACACCCATAACAAAAGCATTATAGTGGCCAGAAAATAAAAAAAAAAAAAAATATTGTAGCTAACAAAGAACAGGAACCAATGTCTGCACCGAAGCAGAAAAAGCAGTGAGCAAACACAAGAACAGTGGCTGTGCCTGCAGACTTGCTGAAGTCATTAAAAGCCGTGACAAGGAACATATAGACACTTTATGCAAGATTTATGATGCTGCCTGTGGGAGAAGGTTTGAAGCAAACACTGCCAAAGAGAGATATGCAAGAATTAAAACGATATTACTTAAAACGTGCGTAAACAAGGTATGCTGGGAAGAAAGAGCCCTGGGAATGCCACAGGAATTATCCTAGACATCAGGTCAGAAAACACAGTATCAGCACTTTGCCCTCCACCAGCAATCATGAGGAAAGGACATCAAGGAACAAGTGCATGCCTGCTCAGGTAAATCAAGTTTCTGCTTGTGTAGGGTCACTGAAAGCTGCAGCTAAGAGGCTCTCATGCATTTCTCACCCTGCTGAGCTATCTGTATTCTAGCTGGGAAACTACAATCAAGAAGAGAAAGGTGGAATAAAAACATGAAACACTTGTGCCAAAGTAACAAATCAGAAGGCCTGAGAAATAGGGTTCAGCAAAATACAGATACTAGAACAGACAGGCATCTGATCCTTCCCTGAAACCCCAAATTTTCACAAACTTATTTACACATTGGCCAGAGAGAAGACATAAGGTGGAATATATATTAAAAGAAGAAAATAACACATATGTTCTGATCAAAAACTGAGATGGAATTTCTGTGCTGTAATCAGCAGTACTCAAAGCATATTTCCTTTTTGTAGTCAGTCTCTAGCTGTAATAGCACTCTTCTCTGAGGCCTACAGCCACTCTGAAACAACAGGCTACACGGATGATTTCCAAAGCCCCTTTGTTACTTTTGGCTGTCAAAGAAAATTTTCACCCGTGGTTTTGCAAATGGAACTGGATACTTGCAACTGACACAACAAACTTTAGGCAGGGTGCTTTGAATCCCACCCTCTCCAGCCCACATGCTGTCTGAGGAACTGCCACGACCAGAAAAGGCTGATTTCTCTCCACACGCTGCAGGCGTGACAAGCCAGCATGGACGGTGAGTAATACAAACACATGCCGGCTCACAGGCTGGTTCCTGATAGACAGCACAAAAGGGCCATCTGCAAAGGCCTCCCATTATACCGGAGCAGAAAAAGCCATGCCTGTAACACAAATGAACTTGTACCATACCGAAATGAGAAAGAAAACCTTTTTTCACACCTCAACTACGTTTTGGTAAATTCCTTGCCCCCAGACATCATTGCTCTTATTATTTACAGTCCCCCTTAAGCCTGCTGGTGGTACAACCCTTCCCCATTTTGTTGACTCTCCCTGGGAACGGGAGCTTGTTTCAGTGGGATGTGACTGACCAGGTGTCTGGCAAGCACTTGCAAAAACTCCAGTCCAAAAACTCAATTTCTTCCACTCTCCAAATCTGTAAGGCTTTAATGAGGTCTTGGGGAGAAGCTGCAGTTTGCAGAGATTCATTAAAGATGAGGACACCCTCACACAGCTACTAATTGCACTAACTCACTTGTTTGTACTGTTTGTAAAAACTGGAGCTTGCCAAGTGATGCTCTCAATGTAAATTGCTGCGGTGCTTTGTGCTTGCTTTGGAACTTTCCCGCTCTGCCCCTGAATCAAAGCACAGCAAGGAGTTATTTTCCTTTCCAGCCTGACAGAAGAGACTTGTTTTGCTGGGTCTGTGTGTACCCTTGTCTAGATAAATATTCAAATACTGAGAGCTATGCTATTGGAAGCTTTCAGAGAAATACAGGTAACATCAATAGTATGGTCCAACGCACAATGCCTCAAAGGAGGCTGTAGCGAGGTGGGGTCAGTCTCTTCTCCCAGGCAGCAAGCGACGGGGCAAAGAAACAGCATCAGGTTGTGCCAGGGGAGGTCTAGGTTGGATGTTAGGAAAAAATTCTTCATTGGAAGGGTTGTGAAGTATTGGTTTGGACTGCCCAGGGAAGTGGTCAAAAACCCACAATGTGTGCGTAGGGGCATAGTTAATGGTAGACTTGCCAGGGCTAGGTTAACTGTTTGATGTGACCGCAGAGGTCCTTTCCAACCTAAGTGATTCTATGATTCTATTTAGTGGTTAACTACTGGACTGAACCCTTCCTAAACGTCAGTGTGGCAAATGCTTTGTTGCTGTAGGTCTGATTAAAAATAGTGCAACCGTAGCCTTTCATGACGACATGTGGCAAATCAGTACTTGATGAAAATGTATTTTCTGTGTGAAGTCAGAAAGCCTCTGGCATACACTGCTTTTGATCTTATATTTATATATATATATATATATATATATATAATCCTTTTTGATTCATCTGCTCATGCTTTCTATGCATGCAGTATTTTCCAGTTTACCCAAACGTTCCCTAGCTGTACCTTGAAACCTCATTAAAATATGGCACTTGTCATTTATAATCTACTTATCAAAGTTCGTGTCTAAGGGTGTTTAAATGAAGGACTAGGTAGATCACAGCTGTTAGTACCACTCGTTGTGCTTAGAAGTACCTGCTAGAATCGCGGTTTTGTCTCAAGTGTTGGAAAATTATCTCTGAAGCTGCATTTATGCAGAGAGAGAACTACCTGAGAAACTGAAACCTAAGTAATTCCACTGGACCTAAGTATTTTCACTAAAAGTATTTGGGGGCAATATTAACAGAGGGCTTTGTAAATTAAACACATCAGGATGTTTTACATCTCAGATGGACATTTTCAGAAGAAGCAAACGGCAAGAGCTGTCCACCTGCAGCTCCTAGCGAGGCATAGGTGACACCATACCTGTGAAAATCTACCCTGGTGTTGTCTGCTCCTCACCTGACCTGCTCACTCGGGCATTGGATGGGACATGTACCTAACAGGCACGGGACTGATTGGTTTTGTTTTTCTTGATTTTTTTTTTCCTTTTTTTTTTTTTTTTTTTCTTGGGAGCTTGGGAGAGAATATTTTGACAATATGACTCAACACCCCAGCCACCTTTGTGTAATTGCAAGAGCAGACTTGAAGGCAGAAGTTCTGTTTCTAGAGAAGGAGCTCAAAGCTCAGGTTGCCTGAAAGACTGTCCAAAGTCCTTGCGGGAACGATCATGGTTAACAGCTTTGCACCACAGAAGGAACAAACTTTGTCCATAAGGGTAAAAATTACCCGAGTAAGATACACTTTCTTGTCTAGTTTGTAGCTATGAAATAATCCTCTTTCCCAAGCACAAGGCATCAGAATCTTCATGCCCTACTTGCAAAAACGTGAGACAAACACCCATGGGAGTATAAAAAGGCAGAAAAGCAAAACAAAAATTCTGAGGTACGATTATAAAATTCTCAGCTACCTTTCATAAAGGTCAGCCTGTTCAGATATTAAACAGAAAGCCCAGGAGAGCTGCACATGCTGCTACAATGGCACTGGCTGAGCATTTCACGTTGGCTGCTCACTGAACTACCTCAAGGTGCTGGGCTGCTGTGACCCCAGACAGCTGTGTCCCAGCTGAGACGCAGACTCCCACTATGCTTAAACACCCTCTTCCCACTGGAAGATGAGTTTGGTTTCCAGAGAAATCTGCAGAGAATTGGTAATAGCTGTGAACTAAAATCCTATGCATGGCATTTTGAATACATCACAGTTTACTGATGGGTCATCATGGAAACAAACACTCTTTGGAAAAGCAACGGTTATCATGAAATCTCCTTTCCTAGTCCCTGAGGGTCTGACAGTCTTAGGGCAAGCAGGATTTCCTTTGCCTCTCTGGCTCTCCCACCAAGCTGCTGGAAATAGCTTGGGAGAGCAAAAGCCACAGTAGCTTTTGCAGAAAACAGCCACTGCTGCTCGGCAAGAGCTCCCCACTGAGCCCTCATCAGCCATCCCCTGCAGGCACCTGCGAACGGCAGGCGCATGGGTGACCTCCTCCCTGCCCCGGCAGCCTGCCGTCTGCCTGGAGAGCCACCATTTAGCTCTCGCTGGTGACAGCAATTACATTCTGACAGCACGGCACTTAGCCAACAACTCCATCCTCTGAGTCTTTAGTGTGCTCCTGTAGAACTCAATGGCCACAGTAGCCTTACAGTCTGAACGGGGTTTCCAGCCCCATGTGAAAGTAGACGTTGCTCCCAGGTTCAGTCACACTGTCAAGCACTGACGGACACCGCCCGGGGTGGCATCCCACAGCTGAGATGTGGGAGCACCTGGAGGTGAATCAGCACCATGAAGTTCCTCAGAAATCTGCTGGAAAAATCTGCTTGCACAAGGCATTCATTCGAAAAGTGAATAGCAACTGCATTTGAAATAACAGCGTGGAACTTCCAAAGCCGGGAAAGGAACAGCATTTCCTTAAGCATGCTGTGGCATGGAGTGTTTCTTAGCACTTTGTACTAAATGACTTCAACAAACATTGTTTTACAGCTATTCTACTGGAAATGGTATCATCCTTCCCGACTATTCTGTAATATTCTGTAGACTAAGTGACAGTGTCTGCTAGTCCATGGCTCCCACCCTATTGACTCTTGTTCATGCTCTGGGAAGGGATTCACCTTGGGAGACCCACAGGGAAGCCCTGCTCCCCTTACCGCTGTCTCGGAGGCACTGGGCTCTGCAGAGCAGAGGCTACAGGGAGACTCCTCTTTGTTTTCATGTGTTGGTGTTTGAACAGCAATGTGAGGTTTCAGGCACGGCTCAAACATCTTACAAAGAACTGCACTGCCCCTCCACACACAGGGCTGGGCCTGGGGCTTCAGCGTTAGTCAAGTGGCAGTTTTATTGTATAAAAATAAGCAACAAGCAAGCAAATACACCTGCTTCCAGACATGATAGAGTACAATAAGGCAAAACCCAAAACTACTGTGCTTGCACAAGGGTCCATAAAGTAAAATCAAAAGACAAAACCTCCGCGCTACAAGAGAGGATTGCTACACGAGCGAGAGTGAGCATAGGACTGTTTCTGGAAAGTATTTTAACACGGTAGGCATGATGTAAAACTTTATTCAAATCAGTGCTGACAAGATGTAGAGCTTAGGGATATGGTTTAGTGGGGACTGTTAGGGTTAGGTTAGAGGTTGGACTCGATGATCTTGAGGTCTCTTCCAACCTAGAAATTCTGTGATTCTGTGAGATCAAAACAGAACCGAAGCAAAGAGGAGAAATGTGGTGGGGTGAGTTAAGGGAATTAACACAGTTAATAAAAAGTATGCAGAATAAATTAGTTATGATAGCTAATTTATCTTCAATGAACACATTTATATATAGGCTTACATGAATGAATCAGTCAAGCAGATTTTAACTCTGCAGGTAAATGTACTCCAATTTTCATTCACACTGGTTCTCACTGTGCAGCTATATCTGCATTTAATTATTAGGAGGGTGACAAATCTCTTTCCTTGGCAGCACTGCAAAAGGCAAGTAGGTTTGCCAAGTCTCCTGCCACAGCCACAGGCTGCACTGCCCTAAGCAAGTTCTCCAGCTCCACTGGGCTTCCCCTGGTATCTGTGTGCCAGAGACCGGAGCTCCCAGCCCACAGAAAGAATGAGCCTCACTGCACTGTGGGCTAGAGGCAGGAGATGCAAAAGGCCTACAGACAGAAACACGCATTTCAAGAACTCTAAGAATAGGCATGAAGAAATGGAAAGAGAATTTTCCTCATTTCATTCCTTCAAAATTTTCTGACAACTGATTATTTCATATTCTCACCCTATGAAGGGACACAAGCACAGGCTTAGGTGCTGCAGCAGGGAGGGTGCTGCAGCATAGTTCTAGAACTATGATCCAGGAGCCCTAAAACAGGGCGTAAGAACCAAAATAATCAACCCTGACACCTCAAAATTCTTCTGGATCCTTTTTGATCGCAACCAGCCCTTCCAGCCCCCCAAAGAGAGTCATGTCTTTAGAATGAAATTCTGCCGTTAGTAGTGGATGAGCACTTGAGTCCACTTACTTAAGTATCCAAGACTCCACCTGCTATCTTTGCTTGTATTTCTCTCTTCTCTCTCCCTTTTTAAGGAGGAGTTCTGATTAGTGATATGCCACGTTATGTCAGCATCTGTGGCTGACAATACTGTGAACACAGCGTGCTGTACATGAGCTGCAGGGTGCTATTCCACCTCAAAACAACCCGTGAGAGCACTGTGTCCTGTAGCTGTCACTCAGCAGTGCAAGTATCACCTTGCAGACAGACGATTAAGACTCTGTCCACCAGAGGCAGCGTCTGGCCCGAGATGACAGCAAACTAAAAAGACAAGACACTGCTAGAGGCACCATAATGACTCAGATACCTCCTGCAGATTTACTCAGGCAAGAATCCCCTCTCACACACCCACAATTTCTCCAGCTTTCTCAGAAAACCTAGCTTGTTTCTTGGACAGATACCCACCAGCCTCACCTGTACCTGCTCTCCAGAAGACAGCTGTATTTCACAGCTGAAATGCACACGTGGAGGGCAGCAATCCCCAGCTTAGCATGGAAGCCAGGCTCCATTACTGGTTCATGAACATCGCAACATACACACGTGAATTCACTGCAGCTACACAGTTTATCTACTGTACCATTTAGTATCATCCTCCCTGAGTGGTAAATAATTTACTGTCCTCTTTTCAAAGAGGACATCCTGTAGTACAGCACACACGGAAAATCAACATGACTGACAAAAATCTAGCTTGTGAAAGAGTTCTTGCACTTCTTGAATAAGTTATGCCCCGTTCACAGGAACTTACTGTAACTACAATATTTAGCTGTCATACTATTCAGTATCATCCAGCCTGCACAGTAAATAATTTATCTGTTTATTTCCATAGGGGACGTCATACGAGCGAACTTGAATGGCAGTTGATTGCATGCATAGTATGTATAGCCTGAGACAGGACTTGCAGCAGCCTCGTGGTAGAAGTGCTGGCTCCTGCTGCCAATGCAGAAAGGCTGAGAGGCACACAAAGCACACACTGGCTATCCATGAGCTTTCTTTAGGGGAGCAGCCCTCTGCAGATGTGCCCAGTAGCAGCAGGCCAGCTTACCAGCTCACTGGCGGTTCTCAGAGGTTCTTATGAGCCTGCTAGAGAGGGACAAATGGGCCCTCACACAGGGTGACGTTTGATCAGACCATATTCATCTTCCAAAGCTACATGAAAGCTCCTCAAGGAAACAGTAAAAAGTCATTCTCATGTCTCTAAGGCTTTTTATTTTTTTTTTTTTTTTTTTTTCAGTAAAATAGCAGATAAGCAGACTTTTCCCCCTCAGTAATTTTCAGGAATAGTAATTCTTTGTGGTATTTGTATCTTATCCTTGAGCCTGGAAACCGAACTGCAAGGCCAAATTTCTCATAATCACCAAGAATAAATGACTTCTGTGGACCCACTGCTATTTTGCCAGGATCGTCCTCCAGCTTTTCAGGCCCTTGGAGCTTCCAGGTCCTAGTCCCCACTTTGCCACTAAATGTATAATCCCTAAGCAAGCAGCAACCATCTCTGACATATTTCCCCACCCCCCAAGGAGGCTGGTATACCAAACTGGTATTTTTAAAGCACTTTGAATGAAAGGTTATAGCAGCAACTTACAAATTTGCCTTCCTTTTCCATTTAACCAATAATGTGTTTTTGTGCATTCTTTTTGCTGTGTCTGTCACTGTGGCATCTGGCTCTCACAGAGATGTGTGCTGTTCTAAGAAGTCTCCCTAAAAACAGACTGGTCATACCCAGAAGTAGCTCACCCTAAGGATCAGGTCCCAGCTGCACTCTTTATGCCACAGCACTCCTGAAAGAAGCCCTTGCACTGGTTCATAGGCTAATCTGTTTCTCAGAAGAATGAAGGGACCAGATGCTGCTGCTAAAAGGAGCAAATTCATCTCATTTCTAAACTTTGTGTATCTCTGTACTGTCTAAGGAGCATCACACAAAAATGTGCAGTTGGATCAGAAAGGTTATTAATGTGTGCCAAATGGGGATCTGTCACCAATCTAACACAACTCAACTCCTTTCAACTTCTACAGGAAGTCAAAGCTTTCAGCACTTTGCATAGCTTCTGAGGGTACTGGTTTTGATTTTAAAATATTAATTTGGACTGTAAATTCAATGAGATCTACTTTCTTCTTAAAGCAATTGTATAATTCAATTGAATTCAATTAAGTTACAACTGTTTATGCCAGTGTAACTAGGAAGAGGATCTAGCCTGAGAGGATACGGCCTGACCTAAAGATGCAGTGCTCAGGCTGCACTGGAGAACACAGAGGTACTACTGATTTCCCCATCTCTCATTCTTACCAACTTAGAAAAAGAGACAAGAAAAAAAAAAATGCCTGTTTGGAGACCTCAGAATTCCTTATTGACCTCCATAATCAGCAAAACTGGATTTTGTGCTGGAATGGAAATTAATGATCCTGCCAGGTTTATTTTATTGACGTTCTATGCTTTTACACAACACATGAGTCCCTACTGGCTTAGAAAGTTCTGGTGGCTTTTTATTGAATTTAGGCTCGGTTTGTATTAAATCTACAAAGACTTATGCCATTGCCTACACTTGGGAAGACATTTTGTTGAATATATTATTAGTTTCAGAACTGTATTGTGAAAATCTTGAGTTACACTTAGGATAACTAATGCTGTGCAGTTTGCAAACAGCATGGGTTTCTCTTGTTACCTGAGCTATAAATTACTCCTGGAGCTTGGGCACAAGTTTGCCCAGAGGTGCTAATCAAAATGGATACTGTGCAAAAATTATGCCAGTGTGACATGGGAAGAAAATTTACTCCTAGAAGAAGCTTACATAGAAGACTGAGTAGTAGAACAGAGTGATTTTTTCTTTCTTTCAGTTTTGATATTTGCCTGGCCAGGTGATTTGAAATGTTCTGTTCCACCTGAAAAGGAACATTAACTTTTCATTCTTTATCACATCTTTCCTTGACTTTCAGTTAAATGCTTCCCTAGCTGAACAAAAAAAAAAAAAAAAAAACTCACTGTATTTCTGTAGTTTCAGTCCCTGCCCCTACTTACATAGGTTTTCTCAAAGAAGCTGCTCAGCAAATCCAAACTGAATGTGGTAACAGCTTTAATTATCTCCAATTTTTTATTTTTTTCCCCTAACCCTAATTTTAAAGGGAACCTACTGTTTAGGAAACATGAACACACATGCACACGAAACTCCCACTGTTTCATCTGCTATGAATTGCTATGAATCCTTTAACATACTTGTGCAGATGATAGTGATTACGAGTATTAGTTCCGGCACCAATGTGTCACATCATGGCTAGGTGGGCATTGATAAACATGTGTTATTAGGCAGTAGGATTATTTTGTCATACACCAAACTAACAAAAAGGGAGTCTCCATCATAAAAATCTCACAGCTGATGCAATGAAAAAAAAAAAAAAAAAAGTTATTTTATACAGGGGACTGATCTCAGTGAACTTGCACATTGCAAAGGAAAAGATCCACAGCACAGCCAGAAAATTCCTAAGATCCAGGCTAGCAGCTCAGCCAGATATCTCTCTCTAGCATGAGAGTAACTTTGTATATGAGCTTAGATCACACAATTTATAATCTATGCTCTCATTAAACCATTTGTCCCACAGATTTATCTTCAAAAGAAAAAATAAAGCATTTATCCTTGGATTTCCCCCTTTCCAATACAATGTTAAAAAGAAAAACTGACATTAATACCAAGATTTAGCCTGCTTTCCTTAATGTTTCAGTAAGATTTCCCTGAGAGCCTCTCAGATCTCCCTGCTTTGCCCTCTCCCTGGAGAAATCCTTCAAATAATTCAGAACAGAAAAGGAAAACAACAACAAAACTATAAAATACTGCTTCATAAGCTAGTTGCTTGTTTTGGCTGTGTAGCTCTGAAAAACTACTCCAGTGCCTGCCTATAGTTACCTCACAAAGCAGCATTTAAGAAGAAATGAGCTGTTGTCCAACACAGTTCTATTCAAAGCATTTCACAAGTATAAGCTAAACAGCCCTTCTAACAAGCCCATAAGATAAATACATAAATGGTCCTTACAGAGAGAGGTAGGAGACTGGATCTGTGTGACTTACAGAGGCCACAAGGAAAACAATCAGCAAAAGATGGCACAAACTCTGAATTTCCTATTCCCATTAACCATTCCACCTGTTGGTTATTTATTTAGACAAAAAAAAAAAAAAAAAAAAAAAAAACGAGCCCCACAAAGCCAACGGAAACAGGCCACACACATGCAAACCTGGGTGAGATGGCATCTGACAGCTCAGCACAGCTTTTACAATATATCGTGGCTGTAGCTCCATCAGAGCTGCAGAGGAACATGTGAATCCGACCACTTTGGAGTATTTTTTTTTCTGTGTTTATTTTAGCCCCAAATTACGCAAAGCCTGCATCACAGCCCAGATGCCTCTGGGAGTCAGCAGTTGGATTAAGAGGCTGAACTCGCAGGCAAATCGTGCTGGTCTTTGGAGAAGCAATTATTCTGCATTGACAGGCACAAATTTTAAATTACCAGGGTTGAAATTATTTCACAATCCCTATTGTGTTTCTGGCAGTTCTATACTGTCTCATTAAAAAATTTAAATTTATATAGAAGACAGAAATAAGAGGTGGCAATAACTGTGCACATTTTCCAACACAGCAGAAATTATTCAGTAATACTAAAACCACACCAACAGCAATCAGGGTTCCCACAATTTGAATGCATTCTGGTCCTTGGTAGTTTCTATTGAATTCAACAAAAAAAAGATGAAAAGTTCTTCTACCACTTTGCCTTTTTTTAAATATATATAATTTTGTGTGAGACGGCTGTTGCTTTAATAAAAGCTAAAAAGAACAACAACAACAAAACACCATAAAGCAAATATGAAAAGCTGACAGCAAAAATAACAGGCACCAGCACTGAACACATTAAGAATGAAAAAACAGGTTTTTGTCTTACAACAACGTGTCTTGGGAGCACTAATAATAGGTGCCTCTTTTGTCTCCAAGCCTGGCTTTTTCCCTTCATCACACATGACCTGATGTGGGCCTTGTCTATCTCTGATATCTAGATGCAGAGCAAGTGAGAGAAGGAGCCTGTCTGCTATTTTAAAAGCAGGAGTTCTGACTGGAGAAGGGATGATTAAAATGCTCTGTGTGGCAACAGAAGACAAGTGACTGTCTCCCTGACAACAACGATAATGCTCATATGAATAAAATCCTGTGTTTACATGCAAGCATGGAGGTGCAGGTCCTCGAAATGTCAAAAGCAGCTTAGCCAGGTGTATCATTTAGTATTGTTATTGATTTCTTAATTATCAGGCATGAAACATTGATATGCAGGTTTATTCTATTTATAGTTCTCTTTTTCTGTTGCTCTCTCAGAGAAATACATTTCTAAAACCATGGCTCTAACTACATAGTTTTTTTCCAGCACATGCTGTTAAATGCAATGCCTGATACATTTACTGCTTTACAATTTCTAAACTGATTCATTACATTAGGGAAGAACATTATTTGGTTTTCTTTATTGCCACAAGGCATATTTTTATTAATTAATTACAGTAGACGTTCACATAATTTTCCCTCATTTCTGTAAAAAACATACCAAGTTAATGTTGTGTAGCTTTGGGGAAATGATGCCATGAGGCCCTTGTGAGGAACTCCGATGGGAAAGGTGCTTCATTTCTGCAGAAATATGGGTTTAGGCTTCGGAGCCAATTGCCTTTCTCTTGCTTTAAATCAAACAGTATGCATCTGTAGCTTCATTAAGGCAAAGGAAGGACGTGCTTGAGCACTGTAATCAATAGATAAGTGCAGGTTCCCAGAACTGAAATATCTCTATTTCAGTTCAGCCACAGTCCAGAGCCTTCCTTGTGAAATCACACATTGCTTCCTTCCATCCATCCGGAACGGTGTTTGCTACAAACATGCAGATCTGGAAGCAGGGGCAGAACGTAGCTGACCAAGATCACGTTTGGAAGTACTTCCAGTACGGGCTCCCAAGCCACCAAACTACCTCAGCCCACAAATCTCCCCACAGGTGGAGGTCAGCCCTCACCAGCCACAGGGGAGCGGCAGGCTGCAGGGCAGCTGCTGTTGCGCACTTTCTACAGCCAAAGCCCTTTCCTGCAGCTCCGCACGGCTGAGCCCTCTGCAGGAGGTGCTTCTGCAGTGAAGTTCCTGCCCTTCCAATCTCCCAGTGAGCGGCAACAAACGGGAAGGAAATTCCTGACAGTACAGGCCAGGATTTCAATAGGCTTTCTTAGGGCACCTTTGCTACTCATGGCTGCCATAGCAGCACCCAGGTGTGTTATTGCTCTGAGCACTGTACTAACACAGGGGAAGGCGATTCCCTGCACGCTAATTGTCTGCACAAATTATGGTGTATTTTCCTGTAGCTATGGGTTAGAAAAAAAAACTGTAAATGCACTGCTCAATTTTCAAAGATACAGCTTTGATAGCAAAAGGAAAGTAATTAGTAGTGTGGGCCCTGGCAACCTGACAATAATCATTTGAGAGGTTTACTCTGAATACTTTCAGAGTATCTATTCAAAATATGCTAGTTTAATTCCTAGGGGATGACTAAAAGACAACAAGCCAAATAATTTTCCTTCCTTTGTTATGGGAAGACATTCCGATTGAAAAAGAACTTGAAGAGGCAGTAATAAAATCATGTTTAAAATGTAAGTAAATGAAGCCCAGATTTGACGTATTTGTTAGAAACAACAATTAATAACAAAAAATAAAGTTAGAACTTAAAACAGTGCAAAAGACAATATCAAAAGGTAACTATAGCATATGGTTGTTTGTGCGACTGGTTCTTTCAATTGATTTTATCATAACTACTGCTGCTTTTCAATCTGTCCATAACTGGCCTTTACACCAAGGCTTTGGCAATGCTTCAGTCCAACTCGCTATAGGACTTTTTCTCCTGAAAAGCTAAAAACAAGAACTGTGATGCTTTTGCCACTCAGCTCTTCCTCTTCTAGGCTATGAATTGAAGTATGATTTCCTAGTCCTGTGGCCAGGAGAGTGGCAGCAGCCTAACAGGAGGCAGAAAGAGGGGTCATCTCATTAGGATGAACAGCTAAGACAATCACAACAAATGCTTCATACTGGAAGTTTTCAATGTAAAAGCATTTATGAACCAATTGTGTAAGCCGAATCCAGCCATTATAACCATCTGTTCACAGCTAATTCACAATAAACAGGAAAAATAATTAAAAACCAAATAACTTAATGGATTGTTTATTATAAGTAGTTTGCCAGGTTGAGGGCACAGTAGTAGCAAACCTTGCCTGTTTGCCTGCTCCAAGCACGTTGTGAAATGCAGTAGGGCTGCAAAGTCAACATGCTCAGGGGGTGGGTGCTCTATCACCCCCTAATAATAATTTAATAATCTAATTCATAGCGAAGGGGCAAGGGCCTACTGTAATTACAGCCAGTGGAAGTTTTCCCACTTATTTCAAAGAGCATCAGAGTTGTTAATCAGTGTGAGCCATGGCACAACCCAAGGCCATGCTGCCACAGAACTACTAACATTACGTAGATAGGTCACTTGATCATAAAAGGTTCTTCAGTAAGGAATGAAAGTCTTTCAAACACTCAAGAACTGCTGCAACTACCTTTCTAATTATTATTATTTTAAATAAAACAAAGTCTTCACGGTAGGGAGCAGTTTTCCTAAGAACAGCCTTTGAGTTTTGTCTCATTTTGTCCCTTGTTCTATAAATGATAAACAATTTAGAAGTATTTATTTGTCCGTCCCATTTCTTTTTTCTCCATGAAGGTTTAAAATAATCATTTTACATCATTATTTTATTATTAATTTGTGACTATACCTATTTTTCCTCAAGCCAGCTTTTATTTGAATTCAAAAAACTCTCCCATAGTGTTTCTGTCCCTGATTCATCAACTGCAAGTGATCACAGATCCTTTCGTCCTTTCCTAGGTTGAACAACTAAAGCTCTTGTAGTGTTGTTCCACATCTCATTCACCACTTCATCCCTGATCCAGTTTCAGATCCTCATCACTCTCATGCACAAAAAAGGGTCTTAGGGGTTATCTGTATTGGGGCATTATTAGAGTCATTGGCTTTCAAAACACTTTAACATTTTACATTTGTCTTTCTCATGTGTGCAGCTTGGTGCAGACACCACAATCACATTCCATTCCTTGAAAGTCTGGCAGCTGAGGCAGAGGAGTTTCTGTCTGTGGAATGGCTGTGGGGTGGGCTGTACAGGGCTGCACCAGTGGCAGGTCTCAGGATTTACCCTCACCTGAGTCATGCAGCACCTGCAGTGAAGAATGTACCCAAGAAAAACAGACAAGAAGACCAGGAGGAGTATAAAATCATCAAACCTTATGGCTACTTTCTTCAGGATTTTTTTTCCCATTATGTCTCCTATTTATATATCATTATTTGCTTGGACAGTGCAAGGGTAAAACTATAGAAACAACAAAAATAAGACTTATGGAAGGGGAGAAATTATTTTCATGGCAAACTGTAACGATCTTCTTTAAGGCTAGCATTTCACAGGCTTTAGTGCATTGCACATTTATCACAGAAGTATTTTTCTTTTAAAAACTGAACTATTTTGAGATCTACATTTTCTAAATTTATGCTGGGTGTTTTGTAGTTTTGTATCTAGTCATACTATCAGCTGGTGAGACCCATTTGTTCAGTCTGCTTGGCTTTCTATTGGGTATAGGCTTAAGCATTGGTAAAATACCATCTCTTTTAATTTCTTTGAGAAGAAGAGCAAATGTCATTTCAGGGAAATAAACTCTTAAAGACTACAAAGACACCACAACCATAAATTTGAACCGAAGCTACAACATCTACATTCTTTTGCATTTCTCATGAGCAACATATTTAGTTACTGTCCCTCTTTTTAGGCAACAACAATGCCAGAGAAATAAAAGCTACTGATCACTCTTTCATCACTACTAATTTTCCATTTCTAAACACACTTGGTTAAATCTCATTTCAAATCAGGCTTTTGCAAATGATGAAGAATCACTTTATTTTCTCTGCTGCAGTGCAGAGCAGCCCTGTGTTGATTTATCTGGAATAAACATGCATTCAGCCCACATTGTCCTCTGATAACGTTGTTTACAGTTGTTTGCCCTGTCCAGTGTGTTGTAGTTGTGGACTGTTACAGATGTATACTGTGTTAGAAAGAACTATCTTTGCTACCAGCATGAAGTAGCTATCACTCTTTGTCTCCCTACAATTTTCATTAGGTCTTATTCATGTGCCCCTGAGATGAGAGAGTCAAAGTCATCTGCCTGCTGGTTATTATGCTGTTGCACAAAGAGGTTCTTCAGCCCAGAACAGGAGACTGAAAACAAGTCTGTTGACAAATTATTGTGACCCATCCTATTCCTACTTAGAACCACTGCAGCTGTTCCGAAGCTGAGGTTAACATCCACATCTGCACATACCCAGGATGATTTTAGAGCCCTAAGCAGAATAAAACCACCACGGACAGAGATCATGCCAAGAAATTCAGGCAGTCCTAAACTATCTCATACCACTTTTTCAAGTACTGAAAAAATCTTTTAAGTGCATTAAATAAATGAGCAATTTTTCTCCCCATGCTGGTATCACAAAGCTGAACATATCATTGGGCTCAAGTTTTTATATTAATGGAATATTATGTTAGAATGGGTACAGATAAAAATTTTCGCTAATCACAGTCAACAAGACACTGCTAATCAGCAGGTATCCTGTCTTACGTGGTTTTTTTTTCTGCATGCCACAAACCCCCAAATTACTGTAGCAATAAATGCACAATATTTCCTGTGGTTTGGGATATAAATACATTTATCTTAAGATGTGCACTGGGGAAACCAGGAAGTCAATAACATCCTGGAATAACTGAAAATTAGTATCTACAGCAGTTATTAATATTTCTGCTAGAAACAAAATACATAACACCTACAAAATGGAAATTAAATCCCTCTACTGTTACGGAGCAACTTTCACAGAGTGAAACTAACTGTACCTTAGAAACAACATTGATTTTCAAAGCCACATTTGCTTCTGATAGATACCTTTCCTGTCTGGCATGATTCAAAATATTTTATCACATGCAATCCCCACACCGAGGAAGGCAAAATTAAATACACAGTATTATGTCAGTGATAATGAATCAGGCAGCAATATTTAGGAAAGTATTAGGAGTCATCTTGAACGGAACAAGAGTTTGCAAAGCAATACTGTTGAACAGGAGGCAGATTTCATGGGCTGCATTAATAAGGCAGCCAGTGATTCTTCTCTATTCAATGTTGGAAAGGCCTCAGCTGGAATAATGAGTACAGTCCGGAGCCTGACACTCAATTCTTGTCTTTAGAGGCTGGGGAAATAGATGAACTTGGTCTTATCTTAAAGTTGGACTGAAGCCTCTCCGGTGGTCGCTTCCAGTCATATATAACACTACTTACATATGTGAATATCAGCTTTAGTGCTCCTGGTTAAAAATAAAAACAATAATAAGACAGAAAGCCAAAATTAATCTAGAGAGCATCTACTGCACTAATGGATTTTTGTGCATTGGCCTAATGATGATATTAATGATTGCTGCATTAAGCCTTTTCCCAAAGATTTGTATTCTACAAGTGTCCCAAACATGCTTAAATATTCTTAGATTTTAGGATCAAACCCACTGTTTTCTCACTATAACCTCCATCTACTGTTGCAGGTATTTTTCCAGAACTTAACTATGAGATGACAGCCATATCAGTCCTGAAAACAATGGACTTCAGAGGGAAAGAGCAAACATCTTGCTCATCCCAGTGGCATTTTATCTCTGTGCTAAGGGCCCTTCTCCTCTGAGCTAATTGCAAAGAAACGGCTTTGGCAGAAATGGATGCTATCTCTACCCGGGGAGAAAAAGATTTCCAGGAGTTAATGCACTAGCACAGAGCAAGTCTGCCAGCACAACCAGAAATGGGGACTGACAGCTCGGCGTCCCAAGGAACATGCAGCCTCACAGAAGTCGACCTGCCGCTGGCCTTCCTAGGACCCAGGAGAGCCCCAGACTGCCCCCAGCTCACCCTGCTCTGATCGTGCTGCAGCGCTGAGCAGAAGGCAGGCTGAAAGCTCTTCTGCCGATCCAACACCAGCACTACTGCGGCTACACGTGACAATGATTCATCGCTTGCCTTCAGGTTTCTGCAGATGCAGCTCCAGCTTTCAGCTAGGGCAGTACAGGCGCAAACCAACCCCTGATGTTGCCTAAGCACATCCTCCCTGCTCCTCAGCCTGATTCAATTAACAGGTAGAGGGCATATCAAGTCTAATTCCCTCCTGCATATCTATCATCCAGCTACTCATAAACAAGCTCCCTTTTAATGTGGCATTAAGTTAGCCCACACATAGTTAGACCTGGAATTATAGCCCACGAGTGCTAGTGAGTAATTTATTTTCCACATTTACCTACATGTGGGTTTCTGGCTATCAGGTACCAAACCAAAAGCAGCATAAGGACTATGCTGTTAATCAAACCTGTTAGCAAGAAATAATCTCAATGAGTAGTTTACTAATTGCATGCAGAGGGAGAGAGTAGTCTAAGAAATTTTACAGCCTAAGTACAATGCCTTTGGGAATGCTTTAACTAACCTTTATCTGTCAGCTCTTTCTTGATGCAACATCAGCTTCAGGCAAAAAATTAAGCTCACAGAATGGAGAAAAGCACATCTGGATTGAGACTGCAGTTTGCTGCTGGGAAGTGAGCGCTCTTGGCTGTCCCTCCTGCGGCAGGACTGACCTATGCCTGGCAAGAGCCAGGAGCAAACATCAGAGAGATGAAAAAATGCTACAAGGCAATACATGTCAGGACCTGTAAACACACAGGCTAAGCAAAACACAGTGCACCCAGCACCAGGGCAGCAGACGACAGAGGCTGGGCTGGAGGAAAGGCAGGCTCATCCTTGCCTGCACGGTGGAAGTAATGCCATTCCCCCACCATGCTCATGGTGAAAGCAACACCATTCCTATTTCTCAGCAGTGAGGATGCAGAGTGCTCAGCTTCCCTGCGGCCTTGTGATGTGGATGACCACAGAGGTGCTTGTCAGGCTGCTCCTCAAGTACACCTTGGGGGAGACAAGGTGTCCCAAACATTCCCTAGACCAGGAGCCAAACCAGGCCTTCTGGATCACCTCCTGCCTCCAGTGTCCCAAACAAGCCACAGAGATTCACCTACTCACATCTGTGCCTGGGGACTGGCCCAGGGACTGCCCCATCCCCAAGGCTGTGGGCAGGCTGCGCACTGCACAGGGGGACTTGCACAGGGGTCCAAGATCTCTAGCTATGAAATTATTCTACAGGAAGGAAAAAAAAAATGAGTGGGAAGGTTGTTACTCTGGATTTATCAGAGGAGAGGTCTGACTTGCAAAAAAAAAAAAAAAGCACCTTCTGGTCAAAGCAAATGCTGTAACCACCTCCTAGAAGTTGGGAAAATACAGTGTGCAGTGACAGAAAAAAGGGCATTGTCTCTGTCACTCTTACAGATCAGCTCTGAAATCCTAAAATGGCTTCAGTGGAGCTTTCCTCCAGCTGACGGCCACCCTGCCTATGCCACAAAGCAGAGTTCACCTTCATTACCCACAGCCAACAGCTATTTGCCAGGATAAAACCTGTTCACCATGTTTCCCCTGCAAGAGCTGCAGTAGCGCTGGTGAGACCTGCACTCACCACAACACCCCAGGATGGTTCCCCTTCATCTGAAATGCAAACCCAGACAAAATGAGATGTAGGGGATGATGCATGCGGGGG
>CM021736.1:7064125-7082202 GCA_011075105.1 Heteronetta atricapilla
GGGGGTAGGGGGAGAATCTCAGGGAGATGAGGGCTCCTACAGCACAGTTTATACCTCAAAATGTTTGTACCCTAGAAATGCCACAGTGTTTTCTTTCCACTTGCTGTAAGGGGAGGGCTGGCTAGGGGCAGCTCAGCTGCACACATTGAGGGTAGGATTTATCGCCCTCAGTCACTTCTCCAGAGAAGCCACGGATGTTGTTTCATGGAAGCACTGCATACCAGGCTACATGTCTGAATGAATGTCCACTCCAAAAATCAAATCAAACTTTTGTTATCTACCAGTAAAGACAAAATCCAGCACGGCTTTTCAAATGTTATCCCAAGTAGATAGGAGGTTTTTGTTAAAATGTGGCACATTACCACAGCCCTTGCAGCGCCCGCTGAGCAGAAGTGGCCTGAGATATTCTAGATGTTGTTTCTGAAGCCTACTGTGCTCAGCATGAGAGATTTCTGTTTACGAAGATCCAAAAATCTAGCACTTCCTATGTGAAAGCAATGAAGAGCGCAAATTCCAATTCCTCATTCTGTTTTTCTGGACCTGCAGCTGCTTTGACACTGTTGCACAAAGGTGTGAGTCACAGTCATCCCAGACAAAAAATGAGCCCAAACCTCACTAATCAATACTGCTGCCTTGACACTCTGCACCTTCTTAGGTGTTTTGCCAGGATCCCTAGGAGAAGCAGCAAAAAGGGGAAACGTACAACTAATTCCTCCCCCATGCAGCGTGGCCCAGGCTGCACCTTTAAGGAGTTGTTATGATGATTGTTCGCAGTAATCGAGCTCAGCAGAGGCTTTCGTGTTCAGCACACTGCATCATCTCCAGGGAGCTTCCTTTACAACACTTATAAATGAGAAAACAAGATAACTTTAGACTGCACAGCTGCAGGGTGCAGGAGGAAAGTGATAAAATAACACTGAATTAATCCATTCATTCAAAGGCCACTGAATTGTAATGGATGGATTTAATGAGACTGGACTCTAAATAGCTAAAAGAAAATAAATAAATAAATAAAATCTTGCCCCATTCCAATCTCATACGCAGCTTCCCCAGCTCATCTCCCAGAAACAGTTGCAGGCAAGACTTCCCACATTATGTAGGTCAGCACCCACTCTAAAATTCATCTGTTTTAGTGAAAATAGAGGGCAGGCACCAGAGAGATGTTTCCTGACCCCAGCTCTTCAGAGCAACTTTGTCAGAGATTGTTTTATTTTTCCCAGGCGCTCTGTGGTTTGCACCTCATAAGGCTGGAACACACCAGCACCATGCAGGTCAGGCTAACACTCATCCTCACGGCTGAGCACACTGCAGTGTTTTGTGGCTATCAGGATGAACTGGGCACTTGTAGTTCACTCTTATGCACTGCTAATATTTTTGCTAATTATGTCTTGAGTCAGAAAAGAAGAGCATTACACTGTATTTTACTAAGACAGCAATATGCGGCAACATTTTCAGTTGTTGGGAGAACACTGAAAGAAGTTGAATCTTAGGTAGTACCAGCCCCTCACTGCCACAAACTCCTGGACGGAGGCTGTGGTGAGCCTCTCCCCTAGCCAGGCACGCTCAGCCACCAGGGCCCAAGGAGCCTGAGCAATCTGGGAGCCAGTCTTCCCCCCACACAGGTGTGTTCCTTCTCACCTGCCTGGGTACAAAACATCCATCTTCACACACAAAAAAACACACACCCTCCCTTCCTGAGGAAGGAGATAACCACCATACGCAACAAATGCGTGACATGGCATTTACAGTTTAAGGCACTCACATTTCAGGCTCCTCAGACAGAGATAAGAACCTATGTACAACTGAAGAAATGCAATTTTTTTTTTCCACATAACATTTAGCAGAGTCATGCTTTAAACCTCAGGTGCAAATCACAGGAACGTTAGGGCTACAGCATCATGCTGGACATGCAGCAGTCACACAGGGTGGAGATCAGGGATCACATCTTCATCTTAGCTCTGCATTGCTGAGTCAAAGCCAGGGCCCGCAATCCACCAAGATGTGCTCGTGCAGTGCCAGCACCAGCTGCTCTTGGACAACAAAACTCCCAGCAGCCTCTGCAGGGGCAGCTATAGCAACACTCCTACAGTCAGGCACAGGCTTACAAGGGTGGCTGATTTCAGCCTGAGCACAGTGATTTTCACACAAACCAAAAGTACTTATTACCTGCTGACATGGAAAAAGTGTATTTAAAACAGATTATTCCATGCATACAGTGAGCTTACTTACGTGAGAATTAGTATTCTATACACCAGCCTATATTTATGAAGTGTGTGATCTGTGTGATTAAAAACTAGAGACAACTACTTGATTCATGTATTTTTATCTTGTTTGAAAAAAAAATAAAAAATTGACTTTTCAAGTTGGAACGTACAAAGAGCAAAACAGCTCCTCACAGGCACTGTTTTCCTCCGGGTGTCCGGAGGCTGCACACATGAGACCAGAAATGGGAGAACCATGCCCTCAGAGCCCCTCCACATGGGGTGAGACACTGCTACGGGCAGGGGGACTGGTACAGATCATTTTTTCAGATCAGTCACGATCCTGGATGGGACTGCACCGCTGGCACTTGGTAGAGTCAGGCTCGGTAGAGTCAGTCCACCCACAAGGGCTCTGCTATGAGTTGGAACCAGCAGGACCTTACTTGCGAGGAGTTAGAAAGCACTGCAAAAATACTAACACCACATTATAATCAAAAGGCAGACAGGCAAGCTAAACAGGACAGCTCTGCATCGAGAAACTACTAGACAGAGATAAAATACTTCCCTGTTTAAGATCTACTGCCAAATTCCTCTCTCTGATAATTTTCCCTACTGGTAGGATGATACTCTCCATGTCTGATGAGCACAAAAGGAACATGAAGTAAGAAAATGGCTCCACGGGGGGTTCGGTTTCAGCCTAACCCCAAGCATAATTTAGGGAATGGCGGTGGTCCTAAACTTTGGAAACTTCTCCAAGTTCCAGAGGCACACCAGCATACAGCCATGAACTCAGTAAAGCATTCTGCCCCACACAGCCTCTTCCCCCAGGGCAGCCCTCCAGCTGCCTCACACTTTGCAACCCCCAGAGGAGACTCCCAGCCTTGATGGTTCAGCTTTTGGTAATTTGTACTGCTGCTAAAGCCTCCCAGTACAACGTCTGCCACAGGTCAGGTCTGCAGGTTTTTTGGTGCGCAGAACTGAACACTTAGGTTAGGCCAGATTTTGAACAGCTAACATCTTATGGCACACACACATACAGAACATGTATGTGTGTGCCTACATACATACATGTATGAATGTATGTACCTCACACATGTATGTATGTGAACATGTATGTATGTGCCTCACACACATACAGAACAACTTGCTCCAAACTTTTGTCACTGCCTGCAGCAAAATGCTGCCTGGTCCAGAGCACAGATAGTCTCAGGGAAACAAACCTCACGCCATTCCTCCCAGATGCACATCTTTCCAATAATTTGTCACTTGGATAATCTGCTGCCCTAAGAAGGATTATTCATAATTCCTGAGGACATTTGGTGAACTCCCAGGGAGCAGCTGAGGACACAGAGAATGCCACAGGTTGGGGAAACCAGAGGCGCGGACAGGCTGAGTGACAGTCAGCTCTGCCTACATCTGTGGTGCAGCAGGCACTAGCCAGAGGGCAAACTGTACCCCACACCAGCTCTCACTCCCCTGCCTCCCATTCATAGGGAGAATCTGGCTGCAAAAACACAGGGGAGGTAAAGACAGTGCCCAAAAAGCTTTCAGAATTAAAGCCTTGCAATTCCTCAGCTCTACAAAAGCTGGGCATACATATGCAAGATCAGACAAAGACAAAACCTATCCCCTAAAAACCCTTCTTACACAGACTTTTTATCCTGAGTGCCAGAGAAAAATAATCCACTAAGGATTTCACTATTGCTATTGACATGGTGTGAGAATTATCTAATACACCAAAGCACCAGGTGGCAACAAAAGATCTTTAAAACTTGTTGAAAGGATAAAGTAAGAATAACCAGATCAATAGAAACCACACACAGTGTTTCCTCCATCAACTGAATGAAGTCGAATGAGTTTGCAAAGCTTAAGTTCACTGAGATCAGAGTATGGAAATTCAAAAATTCCTCATTTTCATAAATCTAATGCTACTTCAGCTGGCCAGTGCATCTCTAGTGGTATATTTTTAGCAAACCAGACTTTCAATCCATGCACCCAAGACATCTTTATGATCTTAGCTGCACCTTAGCACAGCACGTTGCCTAAGCACTACACTGGTGCCAGAAACAACCCATACTGCAATAGCATTCCCCCCTTCATTTCTAAATAAGTTTGATTCTCCTGGAGACTTAAGACATTTTTTGATCTTTTTTTTTTTTGCAGAGGTTTATCCTGGTTCAGTGCAGATCGTTTTAAAATATCTATCTATATACAGAGAACGTGGAGGTAAACAGGCTCTGTGTGGGTGTGCCTCTGACTCCATCAAAAAGGCTGTACCCACCGGACTGTGTAGAGCAAAATTAATTCTGCATGACAAGGTTTTTATTTGTGTGGTTTTTTGGTGACAAACCCTATCAGATAGACAAGAAAGGTGTTGTTATATTAGCACTGTTACTGCAACGCTGTCACACCCAGAGCCCATCAAACGACCTTGCTCCCTTCCCCATTCTGTCAGCTTCCCACCAGCCCAGGAGCAGCTTTTGCAGTAACCAACATGGCTTTACAGTCATCCGTCCCCCCTCCCCTCCAAACCAACCTCATGAGCCCAGGGTTTCTCCAGATTACAGAAAGCAGAAAACTGCTTTAGACCTATTGCAGCAAGATGTCGGTGGCACGGAGGGAGAGCACAGACGCAAGAGCAATGCAGGGAGACCAAACAGAGCATGCTGAATGCCACTGCTGCCAACATGGAAGGGCCAAGGAGCTGCTCCCAGCCCCGCAGGGACACAGGGCATGTGGGCCATGGCTGTGCCAGTCACTTCAGCACTGCCGAGGGACACCACTGGGTGCCAGACCTCTGCCATCGACATCACTAGGTCATCAGGGGGGTTATTTTTAAAAACAGGTTAGAGTTTAGGTCCTTCCTTGACTGGGATTACCGTGGTCTGTGTTCACATGCTACTGGATATGGCTTGGCTAGACCTGTGTAGCACAGAGAAAGGAGAACTGGTGTGTAATTCAGCTAACTCTCACTTTCAGTGTGTAGTTTTAATGACAAACTATATTGCTGCTGGGAGGGTGTTTGTTTGTTTTTAAATAGAGCACAGTTTACACTTCTAGCAGCAGGCAGGATTTCTGTTAAGCACTATATTGGAATCAAAATTAGAATAATTTAATCAAGAGCACACAGGTTTATCTCAAATCTGCATCTCTGTAGTCTTCAGATTCAGAAGGTGCTTATTTTATCCCAGTACTTCTCTGATTTAATCAGCCACTTCCAAGAAAGGTTAAAGTTTCATTTCTATATTGTCTGCAGACTAATCAAAATAGCAGAAATACCAGGCTTACTAGGGAAAGAGATGAGAGATGGAGAGAGCGTTTGAACACACTTCATTTACAGAAAACAAAGATGGCCTTGTTTTCTTATAGTGCTGCACAGCAGTTAGTGCTGTCTTCATCTTGAACCATTCGATCTCTTCCCAGAGCTCTCTCCTCTTTAGTATCTCCTCACATTCATTTCCATCCGCAGACAGCAAGCCCAGATTGAGACACAAGCAATTTCAAGCCTCCAGGTAACGCAACCAGTCATTGTACGCTGCCTGATGGAGCAGCAAAGGATTCTTTGTCCTGAAGGCCTTTGGTTTTGTTTTTAAAATATCTCACATGCTAATAATAGATCAAAGGAGTAACCCTGTGCTTGTCAGCACATGGTCATGGAATCCATTACTGAATGACTGTGTCGCTCAGGGGAACGTGCCATTGTACCTAATGGGGAAAATTTCAGGAGTTCACTGAATTCTTAATTCCTTGAGACACTTGGTGCTCATGACACTGGCCAGCAGAGGAACTGGGAGGTTTGCTCTTGAGACAGCAGGTAGGGCATCAAATTGCTCCTCGGCAACACCCAAGGCAAACCCCCAAGGGCCACAGCTCCCTTGTGTGTCAGCTAACGCTGCCCTGCCTTTCCCCATGGTGAAGGCCAGAGTTGGTTTCTCGCTTCCCCAGGCCTCCTCAGACAGGTTCCCTCTCACCCTGCTCCTCTAGCCCATGGTGACAGCCAGTTTGTGCGGTCAGAGATGGTGCTTCAGACCTCTCAGGTTCTTGCAACCAAAGTGAAATGTTTTCCTTCGTGCGGTCTTTTATATTTGGAAAAAGTGGCTTTTGTGGTTATTAAATGCTCCCATGATGTGCTGACATTTAGCCATCCCTATAAGCTGTTCAGTGTACATTGCAGACTGTACTCTTTTACTATGACATTATTCTTTAATTCTTCTAATGAATCGTGTGTTTTTTGTAGTAAACCAGGCAGTAAATCACACAGGCAATTGGTTTTACAATCCAGACTTCAAGGACAGCTCAGGGAGAAGACCACATTATTAAAAAAAAAAAAAAAAAAAAAAGGCAGTTCAGTTACTACTAGCAATTCCATGCTGAGTTTCTACTGCCTATTTTATTCTGTTTCTCTGACTTTCACCTGGGTTCATGCACTTGGAGGCCACCCCCTGAACACATGCCTGCTGAACACGCACAGCACCCACCCCCTCTAACCACATATCCCCCATGTTGGGACACATTTTCTCTGCCCTGCTGCTTCCCAAAGCATGCACAAGAGGCATTTTTTGTGTATTCAGAGGCTGTGCAGCCAACTTGAGCCCAGCCTCAATGACAAGCAGTCAGGACAGACATGGGGCAGGAGATGCAGCCAGTGGCCACAGGACTGTGGAAACGTGCATGCAGCCTGGGTGGTGCTGAGCCCAGCCTGGCAGGCCTGGAGCAGCTTTCAGCTCTTTGCCAAGCACGGCTCAGTAAAGGTACCCCGAGGATGCAGTGTAAATTAATTGAGCATGTTGGTGATGCCATGCACTTGGTAGAGATAATTAATACTCTCCATCTCTGTGCAGAGAAACTACTGCAGGTTTGCATTCCTGCTGCAAGAATCAACTGGAGCAAGTTTTCAGCTTGCATACTGCCTTACGGTGAAGGACACAGCACAGCATACTTCGCTACCGGCACTGGCTGCTCTGCACTGATACCCCATGAACAGTGGTGAGCAGTGGGCAAACAAGGCACAAAGAGAGGCAGAAGGTCACAAGCACAGGTCTCAAAAAACATGCCACAAAATCCTGGGAACAAAAAATTTCTAGGTGTTCATGTTATCTATGATGCCCAGCACGAGGGCAGGGAAGGAATTTGGAAATACAGAGTCCCTGTAGGATATTCAGAGCAGATGGGAAGACCACTTACCCTCCAAGAGCACCAGTCTGACCCCTTGGTGTTTGGCAGGCTGAGAGCCACGGGGAGGTGGTGGATTTTAGGAGACATGAAAATCAGACTGCTTCTCCAGGCTGTGCCACGCAATACCACTGGTGTATCAGACAGATTATAGAGTGTCCCTGTTCAGCCTGCAGCTGTGTGTATTACTGATGTAACTGAAAGCCGTGCCAGAATGAAGATTTAAAAAAAAAAAAAAAAAAAGAGTAAAAGAGACAAAACAACACATTTTAGTTTTGGCTTATGACACTTGGGGCATTTTATATCAGAACAAGCGGGCATTTGTCTGGATAGGTCTGCAAAGACACTCCAGCAGAGATGCATTGATTATTTATCCAGGCTCTGGGCCTAAAGAAAGCAAAAGGCTTATGTAAACCCCCAGTTGGGATTTCTAGATCCTCATTTAGACATTTGCTGTACCAGCTTCACATGGAGACAGCCCACTCAATTAGGGATAGAGAGCAAAAAGGATTCCTTCATCAGAGTGTAGGTACCATTAAGTGCATGACTTAGCTATGCTCTTGCATAGCTGAAATGTAATTTTCCCCAAAGCAGGGGTGAGTAGGCAGGAAAGAGCCTCGTGTACCCATGGCTGAAAGCAAACTGCAGCCATTACTACTGCCAGCACAAAGCTGTCCAACCTCATGCAGCTGGGCTCTGCTGGTGCTGGCAGGGAAAGGCAGCCCCAGTAAGGAGGGAGGACAGAGGGGCTGCCATCACAGGCAGGGATGTCCCTTTCCCTTCCCATCCTTCACAGAGAAAAAGGAAATCATGCATCTGAGTGTCCAAAATTAATAATAAAATGAAGTCATCTAACCTGACTGTTTACACTTGGGTCTCTCCCCCCCATTGTTGGGTGAAATCATCTTGCAGGACTGCTTGGTATCAGGTCCCCAGCACCACTTAGTGATGGACCCAGCCGGTTCCCACAGCCCAGATTTCGACCTTCCATTGATTCTTACCCTGACAACAGCAGAGCCTGGCAAGATGAAAGTGTGTATTGCGTACCCTATGCATCTAAGGTTTTAAGATCAGTGGAGTACAAGAGCTTAGGAATGGCCACATGCTGCTTCACAGTATTTTGGTGCTTAGCTTTGTAAATGTAACTCTCAGGAATTCAACCATATCTCTGTAATTAAAAGGCTTTTGCTAATTATGTTGGCTATGAAATAGTAGGCAGCCAATTAATGCTCACATCACATAACAAAGGTCAAAGAAGCCAATCATTTTTAATTGAATATGCAAATTTTATGAACCATCTAGATGTCAAGAAGGTAGAAAGCAAAGATGCAAGTTTGGTAAGTCACTCTAGAAATCAAATGAGATGTCTGTCCTTTAACTAAGTGTAGTTAGAGGGCTCAAAAAGCAGCAGAAGGACGATTCCCACCTGCATCGGGAACTGCAGCCTAACCACCAGGGAGAAGGCAAGAAACTACATTTACACTTCCAGGCTGAAGATAACTTGGGCTTTGAAGGAACATTGCTGTTTACTACAAATCTAGCCATTTTCAGTTAGCAGATAGCTTCAGGCACTGCACTTCTGCATTCCAGCTATTTATTTTTGTGATTTCACAATCTTTACGGTTCCCTCCATTATCTCTCACAATGCATGTGTAAAAGCCCCACAAAAACAAATTCTGACAGACTGTGCAGGGGAATAGTAAAACTGACTCTACACAGTATGCTGTGAAATGCAAGGAGCTAAACAGAAAACCAGGTGGCATAATTTCTTAATTTGTTTCATCTACCCCAGGTGTTACTTGAACAGCACTAGGTAGGCATTTTCTAACAAACATAAGTTTGCAGAAGATGGTCCTCCATTAAAAATGCAATCTCAGACAGAGAGCTCTGGGAAGCCCTTGGAGGACCAAGGAAACTGTCAGTCTTGTATTTATTCACCCTCCAGAATTCAGGATATAAAACCAACTCATGTGAGCCACGTACCCAAGCAAAAAGAATAAGCAATTTTGTCCTGCCTCTGTCTTGCTGAGGTACTGATCCTCTACATGGCACGTGTGGCCTGCAGCCTTTTTCTTTAACCAATGGTTGCAGAAGACTGGTCAGAAGCAGCAGCAGTAGCAAACCTCAGTGGTAGCTCCTGCACCAGCCAAAGAGTGTCCATAAATAAATCACGGTAATAGACAAATAGGTTCTTGACCAAGAGTATAAAATACAAGCTAAGAATGTAGCAACTGCATTTCGATTACACTTGAATGCCCAGGGAAGGCCAGACTGTATGATTACATCTCATCTCCTAGATTTCCCTATTGCTACTCATGGATGAATTTTTAAAACCTAATTTTAATGCAGTATCTTTGAACCTCAGCTCCAACAGACATGGGAAAGAGTTGGCAGACATCATCTAACTCTGCATAAAAGGGCTTTTTAAGGTCTAGGACGCAGAGTAACCCTAGCCTGTTTGGAAGGATGAGTGTATAAAGTGCCCTGTGCACATCACAATGTGTGAAAGCTAATCTGAAGGCACAAAAGTGTTCTGCATTGCCATCACTGACTGCAGTGTGACCAGAGGCAGCCTGGCTGGCCAGGATGCCCAACCAGCCCGGAGCTTTGCAGCCCGCTATGAGAGCCCACGGAAGCCAGACCTGCACAGCAGCCCCTTCCCACCCTGCTGCCACCAGCGCCTCCACTCACACTGCAGTCAACCCTCCAGCACAGCAGACACCCAAAAACTACTCCAAGAGATCAGGCAGACGTTCATCTACCTTTCAGGCAAAGAACCTCTCGTTTTAAGGGGCTGGGCAGCATGACCTGCCATGCCACAGTACTGCATGTCAGCAGATGAAGAATTAATGCACTCTGGAAGATTTTCCAACCGAAATCGGGGCAGATATCCTCAAGAAGGTTTGTCCCCTGTCATCATTGAGGTGCCCTGGGTATATACATGTATCCCATCTGAAGCAGAGTCACAGGTTGGGGTAGGGAGGGAGAGAGAGGCTCTGTTCCTGCGTACATATACACTCATGCTGTTTCCTCATATTTAAAATATAACTAATTATTTTGTCCTGTGTGAATCATTTCAAGATTTTTGGATAAGAAATCAAAAGCAGGTGACTTCATGAAAGAAAAAAAATACTTCTATTACATGTCACAGAAACAGTTTGTTGCTACCCAGGCATCTCAACTTCCTTGGGTACACACTGTGCTGCTGCTCTCATACCAGCACTTTCTTGGTTTGAGAGGAGCGCTGGCCAAAGATTTCCCCAAAGGAAGCATTTCTACAAATCAAAAGGGGAAAACTTCCACATATCATTCACCTCCAGGCACACTGTGGTACATTTCCAAAGGCATGGAAATAACAGACCCTCTACAATTTACTCCATTGATAAAGTTTAGAGTCCTACTGGAAAATCTGGTTAAACAAAAGAGGTCTTCCTTAGCAGCAAGCAGCAACTACACAAGGGATAATTGCAACTCTTTCCTGCAGGCATAATCTTTTCCTTCATATCTTTGACTTTCAGACTCTATCCCAAAGACATTATTCCTCTCATAAAGTACACGCAGCAATAAAGCACATAACTGCTGCAAAACATTTGGCACTCTAGTTGCTTGGTGGTGGTGTTTGAAAGGATACAAACACTCGTACATATATTGGTCTAAGCTATTTACAGTAACTCCAAGTGCCAAAAGATGCAGGTGTGCTTATTTAAACACATTTTTGTGGCTCATTTCTGAGCTGACATTGATTTGGGGTAATTGAGCTTTCACGAGAGGATCCATCAGCTATGACAAGCAAAGAAGGCTCATCCTGCTGCAGGATGAGGACGTGGCCAAAGCCCCATGCAGACCCGGTGCCCGGTGGAGACCAGCAGGGAGAGGTGGCACCAGCGAGCTGCACTGCCTCAGGCATGGTGGCGTGAAGGCAACTTCTTGTAGTAGGGCTCATTTCCCTGCCTGCACGGGTAGAGGTGGGTGTTTTTATAGTTGCTACCTCTCTGTGATGGTTGCACCACTTTAAATATCCTCCCCAAAATAGCACAGTGATGTCTTTAGAGAAATAAAGGTGCTTTACAAAGGAAAAGGAAAGGCCGTCCATAGGAAGTCTGGAAATCTTTACACAGCTTAGTACAAGGCACTGTAAGTAGCAGTGCATACAAAAAGTTGTTGAATTACTGTAACACTGGGTCAAAACAGCAACTGGCACCAGACCCTGATCCCAGCAAGTAAAATCATCCCAGGGGCCTGCAACAGAAGGCCCTGAGCACGTGTTGCCTTATGCTTCTGCCTTGAACCTGCCATGAGCTCTCAGGTACCCAGATGGTTTCTTGGCCTCAGGAGCTCTATTCAGAAATTTGTTGAACCATTTATGCCCTCTCTCCATTTCCCATGTGAAGCTGTGGGGCATGTGCAGGGGCCAACAGATGTCTGGGCACCCCCTGGCCCCAGGGAGCCACCCTTCTCACCCATGCCACAGAACCCTTTGACAAGCTGGGGCAGGGGAGGAACAGTAAGGGCCGGTTTTGCAGAGTACCTCCCCAAAAGCATGCCAAGTTCCAGCATGGCTCAGCTCCTGGCTCCTTGCAGAGGAGCTGCAGCATTGCTGCTGAAGAGCAGGGCAAGTCTGAGTCATCCGCACACACCTCTTGCAGATGACATGCTTGATGTGCTTCATTACGATCAAAGGCTCCAGCACTGCTGCCTGGCTTCATTTCACAACCCAAAAATGTAAATGCACTTTCCCCATCTAGTGGCCCAGCAGAGTAAAAATGCTATTTTTCTCCTGCAGTTGAGGGGGGAGTCACATGTGGTAAGAACATCTCCCGGCTGCGCGCTCATCCACCCACAGCTCTGCCCATCTCAGCTGTGGGCTGCAAGCAGAGGAAGGACAGAGACAAACCGTATGGCAGGATGCACATCTGCCAAAAAGAAAAGCTTTAATAAAGCTAGAAAAACAAATAAACAAACAAAGCAAAGTTGCTTTGAGTACTCCAACAAAAAATAGCATATAAAGAAGCATGTTCCTTCAGCTGATGCATGATCAAGCCCAGTGCATTTTAAAACAATCAAGAAACCAGTCTCCTGAAAAATCAGAATTACCTTGGAAACTTTGACAAGCTATTAGCCATGACAGCAACAAAATGGCTTCCTGGAGCTAACATTCCCTGATCGAATCCTTGTTCACTGGATACAGGCCTGACAGCCAGTGTTATTAGAGTGACACACTTACAGAAATAATAAACTAAATCCCTTCAGTGAGGCAGCTTTCAGCAGCAGCGAGGAACGTTTCCATGGGCTTCATTGCTGTGATTCTCCCTGCCACGATGGGATTAAAGCAATGCAGGCAAGTGGGCTGCAGCACCTAGCCCTTCTCTTCTCCTTCACAGCCAACAAATCTAAACCACACAAAGTGACCAGAGCAAGAGCAGCCCCCATTCAAGGTGGCACAGGGGGAGCAGCATCCAGGCACCTCTCATTCCTTACCTCTAAGAAGACATGGGGTGGTAGCGGCCACCCCGACTGTGATTCCTGGCACATTTTCTTTGGAGCAACAAAGGCCAGAAACCAATTTTGACATTAGCAAAGCAGCAGAAATATTCCCCTCATGCGGCAGCACCAAGTCACTCTCCTTTTCCCAACGCCGGGTCTGCACAACACTGAAACTAAACCCAGATCATGAGATATGCCATTCCTTTCTAGTCCAACACCAAACCACACTCCACTCCCTTTGTTTTCCACTTTGGGTAATTACACAAGCATCGTTTGAAATGGATACGCTGTGACATTCATGATTAAAGGTACTTATGGCCAAGAGAATTTAATATCACAAGTAATACAACCAAACTCCCTTGATCCAAAACTGAACCAAGTAGCCCAGACTGATCCCCTTGGTATGCAGGACTTTTGACTTGTTAAATCTTCTTTTGGAAAGAGTACTCGGGAGGTATTTTTGCTAGACCCATTATAATTCAGAAAGTTCCTCCTCTGTCATTTTATATTAGCAGCAAAGAAATTTTCTTATTTCCCTTTTTCTTTTTTTTAATGCATTTTCCATAGAGAGCATCCATTGTATGAAAGGATAAGATACATTCACTTTTGTAACATAAAAAGAGCCATTTATTTTACACATACTGCAACCTATCTGTTCCATGCAGTTTATATGTAGTTTGGTCTGTTCAGACACACACAAAAAGTATCTTTATAGAGAATGAGATATTCCCATAAATATCAAATTTCATTTTAAGAGAGAAAGCCTACTTAATCTCACAAGAGAAAAGAGAAAGAAAGAATTTGGCAAACCAGGCCCTGTCTTTTCAGAGCTTTTACTTGGGGCTTTTCTTGACCACTCACATTAACGTAACAGACAGCGTTTCTTCCTAACAGCCTTTGGTTCATGCTGGCTGGAGCTGGGAAATAGTTTGATACCTCAGCTTAATCCATACAAAATATTTCACTGGTGACTTGAACACGGGAAAATCCCCTTGGGGTGATCTGGACTGTGCAGCTGGGGGAGAGAAGCTGCTTCTAGCCTGTGACTTCAGATGACTTTGAGCTTGGAGAATGCAAAACGTGCAGGAGACACCAGAGGTGGGGAGCAATGGGCATTGAAGGGAAAAAATTTCCCTGGCCAGCACACGCTCCCTGAGCTGAGCCTTATCCCTGTGATCAGCTGTGCTCATTGCTCACAGGGAAGACTTGGAGAGAGAGAAAGCGAGCACTGCCAGATAACTGAGGGAAAAAGCATAGCTAAATCTACACCCATTTTGTTGTAGCTGTACAGAGGACAAAATAAGCCTTTTCAGGTTTTATTATTATTACTAGAAGCAGCAGAGGTTGGGGACTTGGGGAGTGCAAGGATGTGGTGGTGAACTTCAAGCACAGGAAGCTAACGATGTTTTATTTTTTCTTGTTAAAAAAAAAAAAAAAAAAAAAAAAAGGAAATTTAATTGTATAAACAACCTATAAGAAAAAATAGAAAGAGTCCATTCATATCCAAAGGAAACAGCACAGCAGGACTGGCTGTGGAAAGGCTGGGAGCAGCTGAAGTAGCACACAGCTAAGCACGCACACTAGCACAGGGTGCAGGGAGCCCCATGGGTCACCAGCCTGGAAGGTGCCTTGAGGAACGGGTGTTCTCATCACATCCCGCTCTCAGGGTCTCCTAGCATGGCTCTGTGGAACTCCAGCACCCTCAGTGCTCAGCAGCCATCACTCCAGGAGGAGGTGAAACCCACACGACAGATGTCACCATGGTCTCTGGTCTGACAGCCTGGATCACACCAGGTGGTTTGCAGAGGTTAAGCAGGAGGCAGCTCTGAGCTCCTCCCAGTGATTTCCTATTTCAGTGCTAACCTTCAGATGAAGTTTTGTACAATACTTTTCTGGAAATTGCTGTCAAAGGGCCACCATGTTACAGCTCTGAAACCACCAGGGTCTCACTGCTCTCCCCTCAAAGAGCAGGCTTTCTTTCCTCCTTTCCCTAAACAGATGAATAATTCTTTCAGAAACACGCAGTTGGATTCAGGAGACCCAAACCACTGTCTCTACAGAGCACAAACAACTTGGAGAGCAGCCCTGAAAACTTTCCCACACTGAGGCTGTCACCTTCTCCCCTCCCTCTAGGAGGATCACTGAAACCAGGACAGTAATTTGGTTTTCTGGCCCTCTCTCCATCTTCACTCCTTCATTCAGTGTTAACAAAAACATGACCGCATGCCAAGCACACTGCAGTGTCTGCAGGGAGGACATGCGTCTGAGATGGATGAAAGCAGGAGATGCAGCTCATTTCCCACAGGCCACCTCAGATCTCCCCAGGCCACCGAGTCTGGCTAAACCACTGCCGCAAGTGCAGAGTGTGCCAGTAGCTGCACTATGCAAGTAGCGCCTTGCAAACCTCAGGTGACCTACAAATACCAGTACCGACCACCACTAAGCACATTGGGGGGGGCGGGGGAAAAAGAGTCCACACAGCATAGACCAATATGCCAAGGGAAGCCCTGCCAGCAGCGCTGGGACAGGCTCGGGTGGGTCAACCACCAGGGACTGATGGTGCTCAGGTCGGGTATTGCCTGGGCCAAAAGCAGGCACCTGCCCCTCCTGGCTTCCTTCCCTTCAGCCCCTCCTCCAAGCAGCCTAGCGCTCGCACAGTGCTGAGGGTCACAGAGGTAACCTTCTCTCAATAAGTGAAGTATCAAGAAGAGATGTGAAAAAGCCTGGGCTGGAGCCTTTAGCAACAGGAAGGAGGTTGTTACAGCAGTAATTTACTGTGGTAGGTTTTGCAGCATGATTGCAACATATCATTACACTAGTTTTATCCTTTTCCATTTGGCAGACGCTGATTCCTTCCCCATATTTCTTACAGAGCACAAGCCAACGTAGCAGCATTTCAAATGGTATTAAACCCTGCCAATGGCAATAATAATAAAAAAAAAATAATGAGAAGTTCTCACAATTGCATTTGCTTACCCAAAACTAATACATACACACACACACGTAAAAAATATACACAGTTCAGCCAACTTGCAAGGGTGGCGCCAGAGAAATAGCGGGGCTGGGCTCCTCTCCTGGGAGGTAAAACAAACCAAAGATGGGTTAAGTGGGAGCCTGCAAGGAGGGGGGCTGTGCAGGTCTCCAGACAGACAGGACTCCTCCTAGGTAGTCCACCACCTTAAATGCATTCAGCATTTCCCAGGCCCACTCTTCAAGACGTATGTGCACTACAAGACGTGGAGTCAAACATCACACACCACAGGGATGGCAGAGGATCAGTGCTCTGTGCACTGCGAGGAAGGAGGGGGCATTTAAGAAATATAATATGGTCTTGTATAGTCTTCCCCTCCTCCCAGGGTCCTCTTTGCTCTTTGTACAAATCATCAGTCCAGCAGTAGAAAGCACATGGTGAGCAAGTCATTAAAAACCTTTCTTTGGGAGGCTCAAAAAAAGCATTTTTGCAGCTGAACCCTTCACTTACACTAACATAAATAAGAAATAACTCCTGTGAAGTTGCCGAAGGTTGGCTGGGGTAAAGCCAAGGAGAAAGAGGAGTGCTCTTGGTCTTTTGGGAGCTCCACAGCTCCCCTGCAGCAACCGAAAGCCACTGCGCAGGAGCCACAAATGGGGAGGGGAGCTGGGAGGAAACAGGGCTACTGCTGCCTCCACCAGCAGCATGAGGAGGGTGGGATTTGCTTTACATGGCATTTTGTATTTCTTTTCTCTTGTTTTAAGCGTTGGAAGGATGTGGCAGGGTGCTTCCTCTGATGCTGGAGCCATTTTCACTCACATTCAGCTGTGTCTTCCAGGGAACAACTTCATTGCCAACCATCATCATCTCGCAGAAACTGCTGTTCCTTCTCGCTCCAGTCAACTTTTATCTTATGGAACTGCAGATCAGGAGCTGGCAGCCCAAAAGTACAGAGGGGAAGAAGGTGAGAAGCACAGGCCAAGGTGGGGAAGTGCATCTCTCCCCGGGGTTTGGCCAGACAGATCTTCACAACGGGGCCAGAGAGCCACCACCTACAGCAGTGTCTGTTGTTTGTGCCACAAGTCTGTGGAGGAAGGCATTTTCTTTCCTTGCTATTTTTTCTGTAGGCAGCAAGCAACCAGAGATATACACAGGCATATCCCAGATGTACGAAGGTACGCTGGAAGGCATGAAATCTAAGTTCTCCTACTTATTCCTGTTTATGGTTTGATTCCTACTTGAAGGCAAGGCTTTACGCCAAAGTGACGAGGCAAGAGGAAGCGTGTATCAGCTCTGATTAGCTCTCACTTAATGGATGATGCTCCTGAGATTTCTGAAGGATGTTAAAATAGGACAATATATTACTTTCTTATTTAAAGGAAAATAAACTGCTGTAAGGTATCAAGATCGTCTTTCGGAGGAACTATTTATATTGCAATTGAACCAATGCTATTCTGAGAAGTATTTAAATTTAAGTTCCTTCTCAGAATGTTTAAAAGATATTAAAAAAAAGCAAGTATTTGCCAATGTTGCAACTGTTCTTTAGCTTAGGTCTAAGTAATCAGCAATTAACATATAGTGATAATTCTTTATGTTCTAGATTTGAAACTTTGGTTGAGCTCCAATTCAACCAACAAACACCTGTTCCAAAAATATCTACTCTTATTTACAACTTGCATTCACATTCACATTTCTACCAGCCTTGGTGGGAACGAGGAGAGGAGCAGAGAAGCTGCTAATCTTTCTCCCATTTAAATTCTTGTTTATGATTTCAGTGGTGTTGCATAAGTAATCACTAGCAATGAAATAATTTATAATTTTCACGTTTAAGAATGTGATTCTTAGAAAAACATTTTCATTAAAAACGGACTTCAATATCTTGTCAGTACAATAAAAGCATTCTTTTAAAGGTCAGCTATTATACTTTCCATAGAAAAAGAATAATCTTATTAATCCTAAGCGACTTCTTCAAATGAAACAATAAATGACTTGACTTCTTTTCATTTTTCCTGCATATATTATTAGCAAGGCATTAATGAAAAGAGACTCCTGATTTTTTTTTTTTTTATTTATTATTATTTTAAATGTGGATCAGTTCAGCACAGAATAGCAAAAGCATCTGCATGGGCTGAGTGAACAAATTTGCAGGAAACAAATCTGCTGAACAAGTTATCTTAACAGTAAGAAGGAAAAGCTTGTATGTTGTACAATGTTTCCGTATGAAATACATTTAAATATGAATACTTCTA